>CM068370.1:483892524-484492524 GCA_034769895.1 Magicicada septendecula | reverse complement strand
CCATGACGCTGGACGTCATCAATCACAGAGGCAGACAATCAATCACTTCAACCCCTAACCGCACTATCCCCCTCATTGACACTTAATTTTTTCCGGTCTCACCAATGTGACTATCTATATTTGTTCACTTTTTGTCACCCTCTCCGATTGCTTCCGTCACGAGAGATGTTGCATACCGGATTGTTTTTTATTCGCTGAAGATATTCATTTAACATAAATAATCGATGCGTTTGGAGACCATATATTAAATAAAAAGACTGTCTAATTTTAAAAATATGGCGTCAAAGAAAAGTGGTTAAAAGAATTTAAAATTAATTTTTTTTTAAATCTTCATGTAAGACCAAGGTGATGGTTTTTCGTGGAACTCATCCCGTACGGGGAAAAACTGTTGTAGTTGGTACTGTCCTGGAACAAGTCAGCAATACATATGCTGCAGTGTGTCTTATAATACAGGCAACGAAGTTGTGAATAAGTTGCGTAAGTTCAACCTTATATGCGGGACCGTCAGGCAAACTCTTCAGCCAGCAAATAAAGAAAATTCTATAAGGTGATGGCTCTTCCCACACTTCTTTATGAGTCTGAGAATTGGAGTTTAACGAAAGGCCAGGCCAATCGCATCCAAGCGGCTGAAATGAGATTTCTCTGGCACGTGGCAGGGTATACTCTCCATGATCATGGAAGAAACACAGATATACGGCAGGAACCGAATATTATGCGTGTACTCTGCAGGATCACCCAGTATTGGCTGAATTGATGGGAACATCTTTGCCGAATGGATGACTGCCGCATCCCCAAACAACTCTGAAACTATAAGCCAAGGGGACGGAGAAGTGTGGGACGTCCGAGGAAGCGCTGGAGTCACCAGCTCTAATCTTTGCCTGTTTGAGACCGGAACAAACCATCCTTGGTTTAATCCGTGAATATGATGATGATGAAAATTTTTAAAAGAATAGAGATCGTCGGAAAAGTTCTGTCAAAAGTGTTGATTATCTGTGTCACTTTTTATAAATCTGTAAATCTCTTAAACAAATCGTAGAGACATGCGGTTTTTATCATTAGAAAGAGAATTATTGTGTTTACAAAGAAAAAGTTTTGTATTAACACAAATGGTTAAAAGCCAATATTTGCTCTGAGTCATCTTAATTTGTTAAAAAACGTCTTCATGGTAGTTCGCATAATGCAAACGAGTCGCTAAACCATTTCTTTTGGAATGCATTGCCAGAAAATATATTTGTTTGACTGGATACTTTGGTTTTGGGTGTACATGATGCCGTGTTGACCTTCAGTGAAGGTAAGATAAGAAAATGTGTCAAGTCTTACAAAAATTGAGGATCGAACCAGGATCAAATATGGCTGAGGTAATGAAAAAAATTGACTTGCAACGAATACTTGAGACAGACACAGCAGTTGATAAATTGATGAAAAAGGTTCAGTCAACTAAACATGTAAAGAAAAAAACTAGAGGATCAAACGGGCATAATTGAAGCCCCCTAGTATGGAGTTGGATTATATCAAATCAGGTAAAACGATAACGCATTTTTCTTAAATCTACTTTTTTAGATAAATGACCCATTATTTCAGAAACCAAGTAAACTATCAAGCTGAATGTTTCTGTGGATATTGGGTTAGTGGAGATATAACTACACTAGTAGAATTATGTAGTTTCACTGAAAAATAAAAACGTACAAACATATTAAGTATACTTTTTGTTTGCAAATTTTTATAACAAAACATAAAAAATTAAGAAATTGGGTATCTTTACAATTGTAGTAGCGTTTGAAGAGTATAATGTCCTAAGCTCCGTGCTAAAACGGACTTCTATCTTTTACAGGTTCTGAGATAATGGGTCTCAAAATTGATCAATTTCACACGGTAAGCATACCCGGTTACGAATGCCTTTAAGAGGATGACAGAGGCATGTAGCATTAGGGAAATACCGACACGAATACCTACACGTATGAGATCGAAAAACGAAACAAAGAGAACGATAGATGCTGCAGGTTCACAAACCTGCGGATTGGAGAGGCGGAGGAGGAGGAGAAGATACAATCTTCATTCTAAACGAAACAAAGAACAAAAAGTCTGTATATATATATGTCGAATAAAACGGGAACAGGATTTTTCCTGTGGTGTACTGGGGTCATGGAAGAACGGTTCTCTCTAATCTCCCGACCAGAGTGAAGATCTACCGGCCATTGATCGTTGTCATGGTAACCACTACACGTTGTCAGATGTCTCGGAGGACATATGAGTTGGTTTCATCTACATACTTGCTCGAGCCACTGCACGATGTGGCAACGCTGCTTCTGTATAAAACTACAACGCCGATCCTGTTTCTATTTATCCATGGAATAAACATCTACGTAATAAACATTTACGAGTGCCCTTAAGTTACATACATACATTTTTATGTTAACTAACATATAAGTTTAAAACCATACCAATAGTCTCAGTGCGTATAATGACCTCTTGATAATATATAAATATGTTGATCTTACAGGTTCACTTACCTGTAAACAAACAAGAAACTTGAGTTATTATAAAATTCGCTAATAGCAATATTGATCATTATTTTATAATTTCATATCGTAAAAACATTATTTAGTATATTATTTGAAACTGTAATATTTTGTGTGTGTCGAATAAACAATATATTATTTAATGTATTATTAAGTAGTTAATTGTTTATTATTATATTTAATTAATTATATTTATTATTAATATATCATTTGTGTGTGTTTGTAATATTTGTAATAGATGTAAATTCTCTGATGTAAGTTTCTAATTCTCTACAGTTATTTTGTAGAGAATTCGCTAAATTAATGACGGTGTTTTCAATACCAGTTGTGAGTGATAAAAATAAATTAATAATATACATAATTGAACATTCATACAATTACAATCTATATTCAGCTATAATATGTTTTACTATGTAGACATGTTTACAGAAATGTTTTCTGCAAACAATTCTATATATAATTGTTGATTACTGCTTTTATAATTAATTACTAATACCACTAAGGAACTTTTGCAATATCAGTAATTTATATTGTATAAATTATGTTCTAGAGTATTATAGTTTTCACGATGTATTTAAGGAAAACAATAAGTAATAATGACAACAATAAGTAATCCTAATGATGACAATAAATACTGTCAAAACGTCGACACAAGTAATTTAAAATTTGTATTATACTTCTTGGCCCGATCCTCGCAATCCCTTCATTGTTAAAATTCATTGATTGACGGTCACTACGAAATTAAGGATTATTTATAACATTAGAAACCGGGCTGTTGGATCATGAGCGATCGCTTAAATTATTTCTATACGTTTCGGCCACACTCAGGAAGCCATCTTCACTAGGATATAGAGTTCAACACAAGTCAAAGCCGAAGGCATCGTATTGGTGAGTAGTCAGCAAAGAGCGAATTCCGACAACGAGGTTCCCTGTATAATTTTGATGTCACATTGACAAGCCAATCACAGAGCAGCTCGATTCCTTACTCCTCGCCAATGAGGTGCGTTGTGTGCTTTGACGTCCGTTGTATTGAAAATGGCCTTCGGCGGTATGCCCGAAACGTACGATAATAATTTAAGCAATCGACCACAGCCCAAAAGCCTGGTTTTTAATATTTTTAAAAATGTTGCCTCCGGCCTTGATAGCCTACAAAAAGTATTAAGTTTTGTGAAAACTAAACACAGCTGAACAATTTGAAATATACAGATATCACACACTACAACCAAACAACATATTAAATGAACAATTACATTATAAATCACATACACTATTCGATACACTGATCCAAACACACAAGTTGAACCTCAGCGCCAATCCCTACCCACCATCAACCCCCACCACACACACACACACACACACCTATAGGCCATAACGGTTATTCTGTAAAATGACATTCAGTATTTACTCCCACTGAGGAAGGGGCACATCACCTTGAAACGTTTGGGGAAGTGATAACAAATAGTAAGTTCATACGTGAAAGTTTATATATATATATTATAAAATTATTAAGTATATCTAAATGTGTAAATAAGCATCATTCTTATTGTAACTGCAAAACGTGTTTAATTATATGTTTAATTTTTTAAATATTTTTATTTATTTAAATAAATATAACAAGTATTTGTTGTTAAGATCTTCAGATTCCGATCTGTTTGGCCGTGGTCCGTTGCTACACAAATTAGCAAACATTGTTTTGGCCGTGGCATCGACGGCTATCATCACTGCTGATAGAGCTTCCCCTAACGCACATGTCGCACATTAGTGACCACATTAGGGAAAGCTCGATCAGCAGTGATGATGGCCGTCGATGTCACGGCCAAAACAATGTTTGCTAATTTGTGTAGCAACGGACCACGGCCAAACAGCCCAGAATCTGAAGATCTTAACAACATTGACACCGTCCGTCTGAGCGTTAGAAAATATTTATTTATTTATTATTTAAATAAACAAGTATTTATTTAAATAAACACAAATCTTTGGACAACAAGTAGCATTCATTTCCTTATCTTAGTATTCATAACTGGAGCGTTCGTAATATTTTCTCAATGGACGGTTTTGCACAAAGTGCAAGCGTTGGAACAGTGGTACATATAATGTATAGTCTTCTAAAGAAGAAATTTGTTTTCTGTATTTATCCGCGTCCGACGAGGGAACTCATTTTGCATAATTTTTAGTATATTTAAGCTTTTTCCATCATGCTATGGGATTTCTATATCAAATTTTTATCAGTGGTTATTCAGATATACAGGATGATTCAAAATTGCATTGCAATCTCTCGGAAGCTGATTTTATAGCCAAAAATACGAAAAAATGTCCATGTAAACATAGGTCCGAAAACAGTTCGTTAGCGAGTTACGGCTCGCGAACCAGTTCGCCCTGATTTCTGCTTCCAAGTTAAAATGACTCCATACTGAAAATTTTTGAGGTATAAAGTTAAGAGTAAATTTGGTGGTTTCTTATGGTTTCTAAACTGAAAAATTTAATAAATGTGGTCCCAGAGCTCTATCTTTATTAGTTTCTAAGAAAAACTGTGTAAAACACAAAACATTTGAGTCGAAAAACACACATTTTTAGATCTGGGATAAAATAACTTCGTTAATTTCCTAATAAACAAATAAAAATTTCTAACTATCGTTATTGAGAATTTAATTGTAAGAAAATTGGTGTGTATAATGTCTACTAAAAATAAATAAAAATTTCATAAATTTGACTTTATTTAAAAACAAAACAGACCAAAAGCCCCAGAAAAGTGTTACAATTTACAAGAAATGACATTGTACACTTTCAAAACACCCACACTAGGGCAGAAGAAAACCCACATGAGACTGCTACAAGACATGATCTACATAATTTTTCATTTAAAGTGTGGTGATAATCTCTTAGGCCCTTTTTTCTCATCCCTAAGGCTTAATGGAAGACTACACTTACATTTTTTGTAAACGAATCTGATGGAACCCTTAGAAGACATTTAACTTCCAGATGGAGTACAGATGTGGTTTTTGAATGACCTACCATCTACATACTACTGTTGTGATTTGATGGACCGTTTAAATAATACCTTCGGTAAGCGATGGATTGGTAGAAACGGACAAGAAAAATGGCCACCTCGATCTCCTGATCTCACGCCAGCAGACCTTTTCCGTTGGGGTTGGATGAAGTCGTTAGTTTATTCCGTTCGTATTGGCAGACCAGATGAATTGAGAAACGCATAATAGAATTTGGAGCTACTGTTAAGAATAATCCTGACGCTATAAGACGTGCCCGGCTAGCATTGATTCGCCGAGCTGAATTCTGCATTCAACAAAATGGCCACATTCAACAACTGCTTTGAACGAACGTTTGCAGCTTTATCAATTTAACAATTTTGATATTTAATCATTTGAAGAAATAATTCAATAATACAAGTTTTTAATTTGTTTACAATTACATTTGTTGTGAAAACGTTTACAAAGACCTTTGTTCTGTTTAAAATTGTAACACTTTTCTTGCACATTTTAGTCTGTTTAATTTTTAATTAAAGTCGATTTTTTCAAATTTTTATTTATTTTTAATAAACTTTGTACACATCATTTGTCTCATAATTAAATTTTCTATAAAGTTAATTAGAAATTTGTAATTTTTAGTTGGTACATTAACGAAGTTATTTTAATATATGCATTATTAATGAGAGAAAGAAAATGTAAATGTAACTAGTTATTACTAAATTTCTAAAAATTCTAAGTTTGACCTAATGTTCTGTTTACATAGCAGTAGGCTCACATGAAGACAGATTACAGCGTATTTGTATTAATAACATGTCAGTGAGCGCAATTTGTCACAAATTATGTATTGGATCCCATTACGGTGCAGCGTGCATTGATCAGTAGCGCCATAAATCATCGGATCCCTCCAGATTTACGTCACATTAATCTGATAGAACTATAAAATGTAAACATTACACATTGGGGTAGTGTGGACGTCAGTGGGCACTTAATGTATACGCTCATGCGCTGTATGTCAAGGGGAACAGAAGATTTAATTACAGCTTTCAACAAAAACTTATGATATAATAATATGATAAGTAAACATTTTTACTTCCATTTTCCGTAAGGAAATGGAAGTATGGTGATCGCGAAAAAATCTTGTTCAAGATAAGGGCAGATTCTGATTGTACTACCCTCAAAACTTGAAGAAAAGTCATTTTCCGGAAAGTGTCTGTGTAGAATTTTTTTGTATGGCAAACGATAACTACCGCAAATTCAAAGAGAATAAAATAAATTTTTGGATACATGCTCGAGCTGTAGAGGACTCAAGGTTTATTGATTTTGGTGAAAATCGGTTAAGGGGAAGGGGTAGTTTAACGGCAACGTTTTACGTTTTAACAATAGTAATGTACTTAAATTTGATAAATAAAATATCCTGAAAAGGAGGCCATAATAATCCAGTGTAGAAATGGTAGATGAAATATCTATAAATGAAAAGGGTAGTTGAAGGGGAGGGGATAATTTTTTCTATCGATGTTATAAATGTATTCGACCGAAAACTTAAAGAATCGGTATGGAGAACCATACATGACTTCCATGTCCTAAAATGTATATTTAAAATCATTTAAATATTAATAAAATAAGTGGATGCTTGAGTTCTGAAGAAATTACGTATCAGCTAAAATGGTACCACCATGTCAGGTGGATTAAGACTATCCACAACCTTCGTGAGGAAGGACTGTACGTTTTGGATAAAGTGTCTGTAGGTCGAACGAAGAGCTAGCTAAAGGTAGCTGCGATCTGATTCCTGTAATGAAATTGGACTTTCGCTGCGAGGGGCCGAGGGATGTCTATAGTGTTATCAAGGTCTTTCCTGTCAATACTATACTAGTCATTTTTCTTTTTTAAAATCGAGTCTTGATTTCTTTCTTTCCATTTGTCTTCTGATTTCCTGAACGACTATTCTGTTCACCCGTATAATTATAAATTTCTCAGCAAAACATTTCTTCCTTAATACGGTTGTGTCTCCTGATTAACACCCATCATTCTGATCCATGTCATAACGCTATATTCCACACAGGCTAGTAAATAACTAGCCATCAGGGAGGTCAAAATATTATCAAGGAAGTACAAACAATTTTCCAAAGGAGAAAAATATTTATATATTTTTCATACACACACACATGCACATATTAGTTTATAATTCTCATATCATAATAGAAATAAGTACACAGACTGTACTAATTGCTTTAATAGGCTACAACAACACTGCCCAGCGATCCACAGGAAGCAAATCGATGTCATATTTTCGGCTTGCACGCGTTATGTTGGTGTGGGTTTCGGCACTTTCGATTTAAAAAGCGTGCAAACATAAGAAAATAAACATGAGTGAGGCCAGAAATAACGCGAATTTTGTATGTGTGTGTGTGTGTGTGTGTGTCCTGGCGGCCTTTTTATTGCGGTAATCACAATAATAAAACTTTGGAAAAGTAAACATTACATAATCGAGATATGTTTGCCTGCCAGGAACGATATATTTTCACTCATACGTGATTTAAATTAAAATGAAAAATATAGAATTTTGTTAAAGTGAAACGAAATGTTTCCATAGAAATTACTTCTTTGTTGTCAATAACGTAGTACACATATAAAACTTATAAAAATATACCTCCTCCATCATCAACTACCATTTTAATTTATAAAAATCGGTATGCAGAACCATACATGACTTCCATGTTGTAAGATTTAGGTTTAAAATAATTTACTTGAATTCGGTTCGGTAATTTCTAAAAAATATCGCTCACCCTCAAACTAATTTCACTATTTACAGATTTTTTGTTATTATGGGGTAGTCGTTTAATATAATGTTATTTTCAGTCACTTTATCCATAAAAATTAGGTAGGCTTACTTTATTCTTATAAAGAGACCGAACTACGCAGATAACCATCCCTCCTCCGAAGCGCTCCGAAGTCACTCTTGGACCCTCAGCATCTTGCAGAGGGTTCATTCCCTAAAGACGAAAAATCTGTCTATGAACCGTTCCTCTGTAAACACGTGCAGTTACACTGCCCAGCGATCCACAGGAAGCAAATCGCTATCCACGCTGGACACTTTTTCGGCTTGCACGCGTTGTGTTGGTGTGGGTTTCGGCACTTTCCATTTAAAAAGCGTGCAAATGTATAAAAATAAACTTGAGTGAGGCCAGAAATAACGCGAATTGTGTGTGTGTGTGTGTCTTGCCTGCCTTTTTATTGCGGTAATCATAATAATAAAATGGAAACGTAAACATTACATAATTGAGATATGCTTGCCTGCCACGAACGATATATTTTCTCTCATACATGATTTAAATTAAAATGAAAAAATATAGAATTTTGTTAAAGTGAAATGGTTGTCAATAACGTAGTACACATATAAAACTTTCAAATATTTACCTCCTCCATCATCAACTACCATTTTAATTTATTTAAAAAACTACCCTTTTTATTTATAGATATTTCATCTACAATGGATTATTAAGACCTTCTTTTCAGGATACTTTATTTATCAAAATTAAGCACTTTACTCTTGTTAAAACGTAAAACGTTGCAGCTAGACTACCCCTTTCCCTTAACGGATCTTCACCAAAAACAATAGGCCTTGAGTCCTCTACAATTCATGGCTGTATGCAAAAATTATTTGACTCTGTTTGAATTTGCGGCTGTTATCGTTTGCCATAGAAAAAATTCTACACACAGACACTTTTCGAAAAATGACTTTTTTTCATGTTTTGATGGTAGTGTAATAAAAAATCTGCCGTTATCTGGAACACAATTTTTTTCGGCATGACCATACTACCATTTCCTTATGGAACATGGAAGTAAAAAAAAATTACCCCCTCCTCCCTTCAACTACCCTTTTCATTTATAGACATTTCATCTACCTTTCTACAGTGGATTATTATGACATTCTTTTCAGGATACTTTATTTATCAAAATTAAGCACTTCACTCTTGTTAAAACGTAAAACGTTGCAGGTAAACTACCCCTTTCCCTTAATCGATCTACACCAAAAACAATGGGCCTTGAGTCCTCTATAATTCAAAGCTGTATGTAAAACATTATGTAACACATCAGACATCAGAACTGATACTGTTACGTACATGGCGAAACGCGTCTGCGCAAGTTCATGTGTTTCTACGTCTCAAGTTAATAGCGGCTCTGGAGACCTAGTGACAGCGGTATAAGCTGTCTCTACTCGACTTGTCATTCTAAAGTAGAAGTTAGGTCACCCTGTTGCCCTTGCGGTGTGAAATTGTCCCTAAAGACGGATGACCTTCCACTGGTCAACGACGTATGATGTGGGAGGCAAGAAGAAACCACTCACATTAGAGATACTTATGGATATCTGAACAGGGAAAACTGGTCTTTAGTCTGGTAAGAGAGCCAGTTTATGGGAGAACACCCAAACAGAAAATCGGACTGGATGTTAAGCCTGAAGGTGGCAGACCCACCACATGTTTTACCCTGCGATACGCTAGCCAGTAACATATCCAGGGGTCACATCATTACTAAATTGTCTCAAATCCTTGGTTTAATTCCTGCAGATGATTATTATTATTATTTACCTTGGTAGGTTAATTAATTATATAAATCATTAATTTGTTTCCGTTTTATTTTCAATCACTGCGATTTAAGTTGAATTATTCCTGGTTGGTTTATATAAAATAGACAACATTTGATATAATATTTATAAGCTTTACACAATCGTTAGCTTGACAAAATACTTGTCTGCTTGATGTTTCATGAACTTACACCTTTTTTTTAATTGCAAGGCTGTTTTTCAACACGACTACGACAGAAAATCAACAAACGCTTTTGTGATGTTTCAAGGTTTAACAAAGCTTAAGATATTAAATTACGGAGTAAATTGGCGGCAAATCGTCTGCGCCGAGTAGGCTACGCTTACCGTATTTATACGGAGGTAAATGTAGCGCTCGGCGGTTGGTTGGTAATCAAATAAGAAAACACTTGTCGAGATGAAGATAATAGAGGGGCCGGCTGTGCTGAACTGAACTGAAGGAAGGAACCAAGATTATACATTGTAATTAAGACGAAAACTTGATTAGCAAATTGAATGAAGGTGAGACACAGGCAGGGCGCTGAACAAACAGCAGCTCCTAATGAAATGGCAAGCTGATCCCACAGGGTTCGTATCCATGGTAACCGCGCGCGCGTGGCCTAGGTAACGCAAACATACATTTCTCTACAAAACTGAGACGCAACTTGGTTTGGTTGCCCCCGACACAAGGATACGCATCGCTGCTCGCTATTGTCGTCTCTCTCTCGCCTTGTACCTGACATTGCTGCGTCGTCTGGTTTAATTAACGATTAACTGTTTATTGGAGGAGATTTACAGCTGAAACCTCAAAGCACGGATACACTGCACTTTTAGTTGCTACATCTTATTACTTTTTAATTCCATAGTGAACGTTATTTTGATTTCTAAATAGTAAATCTGATGTTAGAACTGTTCAGAATAAATACGACAGGGGTGCTGCATCTCCTCCACGCTTTTCAAAATTTACGTTGCAAAAGCTCTAACCTATTTGAAGAAAATATACAAAGGGATGGGTATTGAAATTGGTTGTATACACATGCTTGTACACCCTGCAGTTTGCAGACGATCAAGTGGTATGTGCAAATGAAAAAGAAGACCTGGAATATATGACACGCAAACTAAAGGAAGAGTTTGAAAAATGGGGATTACAGATTAACATATAAAAAACGCAGTATCTGTGTGTCGGAGAAAAAAACAACAGATTTAATCTTAGAAAACAACGAACTATTAAAAAATGCAACAGCAACAAATACTTAGGAATAAACTTACACGAACAAAAGACAATCATCGGCTGCATTGAAGAAAAGCAAATAATGTGGTACAAAGAATGGGACAAGAACTACTACTAAAGAAAAGAATGAGATGGAGACCCAGAGAGCACAGAAAGAAAGGGAGACCCAAGAAAACATGGATAGAGGGCAGAAGAAAATCAATGAGCGTTAGAGGACTAAACGATGAAAACTGCAACGACAGAAAACAATGGAAGTTGGCCATCGGATAACGTCGTAGGACGTTTTGACCTCGAATTAATAACAATAATATATCCGACGTTAACGGACTATCCGTGGAACAATAATTTGGAAGGACCAACCATTGGTAGCTCTATAAAACTAAAGCAAAGTTTCTATTTCTTCTTCTTCTTCTTCTTCTCTTCAAGTATTAGGTTATATAAACCTGTTCCGGCACCCATTTCATCCTCAGACGACACACGTCTCTTCTATCAATGGTTTTATAGTTCAGTGCCGCTTTCGGCAATCGATCCTATGTTCCTTGCAGATAATCCCACCATTGTCTCCTGTAAATTGAAATAATTTCATATATGTTCTTTACTTCGAGTTCTGCTCTGATATCCCTATTCCTAAATCTTGCAATGTATAATTTAAAATATTCTGAAGAAACTGCATTTCAGCGTTATGAAACTTGCCGCATTCCTTTTTTGTCATGACCCACGCCTCACTCTCATATGTCAATGTGAGAATTGCAATTGTCTTATAAAATTTAATCCTTGTGCTGTTTTGTTTTATTTCTAAGATTTGTATGAATCGTACTACAATATTTCTAAATTTATTTATCTTATTTCTATTTCTAAAACTCTAAACGACTTCTTCTTCTTCTCATCTTATTTATGCTCATTCCTTTGTGGAGCACAAGACTGCAACAAGGGAACTCCAACTTGCCCAATACCTAGCTAGCGTTTTGATTTCACCCCACCCCTTTCTTTAATGTTGTACTTCTGCTTCTATCGTCTTCCTACATGTCATTCCTGGTCTACCACTTCTCCTTCTATCTAGAGAGTTCTAGTGAATGCGGATTGCAATGTAGTCATTCGGCCGCCTCAGCGTGTGTCCTAACCATCGCCATCTTCAACTTGTTACTTCTAATTTAATGGTCTACTGATTGGTCCTTCCCCAAAGCATAACACCCAAGATGATCCTCACCTTTCATTTGTTTGTGGTACACAAGGCTGCAACAAAGGGACGCCAATTTGCCTATAGCTAGCTAGACTTTGATTTCATCCCATCGCTTTCTCTGCAGTTGACCTTCTGGTTCTATAGTCCTCCTCCACGTTATTCCAGGTCTATCACGTCTTCTCCTCCCTAACGGGTTCCAATAAAGTGCCTTCTTTGTAGTGTAGTCATCCGGCCGCCTCACAGTGTGTCCCAACAATCGTCATCTTCTACTTCTTACTTTTAACTTGAAAGTACTGATTGGTCCTTCCCAAAGCGTAACACCGACGATGGTCCTCAAACTTTGATTAATGAATGCCTGTGTGGTTGTGTGTGGGTCACCGACTCAAGCTCTGTGTATGTGTGTGTGTGTGTGTGTGTTAGTTGTTAGTCTTACATCCGTACAGCAGAACAGACTTTACATTGCTGTCGAATATCCGCAGCATGGTATTCATCTTCAACTCCTTTTACCTCCAGATCAGACGAAAAGTCGCAAAGGATCTTTGGGACTTTGTTTCCATATTGATTTCAAGATTGTGCAATAAATTTTATGACACAATGATATTGAAACTATCGAAATTACTAAACAGGAAGACGACATCAATAGAGAAGCAGTAACACTCAGCACAACTTTGTATCCTTTACTTACCCCAACTTTGCCCTGACTTACTTAGAATTTAATAACCGCGCAAATAATGCAATTGGCATACATGCAGCATCTGCCGGGCAGTGTCCATTCACCGCACCACAACACAACCCCTCTATAGCGTATGCACCTAAGTTTGCACGCCAGTCTTATCGTCACATAAACCTGAAGATACCTATTGTAATATGGGTAAAACGTTGACTTACAAGACTTGTTTGACCCGTTCCATATCGGAAGAAGACTTTAAAATCATAATGGACACCGGCCGCGGAAGCCTACGTGAGAATATATCTTAAAGTTACATAACATTGCATCTACTCCTACACTGTAAGCCAGTAATACTGTATCACAGTGTGGTAATCACAGCACGATCCTCACTATTACGGCACAGAGACCTAAAATTACACGGAAACGAAAATTAAAAAATAACCGTAACTGGAAACCAGTACAATCAGACTTTTTTAATTTGTATTCGGGGTGAAAGAAAACGTCCTACGACGTTGTCCAAACAACCGGGGGGGGGGGGGGCGGAGAGCGCGAGAGAATGGAGAGAATGCGAATATATTTCATTGCCCGAGATAACCTCAGTTGATCTGATCTGATTTTAAAATTCTTTCACCACCGTGTTCCTTGAAGTTTGAGGATGGTTTTAGGCAATACATTTTAACCGATAGTTTTAACAATTTTCAAAAACAGATTCTTCAGATGGTTCCCCGTCATGAAGTTTCTTTTTTAATTTGCATGTAGTGAAATTTTCGGCATGCGACAAACTTTCGTTTTATGAGAGATAGCTATATGATGTCAGCGAGTGAAATTTAGAGAAAATTCCAAATTTTATTTTGGTTTTTGTTTCAATAAAATCGGCTTTTTTATTTTCGAGACATTGATGTGAGAGGGTATTACTTCCATATTCCTTAAGGAATGGAAGTATGGTGATGGCAAAAAAAATCGTGTTCGAGATTATTGCAGATTCTGATTCTACTACACTCAAAACATGAAAAAAAGTCGTTTTCCGAAAAGTGTCTGTGTGTGTGTGTCTGTGTGTGTGTCTGTGTGTGTCTGTAGATTTTTTTTCTATGGCAAGCGATAACTGCCGCAAATTCAAACAGAATCAAATAATTTTTTGCATACAGCCCTGATTTGTAGAGGACTCGCGACCTATTGTTTTTGGTGAAGATCGGTTGAGGGAAAGGGGTAGTTTACCTGCAACGGTTTTTTTTTATCAAGGGAAATTTTTTTTTTTGCCAAACGATAACAGCCGCAAATTCAAACAGAATCAAATAATGTTTCGCATACAGCCCTGAATTGTAGAGTTCTCAAGACCTTTTGTTTCTGGTGAAGATCGGTTAAGGGAAAGGGGTAGTTTACCTACAACGTTTTTTTAACAAGGGTATTTTCTATGGCAAACGATAACAGCCGCAAATTCAAACAGAATCAAATAATTTTCTGCATACAGCCCTGATTTGTAGAGTACTCAAGACCTATTGTTTTTGGTGAAGATCGGTTGAGGGGAAGGGGTAGTTTACCTGCAACGTTTTTTATCAAGCGTATTTTCTATGGCAAACGATAACTGCCGTGAATTCAAACAGAATCAAATAATTTTTTGCATACGTCAGTGAATTGTAGAGGACTCAAGGCCTTTAGATTTTGGTGACGATCAGTTAAGGGGAAGGGGTAGTTTACCTGCAACCTTTTACGTTTTAACAAGAGTAAAGTACTTGAAAATTCATTTAAACTTTTTCAAACAATGGTAATTGTTGAAAATAAAATAATTTTGTTGCCAGGCAATCTGAAAATTTCAGATTTTGTACCACAAAATCTGAAAAGATTATACGATAGTTTATGAAATGGTTAATAATACGTCAGTGGAAGGTGTAATGAGAAATTAGCAGAAATGGAAACCTGGGGAATGTTAACTGTTCTGTAGATACAATTTTGTCAGAATGTTTGGAAATGATCATCAACATTGAAGAAAAAGTAAGCATATTAAGAAACATATGTAAGTACTTATTATAAAAAAATAATGTTTGTTTTTTGATAAAGTCATTTTGATGATAAAATATAAATATTTACAACAAGAAAAGAATTTTCAGTTTTCAAAATTTAAATATATTTTTATAAAACAATGGGTTCTTCATTGAGGTGGGGACCATGTCACTCACTCCATCTCAAGCCTCTCCCATTTTGCAGAAAAAGAGGACCCTGTCAAGGCTGATACTTTGACGACAGTGACAGGGCTTTCCACCAAATTCATCAGAGTGACAGGTAGGCCCAACTCTGATTGGCTCCTCAGATTTCTCCAGCGTTAGTAGGTTCTATGAAAATATTTTATTTCAAAAATGATTTTAAATATAAATCTTAGATATGTTTTATAAATCTCATGTTTTATGTTTTAACATGGGTAATTTTTTATATGACGAACCATAACTGCCGTAAATTCAAACAGAATCAAATAATTTTTTACATATGTGCCTGAGCTATAGAGAACTCAATGTCTGTTGATTTTGGTGAAGATCGGTTACGGGGAAAGGGCAGTTTACCAGAAACATTTTTTGTTGTAACATGAGTAAAGTACTTAATTTTGATAAAGTATCCTGATAAGATCTTAATAATCCACTGTAGCAACGTAGATGACATATCTATAAATGAAGAGGCTAGTTGAACGGGCTGGGGGTAATTTTCTATAAATCAAAATTATAGTTGAAAGGGGAGGGGATAATATTTTTTATATGTGTACTACGTTATTGGCAAGAAAGAAGTATTTTTTTGTTAAAATTCCTTCCCTGGCTGTTTGGCTGAAAATGATTTTAAATATAAATCTTAGAATATGGAAGTCATGTATGGTTCTCCATACCGATAATTTTATACCTGATGTGCTATGCTACATTTATCAAAGACAAATGGAAAAAGTAAAATTTACATTTTTACATGTAATAGTACTCAGACAGATTTAAAACTTAATACCAGTTATAATCACAGCTGAGTAAAATAAACAGTGCTTATAAAATTATATTTACTTAACCTAACTCATTTCATATATTTCATTCCCTATATTTTTTAACTAGATTACTAAGTACATTTATCAAATTAATTGTGCACACACACACACACACACACACACACACACACACACACACACACACACACACACACACACACACACACACACACACACACACACACAGCATGCATATAAACCTTACCTCTGATCTGACTTAACTAGCTTTTAACGTTTTTATGAACAAATTAATTATTCTTATAATTTTAAACTGTTTTGTTACTTTTAATTGCTTTTATGTTTTTTATTTTTATATTACATTTTATATTTAATTCACTAATTTTTACTATAATGCTAAGCCACTTACTAAATTACATTTATTATAGTGCGCGTGCGCGCGTATGCAAGAGTGTGTGCGGGAGGAGACAAGAGTAAAGTGCTTAATTTTGATAAATAAAGTATCATTAAAAGAAGGTCATAATAATCAACTGTAGAAAGGCAGATGAAATATCTATAAATAAAAAGGGTAGTTGAAGGGAGGAGGGGGTAATTTTTTTTATAAACTAAAATGTTAGTTGATGAGAGAGGAGGTAAATTTTTATAAGTTTTATAATATGTGTACTACGTTATTGACAACAAAGAAGTAGTTTCTATGGAAAGATTTCATTTCACTTTAACAAACTTCTATATTTTTCATTTTAATTTAAATCATGTATGAGTGAAAATATATCGTTCCTGGCAGGCAACCATATCTCAATTATGTAATGTTTACTTTTCCAAAGTTTTATTATTGTGATTACCACAATAGAAAGGCCGGCAGGACACACACATACACACACACAATTCGCGTTATTACTGGCCTCACTCATGTTTATTTTCTTATGTTTGCACGCTTTTTAAATGGAAACTGCCGAAACCAACACCAACACAACGGGTGCAACCCGAAAAGATGGACAGCGATTTGCTTCCTGTGGATCGCTGACCAGTGTAACTGCACGTGTTTACAGAGGAACATTTCATAGACAAACTTTTGGTCTTTAGGGAATGAACCCTCTGCAAGATGCTCAGGGTCCATGAAAGACTTCGGAGCGCTCCTTCTTTCCCGCGTGTTTGTTCTGTGAAACGTACACTGTACGGTAGATTTGCAGCTTTACTCCGAGCAACGCTCCATAGGGAATGTTGAAAATTTTTGACGACGGTGTACCCTCATAAACACTAAAACTTGCTCTGATGTTTTGATTAAGGACATCATAATATTAAAACTTTGGAAACTTGAGCACTACTTAATGGAGATCAAACACTAACTTTACCATGCCATTAATTTTATGCATATTTTTGTGTAATACATTATTGGCAACAAAGAAGTAGTTTGTTGTTAAAATTCCTTCGCGGGCTGTTTGACCAAGGTCCAATGTTTTATGAAAAAACCACACGTTTCGGCAGTCCCATCGCCTGCCATCATCAGTGAAAATCGAATGCGCTAACTGAAGGTGGTATACGTTAGTGACCACAGTACTGTGGTTAAGGCTGAAGAAAGAAGTAATTTCTGTGGAAATATTTTATTTCGAAAATGATTTTAAATATAAATCTTAGAACATGGAAATCATGTATGGTTCTCCATACCGATATTTTTTATTTGCGCATATTACTTGATCTGCAAACTGCAGGGTGTACAAACATGTTGACATATTTCAACAAGTCCTACTTTCACGGCCACTGGGCAATACGTGGCGTGCAATGTGTGTGCGTTACGTAACAAATGGAAGAGGGTGAAGGGCGTGTTTCCGGCTCCTGAAAACCGGAACCGATCGGCTAAGGGAAGATACCCCAACAGAATATCTGGGTCCTCCTGCAGTGGATTATGACAATGAGCTTGCTCCTTATATCACATAAAAGAATTGAAGCCTAATACTAGTCTCGGACAAAGGGACGGTCTAAATGGAAAACGACAAAAGCATAGGAAACGAATGATGATTTTTGGAACTTTAAATACACAATGTTGTAGAGGAAAATTAATAGAAATTGCTCATGAATTAAATAAACATCAGTTCAAAATAGTTGCCTTAACGAAAACAGTACAATCAAATACAAACAAATAACTAACAGTCTACCCAGTGGCGTAACTACGAGGAGGGATCAAGGGCTCCCAGAGCTATTATAAATTTCAGCAAAATTCCGTAACCAGTTAACTTACATCTATTTATAAATCAGTTGCATTCGTTAAATTATGGCTACTAAACGATTGTAGAAATAAAAAGGTATTACGTTATTTGTGGGATGACAGAATTACCTATTCCCTGCTATATGGGGATGATATAATTCTTATTCAAGAAAATGAGGATGATTTACAAAGAGCTATGTCTCAATTACAAGACTGGCAAGAGAGTACTTACTGACAATTTCAGTAAGAAAGACCAAAACCATGGCCTTTACAGGTAAATATCCACTGAGGACTACGATAGCTATAAACAACAGCACTTTAGAACAAGTGAGCCGTTTCAAATATCTCGGCTGTGGAGTAAGCTATGAATCTGAATATGATATAAGAGAGAAGATAAATAAATTTAGGAACATTTTTGGTACGATTTATAGAAATCTTAGAAATAAAACATGACACAGCACAAGGATTAAATTTTATAAAACAATTGCAAAACCCACGTTGATTTATGCAAGTGAGGCGTGGATCATGACAAAAAAAGGAAAGCGGCAAGATTCAAAGTGCTGAAATGCAGTTCCTTTAAAATACTTTAAATTATGCATTGCAAGATAGACTAAGGAATGGAGATATCAGAGCAGAACTTGAAGTAAAGGACATAAATGAAATTATTTCAATTCACACAAGACAATAGTGGGATCATCTGCAAAGGGTGACAGCGGATCGATTGCCGAAAGCGGCACTGAACTATAAAGCCATTGGTAGAAGAGACGTGGGTCGTCCGAGGATGAGATGGGTGCCAGAACAGGTTTATATAACCTAATAATTATATTATTATTATTATTATTAGGAGGAGGAGGAGGAGGAGGAGGAGGAGGAGGAGGAGGAGGAGGAGGAGGAGGAGGAGGAGGAGGAGAAGGAGAAGGAGAAGAAGGAGAAGAAGGAGAAGAAGGAGAAGAAGAAGAAGAAGGAGAAGAAGAAGAAGAAGAGAAGAAGAGAAGAAGAAGAAGAAGAAGAAGAAGAAGAAGAAGAAGAAGAAGAAGAAGAAGAAGAAGAAGAAGAAGAAGAAGAAGAAGAAGTTCGAGTTTTAACAATGACAGTCACTTAGCATTTGGTAAATAACGTTAGCAAACGTTAGCATTTGTAGCCTTCCAAAAATAAAAATTAATCAGGCACGCAGTATCCTCACCCTGTGCTTTACAAATAAATATATATTAAACGTTTCCGGTTATCATGACTGAGACGTGTTCGTCAACTACTTACTATTTAGTCGACTTTAAAAACGATCTCATATGTAACTAAATTAATTTTTAACATGATAATGTTTTTAGGCTGGGGGTCATTCCACAAAATGCATGATGCAAAATGTGTAACGTCATCGAAAAATTTAACGCTCCAGGTGATGTTAACACTATTTTTTTTCCACACTTTCGATTCCCCACAGTCTAGAAATCTTCGGTCTCTGTTGTTTTAACATGATAATGTTTGTTATATAGTAAATATCAACATAGAACATCGCTGAACAGGAGAGTCTGCAGTTTATGCACATTATACGTTTCAAAAGCCTAAATACATTATCATGGTTCGATGTTTCGGTTTCGTCGAAATTCTTCTTTTGTTATATAGAAAGAAGTGAGTAGTTACATATTTTTTATGTAAAAACTTTCAAACGATTGTTATAATAGAAAGTAGTACCTTGTTGAAATGAATGCAACCATTATTAAAGTTCACGGTGGCAAAGCGCGCTGCCCCATTGTTGTTTGATATCATCACAGATGCTGTGAGCGTCTACTGTCGGAAATGCAGGAAAATTATTTTAAATTCCACACGTACACGGGTGAAATTTGAAATTTAAACAAAAGCATAAAAAACCACCAAAACATTACGTTCTATGAACAAATTTGAATAACAATAGATATGAAAGGGACTACTTGTATAAAACATTGAAACGAAAGGATTACAGGGGCGGGAAACAAGATTAATAAAAGCAAACACATGTAACTCTCAACTCACAGTCAGCAGTAAACAAATACGATCAGACAAGAAAGGGTCACAGATGACGGTGAGGTCGATACGAGGCGCAAACACGGTATAACAAATCGATTTTGTTACAAATATTTGTCTTGCACCGGACCTTTACTGAAGTAAGATACTATCTAGGAAATATGTTAAATACTTTGGACTTATTTACAATCAAACAAAAGGCTTATTTACTCAGTTATATTCATACCACACCACGAAGAACGCGTCTTACTTCATTTGTCTTGGTCCACGAGGAACAATGTTTCGAAATCTCAAGCTATTGTTACGACGGTCTAAGTGATCGTCGTATGGTACAGTGGAAAACAAAATACAAGACACCAATTAAGTCACTGATCACCAGCTTTAATTATCACAATTAAACAGTTTGTAATCAACAAGATAGTCTCTTACAACAAAACAAATAAAAATTATTCACACGCAATAATAATGTCAACTAATATAGTCTCGCACAATTATAAAACAATAACAGTTCGCCACAATACTTCGAACCGCACTAGAATAAATCGCCACTTAAACTGAACTAAGCGTCGCTGAGAGCTTGTATTTATACCCCGCTTAAACTCAAGAATAATCCATACTACGCGTCAACAACGCTACTAGAAAACACTAGATCGTAATTGCTTGCCGCCTTGAACACAGTGTGCGCGGACCGGGGGAGTCTGGATCAGTCTCGGCTACGGACGCGTGACAAGTGTCACATAATTGTCCTTCATCTCAAAGTAGCAGCAATATGTACGCACACGCACACACACACACACACACACACACACACACACACACACACACACACACACACACACACACACACACACACACACACACACACACACACACACACACACACACACACACACACACACACACACACACACACACATTACAGCCGGGCTCCGCTGGAATAGCCGAGAACCACGTAGAATATTGTGTGATGGCGTAACAGTATATTTTTACCTTACAGGTATTTTTGTGCACCTCTGTCATATGATGTCTTCGTCGTCTTTGTAAACGTGAATTTTTGATATGCCTAACACTTGAGATCATTGCCTCGTTTACTCGATACTCTCTCCATGTTGCTACATTCACTGAAGAAAGCGAATAAATATCTGAGGAAGAGGGGGAAAGAGGGAGAGAGAGAGAGAGAGAGAGAGAGAGAGAGAGAGAGAGAGAGAGAGAGAGAGGCTAGACAGACAGACAGAGAACGAGAGAGACAGACAGAGGAAGAGAGAGATACAGATGGACACATAGAGAGCGAGAGGAGGTAGTAAGGGAGGTGAGGGTGGGAGTGGAGAGACAGAGAGACGGACAAACAGACATAGCTTGTACAAGCGCGGATGTATGTGTGTCGAAACTGACTACAAAAGTTACCTCGAGCGCAGTTGATAGGTCTGCGTTCAGTGAAGTGCAAAACATTTTGATTAGGAATAGAAGTGTGCTATACTAGTATTTGAAAATAACAGGTACGAACAAAATCGTTCCCAAAAAATAACAGGTACAAATACCTGTTATTATATACGTATTATACATATGCCTGTATTATATAATTTGTTATAAAAAATAAATTGAAACTAAAAGTATTAACAGTGTTACTTTACACTGTGACTTTATTAAGCTGTTACTGTTTAAAAGACAATAAGAAACAAAGACTTTATAGGCCTATCTCCCTTTGGGAATACTAATTTAAGTTTTCAATCGGTTAACAAAACAGATTTTCAAATATCTGTGGGGAAAGAAGTCAACATGAAGTTGAATTAAAGAAGTCAAAAAGGATTTAGGAAAAAGTAATATAAACGCAGTAGAAGCAATTGAAAGAGAAGTTTTTCGGGCAAATGTGTTGAAAATGGAAGGAGTCCAGGGTAGGAGAGGGAAAAGTGCAGGTTCAAAGAGGACTGAAGACAGGAAGAAGAGACATAGTGAAAAGATGAAAGAATATTGGAGAAAAAGAAAAGAACAAGGAATAAAGTATTGAAACTGGCATGTGGTCCTCAGATGGCCGATACAAATAGAAAAAAGATAGTCTGTGAGTTTAAAATACATCAAGATGGTTACATCTCAAGCAGCGTTTATTTCATGACTATTTAAATAGCGAGCGCAGATACACACCCTCATGCACACGCACACGCTCTCTCTCTCTCTCTCTCTCACTCCTCTCTCTGCTAAAGCATGTTTTCCTGCAGAAATGTAAATAAATTAAGTCAATTCGAAATAAACGAATTTGTTTTATAAAGGAATCTTTTCATTAACGTGTACAGTGTACTTCAAGAGTCACTCACTACATGTGTTTGACAGCATTTCATTAGTATTGCTATTTGCGTCTGTGTTGCAAATCTGCAGTCACTACCACTTTTAGTTTAGTTTCGTTTAGTTTCGTTTGGTTTGTGGTTGTGACAGACTGTTTGCGCTCCCACAGTTTCTTTTACGATGTATAAACTAACACTCAAGGTGATTTTGGAGATTACAAAATAACATCCATTGACATCTTAAAGGATTTTTATTACTAATCTAAATTTGATTATAAATTCAAATCTTACTTCACCATTACGCTGAGAAAGAGAGATACGTAGTAAAACACCAATTATAAAATAATCAAAATTTTTAAAAATAATTTTACACTTAGTTAACAATTATAATTAATGGGTTTTTTGCGTATGAACCACTGTAGCCTACGTGTGGTTCAACTGGTTCCTCCCTTCTTCTCCTTTCTCTTCCTCCTCTCCCACATCTCCTTTTCTTGATCGATGTCCCTCCCTCCTTTCGTCAGTCCAGATGGCACACCGGCCCTCTTCTTGAGATTTTCCTGAAAACCTTTGGCATTTTTTAATTTCGTTTTGTTTGGCAAGCATTCTTCAATGACTTCTTGAGTAATCTGGAGTTCTTGTATGTCTTTTTCTGTTTCTTTGAACTATGTATTGGACATTTTGAGTTTCTTGAAATAGCTTCATGTTTATTATCATATATTTTTGTTATTTTTTATATTTATTGCATCATGTGTTTTGCAAGTGAGCAACCCTTTTTGAAACTTTTAAATATAACCTGATCCAGAAAGTAAGTACCGTTTGGGCATTAAGAAAATGGTACAAATTATTTTCAAATTCATTTATTTTTCAAAAATTCTGCATGCCTTAATCTACGTTTCTACATAGTCACCATGCAAGTTGAGACATTTGTCGTATCTTGGCACTAATTTTGATATCCCCGCTAATTCGGCCGCCTGCGACTTCAACCACTGCTGGACGTTTCCCTTTATCTCATCATCACTTTCAAACTTCTGGCCGGCAAGAAATTTCTTCAGATGCAAAAACAAATGGAAATCGCCAGGAGCCAAATCTGGACTGTAAGGAGGATGACTGAATTGTTCCCAACGAAATGAATCAACAAGCGCCGTCGTTACACGCCCGGTATGCGGTACGCTCCTCGTCGTGAACATTTTCTCTTCCATCGTTAAACAGCCTAACCCACTTTCTCACCATACCTTCACTAATCGCATTCTGTCCATAAACTTCACAAATCTCACGATGAATTTCATAAGGACGAAGATTTCTCGCATTCAAAAACCTAATAACTTTTCTTATTTCACAACTGACGGGCCGATCGATTTTTAAAAAAATGATTACCGATGTATAGTAAACGTAAATCGGAACGTATACAAACAATATAGCTTGGCTACTTCGTCGCTAATAGAAGGAAGTAATTACGCATGCGCGACATTCGTACTACAATATGCGCGGGATGTATGCGCAGACGGTACTTACTTTCTGGATAAGCCTCCTAGTTAAAGTAGTCTTTCTTTCACTTAGTCATGATGTCCATCTGTTGGGACTCTGAAACTTAACAAGCACCCTTCTTCCTCTGTCTTTTAACTATCTTCAAAAAATCTTCTCTTGTAACTCGTCTTTGTTAACTACTTCTTTCACCATTATGCTTTGTTCTTCATTCTTCTATTAGTTGGCGGTTCGACAACAGGAATATGAAAAGGGATAAGTGTTTTGGGACCAACATTTCCACACGTGTAAACCTAAAGTTTCTGACATTTAGGTTCGCCTGGGAAGCCGATGGAACATTCCTGTTATTTTATTTGTCTGATAGTCTTACGTTTGTAGAGTTTGTCACGTCAAGTGTACTGCCCCATGTTTTTTTTTTATAATAATTTTACACCATGCTTCATTACAGTTGTGTAATACTACATGCTAAGATTTTCCTTATTTGAATAACAATGTTTTTATATACTTACATCAAGTAATTAAAAATACGTATTCCATAACATAAATTCACAAAGCTTTTGTGTGTGAATATTTGATTATTTACAATAAAATAACTTATTAGATTTCTATTGCACTAATAAATGTTTTGAATTCTTTCAGATGTTTCTTTATAATATCTTCTTTTGTAGGTGTCCTGATTTTTTTACACTATTGATTAAATGTTGTCTCCGATTTTTTTACATCTCACACTCATATATGATGTGATCCACTGTTTCTTCTACTGCATTGCACTGGCACATTGGGTCGTTTATTATCTTGAAGCGGTGAAGGTAAGATTTCGTGTTTCCGTAGCCAGTCACTATTGCCGTGAAGTTGGGAGTCATTTTGAGTTTTGTTTGTAATTTGTCTTTGATATTAGGGAAGAACATTTTAGTTACTGTACCTTTCGTTGTTTCCTTTCATTCGTTTTCCCACTTATGTGTAGTTTCTTCGGTTAATTCTTGAATCACAGCACTTTTGGGTATTTTATCAGAAGAGGTTGCCAATTCATTATTCTGTGCTGCTGCTTTTGCTAGCCGGTCTGCCAGTTCGTTATCATAAACTCCTACGTAAGCTTTGATCCGTTTGAAATTTATTCTCCAGCTATTTAGCATCGCTGTGGCTTTCCTCATTTCCTCTATAAGGTAGTTATGGATGCTAGGATTACTAATTGAACCTGTTGCTGTTCTGCTGTCCGTATATATTGTTGCTTTCTTTGGGTTTACTTCTTTTATATGTTGTGAGTCTCCTTGAATATGTTCTAATGCCTTTAGATTTGCAAGTTGATAAGCTTGATTTTTTGAGCATCTGTTATCAAGTTTGGGCGTTAGTTTTCCTATTAAATGATTTTCAATGCATATGGCAACACCTGCACCTACTCCGTGTTCATTTTTACTGCCGTCAGTGAAAATTTGAAGTTTATCTTCGTTATTCTCTTTGATGTTTTTTATTGTGTTTATATTGGCCGGATGCAGTCAATTCTTGTGTGTTTTGTCTTACTGCCGTGCTAGCGCATGGGTCTTGAATTTTGACCGCTTGAGTGTGTCTTTGTTATGAATAATTTCTCTCTGTCTTTCGCTTATGATAACGCTACATTTAGGTGTACCAGGTTTAACAGTCGTGGCGCGCTGATGCGCTGAGATTAATCCGCTGTGTAACAACAGCGTTGTTGTGACATTAGCGTTGAGCGTGACTTGCGTCCTGTATACAGGACAATGATAAATGACTGTCACTGCGACCATTTAGCACAGCTGCTTTCAACCAGTGATTTGCCGTCACACAGTAGGATAACTCACGCTACTACAACACTGGTCATGTACAGTACCGTACCTAGACCACTGGAGGCCTGGGGCGGATTTCTTTCTGAGGCCCCCCGTCCTATCAGACGGGTGTTTATAATCCAATTTATCTTTAAGTAATGCATACCAAAAACACTTTACTGTTACATATTTATTGTCTAATTACTGTTTTGATACATCTAGTTAGGAAACTTTATAAGAAGCTGTAGTAATGTTTGAAATAAAAATACACTTTCATATTATAAAAAAAGTTTAAAGAAATAATAAAAGTAGTATTATTTATATACTGTATTAAATTTATTACAATACTTATACTGCAAAACAAATTTATCATTACTGCAAACAATACTTGACAATTATGTTTTTAAAGACTTCTTCCGGTATGGATAGCGTTAAAAATGTCTTGTATGACAATGTTTCACTCATATCTAAGTGACCTGAGGAGACTCATTGTAATATGAGTGAAACTTTGTCATACAAGACATTTTTGACGCGGTCCATACCGGCAGAAGATTTTAAAAACATAATGGACACCGGCCGCGGAAAGCTACGTGAGAATATAATACTTGGCAATTTTTTTTTGAAGTCAGTTTCAGTGCAAATAAGGTGAACTTTCTAAAATAGCCGTTTTATAGTTTTGGCCTCAAAAAGTTCTAGTAACTGACCCAATTTCCGCATTCCAAATTATCCACTGTTCAGTAAAAATTCTAGTGAGAGATTTTCAACAAGTTTTTTGTTTCCTGAAATGTTAAATACTGTTCACTGGTGTAATCTCTTGTAGCGTAGACCAACATGTTATCGCCCGGTATTTCACTCCTCCGTTAACGTTTCCATATCGAGGCACGGCCTTCTTGTGAGTCGCTGCTGCTGCCGTTGATGTCCATGCTGTCTGGGGTTCAATCTGCGACTTCCGACTGCGTAGTGACCCAGGTACAACTGACTCTTCTTTTTTAGTATAAATATATTTTTAACATTAAACCCACCTTTTTGATATTAAATTTTTGATATTAAACCCACCAAGACAGACATTAAATAAACAAGTTTTTTTGTTAATATCTGTAAACACTATATGAGGTAGGGTTGTAAGGTAGATTTCAAAATAATATATGAAAACATCTTTGGAATCGATCAATTAAATCCGAGACCTCTCATAGTGTTGCGTTTCAGGACGTGACAATAGAACATTTGGAAATAAATTTAAAAATTTACCAAGAAAACTTAAGTTTCCAAATCTAGATGGCCCCTACTAAGTGGGGCCCGGGCGGTCGCCCCCTCCGCCTCACACTTAGTCCACTACTGGTTTGTCTAACCTAACATTATGACGCTTCTGTGTTTTGGAAATTGTAAATTCTTTTAGTTTTTTTTCACGAAAGTTATCATACACAAATTCTCTTCTTCTTCTTCTTCTTCTTCTTCTTCTTCTTCTTCTTCTTCTTCTTCTTCTTCTTCTTCTTCTTCTTCTTCTTCTTCACTTCACGGATCAGCCAATGTGGAGGAGGAGGAAGAGGAGGAGGAGGAGGAGGAGGAGGAGGAGGAGAAGAAGAAGAAGAAGAAGAAGAAGATTTGGGTACACGGTTTAGGCACATCGCCTGATTCGTCTTCACAATATATCTCGCCATCTTGCTCTTGGTCTGCCTATATTCCTCCTTCTTCCAAAGGGTCTCTATACCTACTGTATATGCTACTTTAGGTACAGGTCTATCCAGATGTTTTGACCAGATGTCCATTCCAGGCGATATTTCTGGATTGTATCGTTTATGGACAATACCAGTAGTTCATTCCTAATGGCCTCATTACGCAAACGACCGCACCTTGTACAACCCTTTGTTCGTCTCAGAATACTCACTTCCGAACTGGGAATTTGGTTTATACTCTTCCTTGACCAGACTGAATGTTTTCCCAGGAAGCCATAATCTTTTCTGTCTCTTGATATTTTGAAATCGTACTGTTTGTAAAATATACTTTAAAAGACGTAGAGAATACTGTAGCTCATCCTCTGTTTATTGTATTAAGACTGCATCGTTGTTGTTTAATAAAATATTAATAAAACAGCTTTTAATAAAGGGGATAAAAGAAAAGTTGTTATTTAGTTTAGTTAATTTTTATATTTTGCCTTCCGATTATACTTAGTTTTTACAGACACTTGACCTTTCCACTACCTTCCTCACCCTCTCACTCCCTCCGACAAACACATCCCACACATGTCAGGATAAACACATACCCTAAACACATGTTCACCACCCTCATATTCTTTGTTTACTTTAGTTGTTCACTGATCTCTTAGACAATAGCTTAATAAGCTGAAGCAGCTGTCAGAGTTAAATAAAAACTGTGAAACGTATGAAGTGTTTATACGTTTTTTTAAAAAAAACCTTTGCAAATCTTATCATACGATATTTTATCGTACGATATAAATTGGATGCACAAAAGGGGCCTAACAGTTTCACATCAGCGGTCTGCGAAGATGAGCACGGTCACTTACGATACGATACGTAATGCTTTTTTTTGTTTACTGATAGTCAGAAAAATCGTTAGAGACGCGCACGTGCGCGTGTGTGTGTATGTGTGTGTAAAATGAAAGAAAGAAAAGAAATAGTGTGAGAGGCAGAACAAAGGGAAAACAAAACGAGGTTACAAAGACGAAACTGTCGAGTTACAAGCAAAGAATAACTGCGTGAAAGAGAGACGATGGGGTCGAGTTAGATGATTAGAAAATATATGATGAACAGTTTTTAACAATATTATGCAGGCTAAGAATTGTCAGAAAACGTACACCTGCCCCGCGAGTGAATACAGCGCTCGTGTGTTTGTGTGTGTGAACGCAAGCTAAGACAGGCAAAGTCTACGATGGGGTGATGCGTACGAATTGTTGATTTGTCTGTAATCAGGTTTTAACCGGATAAAAATAAACTAATTAATACATTTTAAACTTGTGAACAATGACTTACACCAATTATAATATCGGTATGCAGAACCATACATGACTTCCATGTTCTAAGATTTATATTTAAAACCATTTACGAAATGAAATGTTTCCATAGAAACTACTTCTTTCCACTTATTGCTTCAGCCTTAACCACAGTACTGTGGTCACTAACGTATACCACCTCAAAAAAAAACCTTTGCAAAACTTATCGTACGATACAAATTGGATGCACAAAAGGGGCCTAACGGTTTCACATCAGCGGTCTGCGAAAATGAGCACGGTTACTTACGATACGATACGTAATGCTTTTAGTTTTGTTTACCGATAGTCAGAAAAATCGTGTGTGTGTATATGTGTGTAAAATGAAAGAGAGAAAAGAAATAATGTGAGAGGCAGAAAAAAGGGAAAACAAAACGAGGTTACAAAGACGAAACTGTCTAGTTACAACCAAAGAATAACTGCGTGAAAGAGAGACGATGGGGTCGAGTTAGATGCAGATATATGGAGACTGAAAACATCGTCGTTGTGCAACGAGACACTTTAAAACTTTTTAATAACTTCTTGTCGTCTGGAAGCAAGGTCAGCTTGCATTTAATTATTTAACAGAAACATTAATTTCCAACTCTCTCGCCGCAGTCTATATAGTTTCTCTGACGTTACAACTAACATTTACTAAGGCTGGTTGTATGGTAAACGACAAGCTTTCCGTTTAATAACGCGCTGCTCTAGTACAGCCACAACCGTCTCTATTCTGTTAAATATTCTTAAAGCAACTGTTTGAACGGGGAGATTTATTCAAATCATTTTTAACTATATACAGAATATTATTGTAGTTCCAGATTATAATTTCATAGGGACTTGTTTAGTCCAGAATTCATTATTCAGTGATGACACTAGTATTGTAAATTATAAAATTCAATTTTATTCACAAGTTCAAACATTACCTTGCTAAGCAGTGTATCCACTTGGTGGTCAAAACATAATATTACTAATAATTTCGGTGCCAGATTTAAGATTTTTGAGGTCCTATGCCAAGTTTTCTGAGCCCCCCCCCACCCCACCGGCTGTTACTTTGAAGAAATATGTGTAGTGCAGAAGTAACTTGATGTCACATTAATATTATCAAATATAAAACCAATAGGGTACTACAAAAAATCGTGCTTTCATTTTTAGCTTACGTTAGTAGGCTCCACTAGCCGTGTGAATGTTTATGTTCATGTTCATGATGATTATATTTATGTTCATGTTTATGATATTTAGTGTATGGATTCAATTCTATTTTCATAAAGTTTTGCCACTAATAAATATCAACGAAACAACACGGTGTCCACCACACTAAGCTAAAAACCTTCTTTACATTAAAAACAAAATAAAAGCATAACCTCAAATCGCAGCCCGTTCAGTCACAACGCAGATAAACAATGATAACAAACACGGGTGGTACCACGGTCGTGTAAATTCGGGGCAATATAGCGGACGTTCAAAATTCGCATGCGCAGATTAGTTTTCAAGGATACCAACGTCTTAAAAATAAGCACGCAATAATTAAATAAGAACTGTCTTCCATTTGTATTATTAAAAAAATTTACCATTTAATTTCAAAAAACTTACTTAAATAAATTAAAGTGCCTCCTATTTTTATAAAGATATTTCTGTTCAAAAAATATCAGTAGGAGTATAATTTTGTAATTATACTGACTATTTGGAAGTCTGGAATGTAATACCGTGCCTGTGTTGGAAATGACCGTGCATTAACTCTACTTGGCGACAGAAGAAGCTTTTAAGATCACGGGCTTTTTACACTACTCTGGAAACAAGTACTTGCCAGTAAAAAGCTCGCAGACTGAATACATCATCTGCTATACACTAGTACCTACTAGGTGCTTCGTTCATCTTCGTATTCGAATTAGTAGTCTCTGTAATTCCAACTTTGTCGTGTTTACTTTCTGAACTTCTACTTGTCATGTTAGGGACGAGGCTTTCCAGTGTTTCCACCATTTTCAAGTCCTAAACCACGACGAAAATGGTTGTGGTTTAGGACTTGATAATGGTGGAAACACTGGAAAGCCTTGTCCCTAACATGACAAGTAGCAGTTCAGCAACTAAACACGACAAAGTTGGTACTTACTATATTCTTTGACAGTGTACAAAGCTTGCTTATTTAGGATCTAAGTAAACTGTGTCAATGATGTCTCGAGGACATTACACCAAGATTCACTGTGTTTAAACTTTTAACTGAGAATATAAAAATGTTTAACTGGAAAACTGCGGCAAGACCCATATTAACTTATACCAGAAGCGTAGCCACAAAGTCTTTCTAGGGGAAGGAATGCTATGGAGGTTACGTTAAGGGTTACAGGTTTTCATGAATTAAAGTGTAAAACTTAAAAGAAAACTATTATGTGCGACCTTCTTTGTTGTAATCAATAACGCAGATTGGTAGGGGGAAGGGAGGAAAATTATTAAGATTTCGGTGCTGAAAATTTACGCCGAGCTCTTTGTCTATAGCTACGGTCACAAGACTTAATCTTCACACACACAGACACACACACACGCGCGCGCGCGCACACACACACACATTCACAAATGCTCATATTTTTCTTGTGTATATTACAACAAGACATATTGTTACGACATCACAGAACAATCTACGTGTTTGTCGAATGTGCCAGAAGAATTTCGATGCAACGCGTGCGGCGTACGCGCTTGTAGACGCATTTGCGAGAGTCTTCTCGATGCCGCCAGCCGTGCGGAATGTGTCAAGGCCGCAGTTAATTACGTAGTTCATACGGACGCTAAGACGCAATTAGGAATCGTCTAGATTTTTGGTGGCTATAAATACATGGCGGCAGCAGCCTTAAGTTTCAGTATTAGTGCGATATATTGACAGCGCGGTTCGAGAGTTATTGTCGGGCGAAATTACTGTGCGCGTTCAAGTGGTTATTAGTTAAGTGTTGTGTTTTATAATCGGACGGTAATTTTAATACAATTGTGTTTAATATTAGTGACACTTTATTGCGTGTGAACAATTTTTATTTGATTTGTTGTAGTAGACTGTGTTGTTAATTACGAACTGTTTAACTGTAAATTAAAGCTGGTAATTAGTGACTTAATTGGTGTCAGGTACTTATTTTGTTTCCACTGTACATACGACGATCGAGTAGACCGTCGTAACAATATATTTGCATAATTGCACAGGGCGGTAGTGTGTAAATATTTAGTATAGAAAATATATGATGAACAGTTTTTAACAATATTATGCAGGCTAAGAATTGTCATAAAACGTACACCTTCACCGCGAGTGAATACAGGGCTCGCGTGTTTGTGTGTGTGAACGCAAGCTACGACAGGCAAAGTCTACGAAGGGATGATGCGTACGAATTGCTGATTTGTCTGTAATCAGGTTTTAACCGGATAAAAATAAACTAATTAATACATTTTAAACCTGTGAACAATGACTTACACCAATTATAATATCGGTATGGAGAACCATACATGACTTCCATGTTCTAAGAATTATATTTAAAACCATTTACGAAATGAAATGTTTCCATAGAAACTACTTCTTTCCACTTATTGCTTCAGCCTTAACCACAGTACTGTGGCCACTAACGTATACCACCTCACGTTATCGCACTCGATTTTCACTGATGATGGCAGTCGACGACACTGCCGAAACGTCTGGTTTTGCAGAAAACATTGAACTACGGCCAAACAGCCAGGGAAGGAATTTTAACAACAAACTACTACTTTGTTGCCGATAACGTAGTACACATATAAAAATTATCCCCTCCCCCTTCAACTATAATTTTCATTTATAGAAAATTACCCCCACCCCGTTCAACAAGCCTCTTCATTTATAGATAGTTCATCTATGTTTCTACAGTGGATTATTAAGATCTTCTTATCAGAATACTCTATTTATCAAAATTAAGTACTTTACTCTTGTTACAACAAAAAATGTTTCAGGTAAACTACCCTTTCCCCGTAACCGATCTTCACCAAAATAAATAGGTCTTGAGTCCTCTACAATTCAGGGACGCATGCAAAACATTATTTGATTCTGTTTGAATTTATGGCAGTTATCGTTCGTCATGAAAAATTTATCTTGTTACAACATAAAATGTTGCTGGTAAACTACCCCTTTCCCTTAACCGATCTTCACCAACATTAACAAACCTTGAGTACTTAAAAATTCAGGAACGTATGCAAAAAAATATTTGATTCTGCTTGAATGTGCGGCAGTTATCATTCGTCATAAGAAAAATTACCCTTGTTAAAACATAAAGTGTTGCTGGTAAACTACCCCTTCCCCTTAACCGATCTTTACCAAAATGAACAGATCTTGAGTACATAACAATTCAGGAACGTATGCAAAAAATTATTTGATTCTATTTGAATGTGCGGCAGGTATCATTCGTCATAAGAAAAATTACCCTTGTTAAAACATAAAACGTTGCTGGTAAACTACCCCTTTCTCTTAACCGATCTTCACCAAAATCAAAAGGCCTTGATTACTCTCTAATTCAGGGACATATGCAAAACATTATTTGATTCTGTTTGAATTTACGGCAGTTTTCGTTTGTCATAGAAAAAAATTACCCTTGTTAAAACATAAAATGTTGCAGGTAAACTACCCCTTTCCCTTAACCGATCTTTACCAAAAACAATAGGTCTTGAGTACTCTACAATTCAGAGCTGTAGCAAAAAATTATTGTATTCTGTTTGAATTTGCGGCTCTTATTGTTTGCCATAGAAAAAAAAACTACAGACAAATAGACAGACAGACAGACAGACAGACACATACACTGACACTTTTCGAAAAATGACTTTTTTCATGTTTTGAGGTTAGTACAATCAGAATATGCAATTATCTCGAACACGATTTTTTTTGCCATCACCATACTTCCATTTCCTTATGGAACATGTAAGTAAAAACACCATTAAATTAAGGAATTTTTAACGGATACAGTGATGTAAAATTATTGCAGAAATGTGCAATAATAAAGACGCTAGGCAATTTAATGTTAATTACTAGAATAATTAAATAGTAATTAATAAGTGTGTTATATGTGAGTGACCATAACAAAATTACGCAAACGACGATATCGCTCTTGCTACGAATATGTTTACGAAATCGCGAAAATGAACGAAAAAGTGATTTGTAATTAAAAGGACGCTTTGCACGAAGTGACAATATCTAACAGGTCGAAAACAGTCCTGGACTTGTCAGATCGCCGTCCAGTATAAATACCACCGGCAATTTTGGGCCGATCTCAGAGAGACTCAAGATATCTTCACACAACGTCACGCTGCTGGTCTGCCGACCGTTCGAACATCTTTACCACACACACCAAGAGTTATGGAGGAACTCTGGACCATCACAAACAACAAACATAGAGACAGAGAACACAGTATCAGCATAATCGTCATCATCAAATTCTCAGGATTCAGCGCACATACACACACGCGCGCGCGCAACAGCAACGTCGGCAGTACGCAGGTGATGAATAAACAATTATATTTTTGTTTGTGAAAAGAACTATTAAAAAGAAACTTTTATATGAACAGTAAAGACTTGTAGTTTTAAATATAATCACTGTACATAAATTAAAATGGTAGTTAAAGAAAATAATTTAATTTAACAAGAAAATTTAAAAATACTAATCTTCTGTTGTATGTTAAAATTTGGGTGTGTCAGTAGAAATAAATAATAGGTTGGAAGTAAATGTTATATTTTTTTATTGTTTATAGCAACAATTAGTTTTATTCTTGAGATTTAATATTATTTTTATTTGTAAATGAGTTGCTATTATTATTTAAAATTTGAGTCGAAGTCGGACACACTGAAATAAAAAGTGTTTAGATAATTTGTTTAACATGTCTGTTTAGCTAGTAAGATTATATGGTTGTTTATTTTTATATGTCATGTACAGCATAGAAGATTATATTGTATTCTTTTGTAAACTTATAAGAGAATATTTTTTATAATTTTTATAATTTGATATTTTAGTATTTGCATATTTTCGATTAATATTAATAAATCATAGAATGATTATTTTGAAACGGTTTTAATTAATTCTTTCATGTCATCAACATCTCACTCCTGTTTGAAATTTATTTTATTATTGTGCAACTACATATACTTGACGCAACGAGAATAAAAAAAAAAAAATCGTGCGACTGGCCGGTGTAATACACTTCATAGTTGCGTTGAGTACATGGTAATGTATTTGTGTAATTTTTTTTTAATACTTGTAACGTTGCAATATATATATATATATATATATATATATATATATATAGTTTATATTATTATAAATAATAACAAATTTTATATTTTATATTTAATATATATGATATCTGATGATGATAGTTGAATAATATTAAACCACTGTAATTCACTAAATAATAAAAATATATTCTTGAAAAAAGTTTTGTTATTAATAATAATATAAAAAATATATAAATTATATACATTACATACTACATTATATATATATGTATATGCATTGATATATACATATTACATTTATGTCTTCTCACATCATTTTTAATAATAAGTAAATAATATTTGGGTTTCAAAAGAATAAATTTATATATTGCCACTGTTTCAACAGTATCAACTGTTGTTACCTTCAGAATATATATATATACAAATGTGTACATGTTGTATATCCTAAAGATAAGTCACTACAAACCTCTGATGATACTGATATTTTTCAGAGAAACGTGCGTAAAGTATTGAAACGACAAAAACGCAATAAACTGCTTGCAGAAGAAATTATATTGAACAATATCACAATATTATATAATTGCTGCAAGGAACGTTGAGTTACGTATTTAGAAACTAATATGTGTGTGTTTGTGAGAAAAAGAAAATTTTTTTAAGTGTGGCATAAAAGCACGTGTAATGTGTTTACAAGAGGCCAGGCAGCGTGTCCTTGTCGGTAACGTAATTATCTCGCATGAAATGTGTCACCATTACGGGAGAGAAAGTGCTGAAACTAAGGAGCCATAACACGGAGCCGACAACGGGATAAACTCTGCCAAAGTACTCCTCACAGGCAACGCAACTGTATTCCCCTGTGTCACACAATGTCGACCTTGGCTAGTATACTACTGTATACCCACATCCACGTTCTGCTTGACTTACACAGGCATCTTACTTACTACTGTTAGCTAAAGCGTAGATGAACAAGATAGCGACAGCGATGGATGGAGGAGTCCGGTTGATCCCAGTTTTACATTCAAACCATACAATTTGCAACGTGATCGGATTTTAATAAATAATATTGATCTAATGCTCGCTCGCTCGGCACTCGGTAGAACATTCTAATAATATTTGAAGTGACTAAACAAAAACTTCGTATACTTCTAGAGATATTTTTACTTCCACGTTCCTTAAGGAAATGGAAGTATGGTGATCGCGAAAAAAAAATCGTGTTCAAGATAAGGGCTGATTATAATTCCCCTCAAAACATGAAGAAAAGTCATTTTCCGAAAAACGTCTGTCTGTCTGTGTAGAATTTTTTCTATGGCAAACGACAACTGCTGCAAATTCGAACAGAATCAAATAATTTTTTTGCATATGAGCCCGAATTGTAGAGGAGTCAAGGTCTGTTGATTTTGGTGAAGATCGTTTAAGGGGAAGGGGTAGTTTACCTGCAACGTTTTACGTTATAACAAGACTAAAGTACTTAATTTTGATAAATAATTATTATGAAAAGAAGTGTATAATAATCCACTGTAGAAAGGTGTATGAAATATCTTTAAATGAAAAGGGTAGTTGAAGGGGGAGGGGTAATTTTCTATAACTGAAAATGATAGTTGAAAGGGGAGGGGATAATTTTTTATTATTTTTTTATATGTGTATTACGTTATCGACAACAAAGGAGCAGTTTATATGGAAACATTTCAGTTCAATTTGTCATACATAAACCTCGATTTACAAGGAACACTCCTAAACTGTTAGAAATTGTTGAACCGAATTCAAGTAAATTACTTTAAATATAAATCTTAGAACATGGAAGTTATGTACGGTTCCTCATACCGATGTTTTAGTTTCCTAACAGGTGTTTCACCAGTTACGGCAGCTCCTAGGCTAGTATACCACGGTATATCCACACCATCGTTCTGCTTGAGTTACGCAGCTAGTTAGCTTGGACTGTTAGTAGTTAAAGCGTAGACGAACAAGATAGCGACACCGATGGAGGCGTCCGATTGATCCCAATTGTACAGTTCGGACCATACATTTTGCAACATAATCAGATTTTAATAAATAATGTTGTTACGTAATACAAAACGTTCCCGTGCGTTCGATTGTGTCGTTCTACAAGATTCTCGACTAGCCCTGACGGTGTGTGTTTCTGCCAAGGCCGCGCTAATGTACCCTCTAGAATTTTCTAGTGCTTGCTAAGGACGCAAATTATGGTAACCTGCAGACTATAAGTAACCCACACCTGCCGTATAGTTTTCAGTTTACTTCGCGCGATTATTCAACGCGTTTCAAGTGGCTATTAGTGAAAACTGATTATTGTGAGGGACTCTATTAGTTGACACTTTTATTGCGTGTGGACAAATTTAATTTGAATTATTGTACGAGTATAATCTTGTTGAATAACTTATTGATTACAAACTGTTAATTGTAATAATTAAAGCTGGTTTCTAGTGACTTCATTGGTGTCGTGTATTTTGTTTTCCACTGTACCATACGACGATCAAGTTAGACCGTCGTAGCAATCAATATTGATCTAATGCTCACTCGGCACTCGGTAGAACATTCTAATAATATTTGAAATTATTAAATAAAAACTTGGTATGCTTCAACAGATATTTCTCATTTTCCTGACAGTTTTTTCATCAGTTATGGCAGCTTCATAGGTTACATTTGAACGGAGAGGTTTGAAGTGTATGAAAGTCGTGAGGGGGGGGGGATAGTGTATGACCAAGAGGGCAACTAGAAAAGCCACAAGTAAACAAAGGTGTGTGTTCTACTGTTTGGAGGAAAACAAAATACCGTTACTGGATAATTATAAATCATAAACAATAAGCGTTTTGGTGTAGACAATTTACAAGTCAACTACGTGTCATTTAAACACGAATTCTTAATAAAGAGACTTTTTCGTTATCTCTGGTATTCATTCATCAGTGACAGCCAAAAAACGACAATATCACGGGTTTTCTATTTTTCTTCTTTTTAGTCCTTTTTTGTAATTCTTCCTCCGTGTCCTGCACTAGTTTTGTACATTCCAGTTTTAGGCCACGGTACATTCCTGACATCACTCAAGTCGTTTTCTTCTACAGTTGTTAACTGTGCATTGTCATAACAAATCTTAATAAAAGGACACCTTACTGTAAGCAAACAACTTTTCAATTCTTTTTTTTTTTGCCGAGTTAGACATTTTACTTTATTTTATATTTTTATTATTTTTTCCAAAATTTCACGGCACACGCAGCCGGGTTTTGCGGCACACAGTTTGGGAAACACTGATTTAGAAGGATGCCCAAGTAGTCCACTTAACGACCATATTATTAAGTACAACTAAATGTCTACCGACTCGGAACACAAAGTTTTTTTATGGATAAAAACGTAAAAGTTTCACCTTATAGCCTGAACCAGTTTTCGCTTTTAAAAAGCTTCTTCAGAGGCTGCCGCTGGGAGCACTGGCCGTCTTGTTCTTTTCGACGGCATCGGCTTTTGAAGGCTCTACCATATTACCATACCATACCATATTATTGAGTAGCAAGAGTGTAGGCCTATCACTTGCATCTTTATTGGACATATCAGCCCTATATTGGATTCCGCTTCCGTTGTAAGCTACCACACATACAGTATGTTCAATAACAACAGTTTCAATGCTACGATCACAAATAGAATTATAAAACGAAAACAGCACAGCGCACAGCACAAAAGGGCAGAAGACAAACAAGGTTAATGAAAGTAAACACAAATTAATCTCGCGCAACTCGTTTAATGAAAACAAACACAACTGGTAACGTTAAAAACACAATGCAACGCCCATCGTCGGGTGAGTGACAGGCAAACAGTAGAGAAACATTTTGATCTCGCAAACAGCAAATATTTGCCGCGCTGCGCCGTGCGTCATTTGTTCTTGTTTATTGTTTCATTAGAACGTAGTCCACATATGTATACATATATATTATACACTATATTATTATTATGGAAATCATACTTTACGCCTATACTAAGCCTAAAATAGGCTATGAATATTCACAGATTACAATTTGTTGAAGTAGTACCACTGATAACTGCAGCGACAGGTTTTGTAAACAAAAACCTGGAAACAAATCTATTTACTCTTCTTCTCAGGCTTTCACGCCGCTTCAGTATTATGAGAACTTCTAGAACTTCAATATATGGAGTCTGTCCAGATTCAGAAACATGGATCTATTGCGAAGAATCGGCGGACTGATTGACTAACTCTGGGCTGCGCGGTTGTGAGTCGCAGAGACGAACCGCTATGGAAACTGAGTTCCGAGCTACCTTCTGGACCTCCTGCCTCGTGCCCCTGCCCAAGTAGGGCGTGTGCTCTATAGCAGGCCGTTTCTCGGCTGTTGTGCTAGTCTACACTAGCGCAGTATACACCGAGGACGATTCCACGAATCACCTGGACGTATACGATACCTGCCCAACCCAGCCACAAGAGGATTGTCTGGGAACCTCGACGCACGTGCATAAAATTTGCGTGCAAGCCGCCTGAAATTGTCGTCTAAGGAGCGGACACCAAGTCCTCTCCTCAGAAGGCGAGATGAAAAGCGACGGGGGACTTTGGCGGCTAGCCGAAGACCCCTGTCGAGGACGCTCTGCAACTTCTTTTTATGCATTGCGGCGAGGTAACCCCAAACCGGGCAAGCGTAGGTAATGACCGGCAGCTGATTGAATCGGCGGGGTGAGTCGCTCCCATTAAGTGTTCTTTGGACGCGAGTTGTCGCGAACCAATAAGAATTTGCCTTTCTTTTGATTGACTGGTGGTGTCAGATACTTTCGTGCCAACACCAAAAGTTTATAAATATGGGTGTCTCCTATTCAAAGCCACAGTTCAGTGGTCACTGACTACGAAACCTTTGTCAGTGTTTTGCAGCCTTCTGTACTGAAGGTAGCCGTCGAAGCCATGGCCGCGAAACGTTTGCACAAAACAACCATGGATCACGGCCTCACGACCCGGCAAGCCGAAGTACTCATAATATTTACTCTGCATTTGGCTGGAAATATTTGCTGTTTGAAAATCGATCGTCCTGGAAGCACGCCGAACAATTTGAGAAGACTGATGATTATGACGATGGTGATGATAAAAATCAGAGATGACGGATATGGAAAATGTCACCAACACTCTGAAACCATAGAGCACACCAAAGAATCGAGTCCTATGCTTGGTGCAAACGAATATCTAAGAAGACATGACAATGTTGCCAGAATTCTACAACTACATTTCGCACAAACAAAGAGTCTTCTTCATGGCACAGTACCCTTACTACAAGTACCAGCCTGAAGCTGTTTTAGAAAATGAAAAAATGAAAATTTATTAAAACAAGGAAAATACTCAACGGAGATCACAATTCCAAAAAAAAAAATGGCCTAGATATCACCATTATGGAAGAAAAGAAAAAAAGATGTAGGTCTACAACTGGTTGATATCGCAAGTCCTCTTTTCCACAATCTTAGAAGTGGAGCATAAGAAAAAGTCAACAGATAACAGGGCTTTTCTACAAAATTTAAAAGTTGCATTTTAATTATTGTTCTTTACTATTTAAGTAAATCGTAACATTGTTTAGCCTTTTCCAAATTATTCCTTTATTTGAATTATTATAATTTTTAGTATCGAGATGACCACTATACAGTAGATTAACAAAACCACACCGCATGACCACAGAAACCTCAACTTGCTGTATTTCGACAAACAAGGTATCTTCCGTTAAATCTTTTTATCCTTATCAAACTGGATAAGACTGGCTATCACATACGTCCATCTTTTGATTGGTGACTATTTGGCGAACTCTTCAAGTTTAGCCAATTGGAATATCTCTTTCAGGGTGTGATTCCCTGCATGGTGGTGTTACATTCAAATCTATAGAACCAATTGGCACTTCATAATTCGGGTTCTTTTTACATTATTTTTACGCTCTCTAACTTTGATCTTTGACAGTCTGTCAATATAACTCTGTTAGGTTGATCGTTCATTAATGCAAGTTCTGTTTGGTTCGCGACCGGGAGTGCGACATGGGCCTTCAACGCTACTGTAAGTCTCAACAACCCTGTAAATCTAGTGTACTAAACCACAGTTAACTTACTTGTTCTATGCACAGCTTTGTCAAATTCTAAATGTTAAATAAAGCAAAATTCAAACAAGACATTGTGAGTTTTGAGTTATGCATCATGCATGTCCTTGCATAAAAATGTACGCTACCGGGTGATTCAATTTCCATCACCGCTCGACCTCGACAAAAGGATGTGGAAGGTGTACAAGGTAACAGTGAACAAAGTCTTAGTTTCAGCTCAATGATAGAAACATTCAAACTAACACTACTTCTTTTGAAAATTACAGAAATCAATTATATTGGACACGCATCATATAGTTTTAATTTGAGCACTTTAATTGAAACGTAAATTAACTATTGCTTGTGTTAATTTTGTTAATCGACTTCAAAAAAAAGAGATTCTCTGGTTGACCTCTGTGTGGTCTACATTACGTATACACATACATAGTAGGCCTATATACGTATGGTTGCAGCGTTATCGACAATTTAGCATGCATGTTTAAAACCCGTTTAAACAGCATCAATAAAACATCCCTGTTACCTTTGAAACTGAAATTCATAAGAATTTAAACTGTTTAGATTTAACTATTACTACGAAATTGGGTGGTTTGAAATTCAAAAGTTATAGAAAACCAACAACCATACAGTACATGGTGACTCCCACCACACCTTCTCACAAACGACTGCTTTATTCACAGGATACTAACCGTACCTCTTGATGTACACGATTTCAGTGAGGAGTTTAAATACGATAAAATATATCGCTGTTGCCAATAGTTACAAGAGCTCGAGCTCAACCATTGATCGATTTCTGACGAAACATAACAATAAAGAAAACTTAATCCACAAGTAACAAATGGAGATGCACAAAAAGCCTTTATATCATCCACATGATATATCAAATCTATATAGATTTCATGCCAAGGATTTTGACTTGAGTATTAAACAATGATAGATATTCCACAACATTTTGAACTAATAACACTATATGCTGAATCCTGAACGTCAGCCTATACCACAGTACTGTGGGCCTGTACGTGAACACCCGACGTTCAGGATTTTTATACCACTTATGATGGCAGCCATTGGAGCTGCCGAAACGTTTGGTTTTGTAATAAACCATGGACCACGGCCAAACAGCCCGGATAACATGAACAATACAAATAACAGTATATTGTTTTGAAGGTCTCCCTGACCATCGTATGGTAAACAAAATACAAGACACCAATGAAATCACTAATAACCAGCTTTAATTATCACAATTAATATTTCCTAATCAACTCGTACAATAATTCCAGTTGGGTTTGCCCACACGCAATATTAATGGCAAATAATAGAGTTCCACACAATTTATATCACAATAACACTTCACACCATAATTCGACAAACATTCGATCCACGGTAAGGAAAATAATTCACGTAACTGAGCTGACAACCCGGCTGTTATCCATTTTTATAGGCAGCGCAGAAGTCCAGTATAACTTTCCCTCCTTACTGCACCTCTGCCGGCTTAATGGGTATCTCAAGTGTTCTTGAGCACACTAAAACCTACTTGCGCGCGGCCTTGACTGAGGCAACACCTGCCAAACTGGACTGTGGGTGTGGAGAATGTTCTCAGCTACTCTACGCGGTTTGATATCATTCTCGTTAGAATATTTAAAAAAACTTAGGCGGAATAAACATACGGCTTTGGAAAGGAAAACAGAAGTCTATAAACTATCATATAATGATTGTAATTGTTTTTACATCGGTCAGACGGGCAGGGGTTCTTAAACGTTTCCTTGAACACACTCTTAAAACATTCAAAAATTTAAAAAGAATTTTTTTTAAAATTTTTGTCTACGCTCAACTGTTAATGATCTGCTGTGATTAGCATTAACCACAGTACTATGGTCACTAACCTATACCACCTCACGTTAGAGCACTCGATTTTCACTGATGGTGGTAGTCGATGGCACTGCCGAAACGTATGCTTCTGCAGAAAACATTGTACCACGGCCAAACAGCCCGGGAAGGAATTTTAACAACAAACTACTTCTTTGTTGCCAACAACGTAGTTCCTTTGTAAGTAACTCGTTGAGTTTCCTCCAGGACTCTTATGTAATATCTTCAAATAAGCCTACTTGCAGTGTATTTATTTGAAGATATTACAATAACGTAGTACACATATAAAAAATTATCCCCTCCCCCTTCAACTACCCTTTTCATTTATAGATGTATCATCTACCTTTCTTTGTGGATTATTATGACCTTCTCTTTAGGATACTTTAGTTATCAAAATTAAGTGCTTTACTCTTGTTAAAACATAAAACGTTTTAGCTAACCAATCTTCACCAAAATCAATAGGCCTTGAGTGCTATTCTACAACTCAGGCACATATGCAAAAAATTTGATTCTGTTTAAATTTGCGGCAGTTATCGTTCGCCATAGAAAAAATATTACACACAGAAACAAACAAACACACACACACACACACACACACACACACACACACACACACACACACACACACACACACACACACACACACACACACTTATCGAAAAAAGACTTTTCTTCACGTTTTTAGGGTAATACAATCAGAATCAGCCCTTATCTAGAACACGATTTTTTCGCGATAACCATACTTCCATTTCCTTACGGAACGTGGAAGTAAAATTACATTTAAATTCAGACTACTCAATAGTACGAGAAAAATGCTGCTTTTTACTTTTTTGAATTCTCCGGATTTTAGGTTTTCGCGAGTTCCAGTAATTCGAGTTAATTAGTACATATTTCATCGGGACAAAATACAACTGTATTTTGTTCAGTGCTCTGTTCCCGGTACGTGACAGCGAGGAGAGAGAGAGAGAGCGAGAGAGAGAGAGAGAGAGAGAGAGAGAGGGAGAGAGAGAGAGAGAGAGAGAGAGAGAGAGAGAGAGAGAGAGAGAGAGAGAGAGAGAGACATACAGACAGACAGACAGTGGCGGTGAAGGGGAGAGAGAGAGAGAGAGAGAGAGAATGTGTGTGTGTGTGTGTGTGTGTGTGTGTGTGTGTGTGTGTGTGTGTGTGTGTGTGTGTGTGTGTGTGTGTGTGTGTGTGTGTCAGTGTAATCCCTCATGTTTTATGATCGGTGACATGAAATGATACAGTATTTTCTAACATGGCACGACGTAAAACAGTGGCAGGCAGGGACGGACGAGGCGAGGCGAGAGAATTCGTTAGCCTGCCTGCAGCTATAATAAGCTGAGCTGCCTAACATCGACGAACAAGGTCCGCTGTGACAACAGAGATTGCTTAATCCTGACTCGACTTACTAACCACCGCACCACCGTATCGTATTAATAACGCTTTCATTAGACTAATGTACACAGCCGACATTTGTCCTTGTTGTTTCTTGAATTTTTACGAATTTATCACTGACTAATTTTAAACTAATTTAATTATTAATTTTTGCAAGTTAATTATTTAGAGATAAGGTTTCAGTACTCAATACCTTACAGCGTGTACGACGGTCTAACTGATCGTCGTATGGTACAGTGGAAAACAAAATACAAGACACCAATGAAATCACTAATAACCAGCTTTAATTATCACAATTAATAAGTTGTAATCAACAAGATAGTCTCTTACAACAATTCAAGTAAAAATTGACCACACGCAATAATAATGTCAACTATAAAGAATTCAAAAATGAAAATATATAGGACTGTCAACAGACCGGTGCTATGCTACGGGTGTGAGGCATGGACAATCACACAGAAAACAGCCGACATAGTAGACACCTTTGAAAGGAAAATCCTCAGACGAATTATAGGCCCAATACAAGAAAATGGCTCATGAAGACTGAGATACAACAATGAACTGTATCAAATATATAAAGAGATACCAGTCTCAAAATTTATAAGAATACAAACATTGCGTTGGGCCGGACATGTTATGAGAATGGATGATGGCAGGAACCCCAAGAGGGCTTTGCTGGGTACATGGGAGGGAACAAGACCTAGAGGCAGACCGAGGAAGAGGTGGGAAGATGCCGTTGCAGAGGACGTGAGGGACATGGGGATAAGTAACTGGAGGAGGGTTGCAGCGGATAGAGTGGATTGGAGGCGGAGATTGGTGGAGGCCAAGGCCCGACTTAGGCTGTAGCGCCATAGGAGGAGAATGATAAAGAATTCCGCTAAATAACACTTTGCTACAAACACCCAACCCGCGCTAAAGAAATCGCTCAACACCGCTGAACTCACAAACCGGCTGATATGGCTTTTTATAGGTAGCGCACGCCTTCTAGAAATTTTCTGTCCTCAATGTGCACGTCACATAATGCTGATGCTAATGGGTATTTCAAGTGGCCTCTTGAAGAAAATAGAACAAGATGTTCTAGACTCATGAACGCGGGCTTGACTAAGGCAACACCTGCTACTACCGGTGGTGGGGAGATTGCAAAAAAGCTCTCAGCTGTTCTACGCGGTGTGATACGATTCTCGTTTCAGTAGATTTTAATTCATAATCATTTATCATGTCATATTGAGAAAGAGCGATATGTAAGCAGAAGCTGAAAGACTGATTATCTTTCAAACACTGTATAAAATAGTTAATGGATCGGATGATTATTAAAATTATATCATTGTTTTTTCAAACAAGTCGCGTAGTCGGTTAAACTTTTAAAGCAAGTGACACAGCAGTTTGGTTAAACGCGTTAAGTAAGTCTCATAGCCAGTCGAGTAAACGTTTTATTAAGCAAGTCGCATTTCAAGTCTAGTAAACGTTTTAAGCAAGTCGCATTTCAAGTCGAGTAAACGTTTTAAGCAAGTCGCATTTCAAGTCGAGTAAACGTTTTAAGCAAGTCGCATTTCAAGTCGAGTAAATGTTTTAAGCAAGTCGCATTTCAAGTCGAGTAAACGTTTTGAGCAAGTCGCATTTCAAGTCGATTAAAAGTTTTAAGCAAGTCGCATTTCAAGTCTAGTAAACGTTTTAAGCAAGTCGCATTTCAAGTCGAGTAAGCGTTTTGAGCAAGTAGCATTTCAAGTCGAGTAAACGTTTTGAGCAAGTTGGATTTCAAGTGTAGTAAACATTTTAAGCAAGTCGCATAGAAAGTCTGTTAAAAATTTTAAGCAAATCGCATACAAAGTCTGTTAAACATTTTAAATAAGTCGCCTTTCAGACAAGTACCGAATAGTGATTTTCGTGTAGTAAATATGTAAAAAAATATTTATGTATTTACGAATACATATCCGAAAATATGTACTAAAACATTCAAACACGCGGTAAACATTTTTAAGTAAAATCTAGACATAAGGTAATAATGTAAAATTATTGTTATTCTTAAGTTCATTTGTCAGTAATGCATTGTGTGCAGGAGAACATTATGGAATTTTCGCTACTGTAGACAAATATAAGCAAGTCTAAGCGCACTCTTTCGGTCTTCCTAAGAGATCCATGACAGACTCGAATGTTGAAATGTTGAATGTTCCAATTGCCTGATGTGTCGGAAGAAAAGTTCTCTTCAAAACCAGCTGTCACAAATTCTATCTTTTTCTTGGTTTCCAGCAATATTGGAACACAAAAGGACGTTCTTCTGTCTTTAATTTGCGATTCATTTTCGTTACAACTACACGAAAGACGGAAGACAGAAAGGCAACACGAACTTATAACACAAAATAGCGACTGGTCATTTCTGCCTGTTAAACCCTCTACTTGGACTGTCTACGTTGTAGTAGTTTTGTTTCCTACTTGACATTTCTATCCTTATAATACGGGATCGTTGTCAGAAGCCAAAAAAAGGAAACACCTTACAATAAAAATTCTTCTTCTTCTTCTCCTCTTCAAGGATTAGGTTATATAAACCTGTTCCGGCACCCATCTCATCCTCGAACGACCCACGTCTCTTCTACCAATGGCTTTGTAGTTCAGTGCCGCTTTCGGCAATCGATCCTCTGGCATCCTTTGCAGATGATCCCACCATTTTCTTCTGTAAATTGCAGTAATTTCATTCATGTCCTTTACTTTAGGCCCTGCTCTGATATCCTCATTCCTTATTCTTTCTTGCAATCTATAATTTAAAGAATTTCGAAGAAACTGCATTTCAGCATTCTGAATATTGTCGCATTCCTTTTTGTCATGCCCCACGCGTGTACATGTATAAATCAGCGTCGGTATTGCAATTTTCTTATAAAATGTAATCCTTGTGCTGTGTGTTGTTTTATTTCTAAGATTTCTATGAATCGTTCCACAGATATTCCTAAATTTATTTATCTTCTCGCTTATGTCATATTCAGATTCATAGCTTACTGCACAGCCGAGATATTTGAAACGGCTCACTTGTTCTAAAGTGCTGTTGTTTATAATTATCTTAGTCGTTACTGGATAATGTTACCTTTAAAGGGGATGGTTTTGGTCTTTCTTACTGAAATTGTCAGTGAGTACTCTCTTACCACTTCCAATAATTGAAACATAGCTATTCGTAAATCATCCTCATTTTCTGTAAAATATTTACCTGATTTCTTCCGTCGTGTGACTTCGTGTTGCGTTTTGATTTAATTTACGCGTTTCGAGACATATGTCTCGTCATCAGAAATAAACAAAGTAAAAATTCACTCTTAGCGAGGTCGTTACATATTAAAATACAAATATTTGAAAACGATTACACACATATCCGCTTTACTTGAGTGCGCACTCGAGTCGGACCGATCGGACACTCAAACATGTCATCCTCATTTTCTTCAATAATAACTATGTCATCCGCATATAGCAATATAAAATAAAAATTTATAAAACCAAATATGTGCAAAATATATTGCCAATGGGTCTTTTAGTCGCCATCTACAGGTAAGAAATGTTCATTTTATTTTACAGTATTTTGTAAGGGATGGAAAACATCAAGTGGAAAAGAATGTTACGTTGGACGCAGTTCGAGTTCACCTGAACGATTGCTGTTTTCAACTGTTCCCGTTGCAACTAGAGGAGGGCCGATATAGCTATAACATGTATTTTGGAACTATATTTTTGTGGAACGAATATAACAGTGACTGAAAAGTTGAAATAGCTGCCCCGATTCAACGGTAACTGAAAACTGAAAAGTCGGAATACCTGTTCCGATTACTCGCGGCCTCGCGGTTCCGAGTCGCGGCTCCGAGTCCCCTACGCAACTAACGAATAAACAAGTAAACGAGTACTACAAGTACAGAGCCACTTTTTGGTCCCGAATACTTGATTCTGCGCATGTGCCGATTGCCATACAAGTACGAAACGAAGCAAAACAGCGAGGTTCAGAATACCTCTAAAGGGACTAAGCTGGTTTTAATAAACGAAAAAAATTCAAACTGATGTTACATTTATTCTCCTGTGTTATGCAGATATATAATACAGATTATAATAACAAATTATATATTATACTAGTCACGAACTTGGTAAATTTTGAAAAAGTGACTTATATTGTGTTATAACCTACAGAGTAGGTGATAGTACTTTTTGTTAATTTGATTTCGGAGGTGATTTTTAACTTCACTGCACATCTCACGTAAACTTTGTTGACATTATTTGTTGTGTTATTACGTGCACTCTAAATTTCATTGCCCGAGTTTCGCAACTGATTTTTCTAACCAAAGTGTAATCAACAATGTAATATTAAATCTATGTCAGTTTGTTTACTCCTAGTGAAAACTTAAATTAGCATTCCAAAAGGGAAATAGGCCTATAAATTCTCTTTTTTCTTATTTTCTTTTAAACAGTAACAGCTTAATAAAGTCACAGTGTAAAGTAACGCTGTTAATACTTTTAGTTTCAAATTTATTTCCTATAACAAATTATATAATACAGGTAGGCCTATATGTATAATACGTACATAATAACAGGTATTTGTACGTGTTATTTTTTTTGGAACGGTTTCGTTCGTACCTGTTATTTTGAAATACTAGTTTAGCACACCTCTAATTGCAACCACATGTTGCCAACTGACAAGTCCTCAAACTGAAAATAAAATTTTATATCAAACGACAGTGTGATGTGTTAGCTGAGTGTACTGGTGGAGTGTACCCGCTAACGACGACGGGGTATAGACAAAGCATGCGTCCCTCCATCCCCTTGAATTGCCAATATAAACAAACAAGCACGAGCACGCATTCTCACACATCGCTGACTTGTAAATTGAAAGCCAGTCGACGTGAAACGATACACATTTAACGTGCTTATCGCTGGGCGCGCAGCTTCTGCCTGCTTCACAAATATCATCGCGTGTATCGGGCTGCACCTTCACTTTGTATTCACGCGAATACGGAGAGTTTTGTTTATGGAAAGCCGATTGCTTGTGACGTCACCGTTACTCAAACCCATAGTGTACACAGTGTCACAGTGTTTCTCAAACTGTGATTGGTCACTGCGGATTGGTCACAGGAAACTAATGCTTTCTTACTTCCATGTTCCGTAAGGAAATGAAATTATGGTGATCGCGAAAAAATCGTGTTCGATATAAGGGCTGATTTTGATTGTACTACCCTCAAAACATGAAGACAATTCATTTTTCGAAAAGTGTGTCTGTATGTGTCCCCCCCCGCACAGACACAGTGTTATCAAGCAAGGATAGATTTTTATACGTTTTGACAGTCGTAAATTCGAACTTTGAAATATTATTATTTTATAACCGTGAACTCAACCTTTTCATTTTGAAGATTTGTTTAAATTAGGATTGTCATCTTCTTTCTGAGTTTTCCGGAGATGTTATGTTCTCTTCTCACTTCCATGTTCCGTAAGGAAATGAAAGTATCTTCTTCAGCGGCGCAACAACCCATTACTGAGTCAAGGCCTCCTTTAGCAGCCTCCACCAGTTGTCCCGGTCAAGTACAGCTGCTCTCCAGTTCCGGGTCCCAAGGATATGGCGCGCACCGTCTTCCCAACGTAGTTTGGGTCTACCAACTCTCCTGGTGCCATAGATCTGTTCTGTGAGTGCCTTTCTTGGTATTTCATTCTCTCCCATTCTGATCACGTGTCCAGCCCACCTGAATCTGCCAAGTTTTATACTTTTCACAATAGGGCTTTAATTAGCGATTGGAAGGCCAATACATTCTGCCCAATCACTAGTTGGAGCTAGGCAACAGCTACAAAGCCAGAGAAATTGAAGGGAAAATGCAACGACGTGCAACTTCCAAGAAACGGGCGGCGGAGGCCGAAAAAGAATTAGAAGTTGACATGAACAACAAAGAGGCAACGCCAGTAGATGTAGAGAGTTCATTGCCACCAGGGTTGTCCAAACAACTTGAACAACCAGAGGAACAACCTGAGATATCCAAAACAACAGAAGGTCCAATGCTAGAGAAAATGATGGAGATGCTCTTGCAAATGAATAAGAACCTAGAATCCAAAATAGAAGAATGCAACAAATCCAACAAAGAAGATTTGAAGAAGCAAATGGACGAAAGTAATAAGGGAAGGAAAGAAGACAACCAGTCTTTAAAAGAAGATTTGGGAAATAAAATAGAAAAAACAAAAGAAGAATTGAGTGGGATGAACAAGAAGATGGAAGAAAACAGCAAGAAGATGGAAGAAAACAGCAAGAAGATGGAAGAGAGGATGGGAGAAAAGTTAGAAGAATTGAAGAAGGATAACCAGTCCACAAAAGAAGAGTTGACTGGGATGAACAAGAACATGGAAAATTTGAAGGAAGATAACAAGAAGACGGAAGAACAGATGGGGAAGAAGTTAGAAGAATTGAAGGAAGACAACCAAGCGTTCAAGGAAGAATTCAAGTCAACTAAAGAAGAATTGATTAATAAGATTGAGAACACCAATCAGAAAATCGATGAAACCAGGAAGAAGATAGAGAAGAACAACCGACAATTGAAGGAAGAGTTGAAAGAAGATAACAAGAAGTTGGAAGAGAAGATGGGGGAGAAGCTGGAAGAATTGAGAGAGGACAATAAAATTTTAAGAGAAGAATTAAGAGAGGTCAATCAGGAGAATTTGGACAAACTGGACGAAAGGATGGAATTGTTGCGAGAAGAACTGAATAAAGAAATCAATGTTAACAAAAAAGCGATGAATAAGAAGATGGAAGAAGAAAATATAATGGTCAATCGACAGATTCGAGAGATTGATGGAAAGTGCAACCAGACCGAAAAGGAGGTGCATGAGTTTAAGGAAGTGGTGAACATCAAGTTCACAAATATTGAAGAACATAGTCGTAGGAAGGTAGAAGAACAGAGGAAGGAAAATCAAGAAGAATTCGGAAAAGTACCCAACCAAGTTACAGAACGGTGTAATGATATACAAGAGACCATGGCCAATATCACCGGTCAGGTGCGACAAAGCCGAGAGGAGATGGAAGCGATAAGAAACAGACCGACTCATTTCACCGGATTGCCTGTCAACGAAAGCCGAGAGTGGCTCAACTTCCGGCAATACAAACGTAAGCCGATGGAGTTCCTGGCTAGGGTAGAAGAATATCTCGCCAAGCATAAAATTACTCAATGGAGCCATAGCAGGGAAATATTAGACGAGTCTTTCCGAGAAATAACTGATAATTGGTGGATGGCCAACCGGAGTGAAATTCCTGACTACCAACAGTTCCGGAAAATGTTTAAGACAAAATACTGGTCTGAGACCACCCAGAACTTGATCCGTGACAATATTTGTAATGGAAGATACAGGGCACAATTAGGTAGCAGTATGACGGCATATTTCTTGGGGAAGGTGTGCATGGCAAAACACCTCGAGCCGGCAATCCCAGAAGAATGTTTAGTGAACAAGATATCGTATCATTATGATGAGGACATTATCAGGGCCCGGAGAGGCAGCCAGATCAAGACGATCCAGGCGATGACCGAGTTATTAGAGGGATACGAAAACGAGGAGTATTATCGGCAGAGCAGGAAGAGAAATGAGAGACCAGAAGCAAGGCCGACTACCTACCCCAATAACGGCAATAACCATACAAGTAACCGGAACCAGCCCAGTAATTACGACGGCCCTAACAACCCGCCGCGTAATAACCAGTTTAACGGTAATTTTAACGGCGTGAGGAATAACAACCCTTATCCAAATGATAGAAACAATTTTTACCAACATAATAATGTCCCATACAGTCAGAGAAATCCATATCCCAACAATAATGGTGACAGACCTTACCCACCTAACCGAAATTACTATCATAATAATTTTAGTAATAACAATAATAGCAATAATAATAACCGAGTGTCGCGCCCTAGGGTAAATTTTATAAGAGCAGAAGATCGCGGACCCAGGAGATATTATCAACCGACGAGGAGCAGCTTCCACGGCACCGACCGAAGATGGAGGAGTGCGGAACGAGACGGCCCAGGACACGAACAGGGAAGACGAAGTACAAGCCTGGAGGATCTTGGCCGACAACAGAACAGGGCGTTAAACCTCAACCAGCGTACAGAACGTCAGGAAACAAACCAGAGTTTCCCGAACGATGCCTCGGTCAATAATAACATGAACAATGACCAAAATACTTTAAACGAGAGGAGGCAGTAATCAACAACAATGACCCGTTACTGCTTATGCTTCCTGGGTTAGAAAAGGATGAATTGCGACAAGCAAACCAGCATAAAAACATCACTATTATAAGTAACCACTATCTGAAGGACATACGAACTGAACTTTTGGAAGAGAACGAGAAGAGTCTCAGCAACAGTAATAATGAGATAATTTATATAACAGCGGAGGTGGAAGGAGTTCCCGCTAAAATAATGATAGACACAGGCGCTAATATTTCAATAATAAATTCCAATGAATTGGAGAGTACAGAGTACATGTGGAAAAACTTTGCCAATGTTACCAGTCAACAACATTGTGTTAATAGGTGCAACTGGCCGCCAGAATAAAACCATTAGGAAGCAAGTTTCCTTAAGTGTCGTTAGCCGAGATATAGCTTTAGACATGGAATTTTTAATCGCCACTGGATTACCATTTGACATCTTAGTCGGTTGCGATATTCTTCGTAGATATTCGGCAATAATCGATCTTAATTTAAATAAAGTATCACTTTTCCCAGACGGAGTAACATGGACCGCAGATCTGGTAGGAAGCACAACTATACTTCCCAGCCCTATACATCAACAACTTCGTAAAATAAATATTATTAGAAACAGCCCTCTTTCTAAACCCATAATATACAACCATGGTGGAGAAGATTTATGGTCAGTTAAAATCCAAGAAATACGGAATTTCCAGTGCGGAAGCGATAACAAGAAAGTACCAACACATCTGGCTGATCGTCTAATCGCTATATATGAGAAATACAAGGCGGTGTTTTCTGATGAACCAGGGAAGGTAAAAAACTACCAGTGCCAACTTCGAATTAAAGAAAACGTAGAGTTTAACCGGAGGTCATATCCAATAGCGCAGTCGCTCAAAGAAGCCGTGAGAACAGAGATAAACAAGATGATAGAAAATGACATAATTGAGATTAGTCAATCACCTTACACTAGTCCAATTATTGCTGTTCCGAAGAAAGACGGACAAGTCCGGCTCTGTTTAGATGCGCGCGAGTTGAACAAGACGATAGTGAATGACAGAACCTCTCCCGGTGAAATAGAAGAGATCTTAAAACGTTTTCATGGTACTAAATTTATTAGCACCTGGGATACGGTCTGTGGTTATTGGCAAGTAGAGCTGCATCCACAAAGCCGCCAGTACGTAGCGTTCATTTTCGAAGGGCGCAATTACCAGTTCAAGAGACTGCCCTTCGGACTTGTCAATTCTGTCGCCATATTTGTGGCATGCATGGACCAGATTCTTGGACAAGAAGCGCTCCAATTTACCACCGTCTATGTTGACGATTTACTCATCACATCCGAAACCTGGGAGGAGCACTGTTACAGAGTGGAATTTGTACTAAACAAACTAGCGCAGAACAACATAACACTGAAGTTGGAGAAATCCTGTTATAGCAATATAAAATAAAAATTTATAAAACCAAATATGTGCAAAATATATTGCCAATAGGTCTTTTAGTCGCCACCTACAGGTAAGAAATGTTCATTTTATTTTACAGTATTTTGTAAGGGATGGAAAACATCAAGTGGAAAAGAATGTTACGTTGGACGCAGTTCGAGTTCACCTGAACGATTGCTGTTTTCAACTGTTCCCGTTGCAACTAGAGGAGGGCCGATATAGCTATAACATGTATTTTGGAACTATATTTTTGTGGAACGAATATAACAGTGACTGAAAAGTTGAAATAGCTGTCCCGATTCAACGGTACCTGAAAACTGAAAAGTCGAAATACCTGTTCCGATTACTCGCGGCCTCGCGGTTCCGAGTCGCGGCTCCGAGTCCCCTACGCAACTAACGAATAAACAAGTAAACGAGTACTACAAGTACAGAGCCACTTTTTGGTCCTGAATACTTGATTCTGCGCATGTGCCGATTGCCATACAAGTACGAAACGAAGCAAAACAGCGAGGTTCAGAATACCTCTAAAGGGACTAAGCTGGTTTTAATAAACGAACAAAATTCATACTGATGTTACATTTATTCTCCTGTGTTATGCAGATATATAATACAGATTATAAAAACAAATTATATATTATACTAGTCACGAACTTGGTAAATTTTGAAAAAGCGAATTATATTGTGTTATAACCTACAGAGTAGGTGATAGTACTTTTTGTTAATTTGATTTCGGAGATGATTTTTAACTTCACTGCACATCTCACGTAAACTTTGTTGACATTATTTGTTGTGTTATTACGTGCACTCTAAATTTCATTGCCCGAGTTTCGCAACTGATTTTTCTAACCAAAGTGTAATCAATAATGTAATATTAAATCTATGTCCGTTTGTTTACTCCTAGTGAAAACTTAAATTAGCATTCCAAATGGGAAATAGGCCTATAAATTCTCTTTTTTCTTATTTTGTTTTAAACAGTAACAGCTTAATAAAGTCACAGTGTAAAGTAACGCTGTTAATACTTTTAGTTTCAAATTTATTTCCTATAACAAATTATATAATACAGGTAGGCCTATATGTATAATACGTACATAATAACAGGTATTTGTACGTGTTATTTTTTTTGGAACGGTTTCGTTCGTACCTGTTATTTTGAAATACTAGTTTAGCACACCTCTAATTGCAACCACATGTTGCCAACTGACAAGTCCTCAAACTGAAAATAAAATTTTATATCAAACGACAGTGTGATGTGTTAGCTGAGTGTACTGGTGGAGTGTACCCGCTAACGACGACGGGGTGTAGACAAAGCATGCGTCCCTCCATCCCCTTGAATTGCCAATATAAACAAACAAGCACGAGCACGCATTCTCACACATCGCTGACTTGTAAATTGAAAGCCAGTCGACGTGAAACGATACACATTTAACGTGCTTATCGCTGGGCGCGCAGCTCCTGCCTGCTTCACAAATATCATCGCGTGTATCGGGCTGCACCTTCACTTTGTATTCACGCGAATAGGGAGAGTTTTGTTTACGGAAAGCCGATTGCTTGTGACGTCACCGTTACTCAAACCCATAGTGTACACAGTGTCGCAGTGTTTCTCAAACTGTGATTGGTCACTGCGGATTGGTGACAGGAAACTAATGCTTTCTTACTTCCATGTTCCGTAAGGAAATGAAATTATGGTGATCGCGAAAAAATCGTGTTCGATATAACACGCTGATTCTGATTGTACTACCCTCAAAACATGAAAAAATTCATTTTTCGAAAAGTGTGTCTGTGTGTGTCTGTACCCCCCCGCACAGACACAGTGTTATCAAGCAAGGATAGATTTTTATACGTTTTGACAGTCGTAAATTCGAACTTTGAAATATTATTATTTTATAACCGTGAACTCAACGTTTTCATTTTTGAAGATTTGTTTAAATTAGGATTGTCATCTTTCCTGGGTTTTCCGGAGATGTTATGTTCTCTTCTCACTTCCATGTTCCGTAAGGAAATCTTCTTCAGCGGCGCAACAACCCATTACTGAGTCAAGGCCTCCTTTAACAGCCTTCTCCAGTTGTCCCGGTCAAGTGCAGCTGCTCTCCAGTTCCGGGTCACAAGGATATGGTGCGCACCGTCTTCCCAACGTAATTTGGGTCTACCAACTCTCCTGGTGCCATAGATCTGTTCTGTGAGTGCCTTTCTTGGTATTTCATTCTCCCCCATTCTGATCACGTGTCCAGCCCTCCTGAATCTGCCAAGTTTTATAATTTTCACAATATCTGGTTTATTCAGAAGAATGTTCAGTTCTTGGTTGATTATTTTCCTCCAGTCACCTCCTACACATATTGGACCAAATATACTGAGGAGGATTTTGCGTTCATGAACCAGCATGCTTGACTCAGACTTTCTAGAAATGGTCCAGGTCTCTGAACCATACGTGAGAACTGGGCGGTTCAGTGTTTTATACAGAAGCAGCTTGATGCTCCTGGCAATTGTTCTGCTGTGGAACAGGGGTCTGAGACCAAAGAAGCACCCCTGTTCCAAAAAATAAATGAAAGTATGGTAATCGCTAAAAAAATCGTGTTCGAGATAAGGGCAGATTCTAATTGTACTACCCTCAAAACATGAAGAAAAGCCATTTTCCGAAAAGTGTATCTGTGTGTAGACTTTTTTCTATGGCGAACGATAACTGCCGCAAATTCAAACAGAATCAAATATTTTTTGCATATATGCCCGAGTTGTAGAGGATCAATGTTTATTGATTTTTTTAAGGATCGCTTAAGGGGAAGGGGTAGTTTACCCCCAACGTTTTACGTTTTAACAGGAGTAAGGTACTTAATTTTGATAAATAAAGTATCCTGAAAAGAAGGTCATAATAACCCATTGTAGAAGGGTAGATGAAATATCTATAAGTGAAACGGGGAGGGGGTAATTTTTGTATTGATCTTATAAATTTATTCGACCGAAAAAACAACTAGGTACAATTCGTATTTTGATTATCTTTCTCGGCGTTTTTACCAAAAGCATACTGATATATTTGGATTCGTTCAGTTTTTGTGTACACACTAAAAATAATTTGATAATTAATTAGAACATGGAATTCATGTATGGTTCTCGATAACGATTTTAATTTTAAATTACTTTTCAAACACTCCTCAGGTTTGTTGAATCAGACATCTCAACGATAACGTTAAACTTTAAACCAAAGATTGTGATTAAAACTACTGTGAGCAGACTTAAAAATACTTAGTGAACGAGCAATTCTAGTTCTGTTTCAACGCGACATTTTGGGATTTGTCTTTCTATTATTATCTGTCATTCGGGGCATGGCTTCCAATAACATTTAATATCGCATCAGCATATTCATTAAAATTAGCATGCATATTCGTACTTTTACCCCACCCAGGCTCTTATTGTTTTTTGACCCTCCCCCTAAATAAAAGTTGGATAACGAAAATGTAAAATTCAAAAATTATGAAAATATTAAAAAATGCCGACTGAGATATGAAATTAAAAAAATCTTTTATCAAAACGTAAAGTTAAGTCTTGGAAATTTAAAATTTTTTGGACAACAAGTGCTACAAAAAATTACCAAAATTTCGAAACAAAATTGTAAAGTCCATGCCAGCTATCGAACGAAAGGGAATTTTAACAAACGTATAATTTACCTTGAAATCTTTTTCAAGTTTACGATCACTATGGACCAAAAATGCTAATCTCAATTTAGATAATATTGAAAGAATCTATGTATGATATGTATAAGACGTTCGAAATCTATTAAAACAACACTAAGGGGTTCTGTTTTGCATATAGAATAATTAATTTTGATATTTAACATATTATGTGTAACCTCTGCGTTTGTATGTATACAAAAATACATAGAAAGTAAACAAATAAAAAACTATAAGAAAGTATTGTTACGACGGTCTCACTAATCGTATGGTACAATGGAAAACAAAATACAAGATTCCAATTAAGTCACTGGTCACCAGTTTTAATTAATCTTAATTAACAGTTTGAAATAAAGTTATTCAACAAGATTATACTCGTGCAATAATTCATTTAAATTTGTCCACACGCAATAAAAATGTCAACTAATAGAGTCCCGCACAATAATCGCTTTTCACTAATAACCACTTGAACGCACTGAGTAATTGCCCGACGTAAACTCAAACTGGCCGTCGCTGAAAGCTTATATTTATACCCCGCTGAAATTCCAGAATAATCTGTCACTTTGGATGACGTGTTAAACAAGCGCCTGTTACAGGCGCTCTCGAGAATCCACTAGAAACAGTGTCCTTGAACACAGTGCGCGGAACGGTACGGTCTGGAATAGCCTCGATTGTTGACGCATTATAAGTGTCACGTAATTGTCTGTCATCTCAAAGTAGCAGCAATATGTACGCGCGCGCGCACACACACACATACACACATTACAGCTGGGCTCTGCTGGGATAGCCGAGATACTAGTAGAACATGCCGTATTACGTAACAGTATTGTCACCTCCTTGTTGTGGTTATCGGCCAACGCTAAGCACCCACATGGGGGGAAGAACTTTATTCACATTTTAAAATAATAAAACTTTGTAAATTTATCTAACAACAAGTAATTTTTTGTTCTAAATAGTAGGCGAGTTGGGCAGTACAGACAGTATCGAGGCGTGAAATTTGCAGCGTAATGTTTTGAGAGTGTGTTTGTTTGGGAACGCTTTTTATCGTTTAAATTAGGTGAGGTTGGTCTATGTAATGTCTTCATACTCCTTCAGCAAATTCGACTGCAGAATTACATTTGAAACTTCCGACGCATGAAAAAAGCATTTACGAAACGTAACCAACACTCGTTCTTCGGTGTCTACAAACTCGCTTGCAATGAATATCCGAAGTTCTACATTGGAGGAAAAGGCCGGAACTTTCACATACGTTATATTGAACATATTAAAGGCAATAAAAACATGCATACAAAAACTACTTTTGCCAATCATATTGCTACGAGAAGATGATAAATAACGCTAAGGATAATACTGCATCGCTACGTAACTACGTAACACTCTGCACCTATAACGTGTTCGGCATAATAACATAACGGTCTAGAACATTCGAGATGACCACTCCAGATGCTCCTCGAATATTCTACTAGTATCCAGGCCCGCTGTATCACTACGACACTAGGAGCTTATTCACAAAGTGACAGAGTACTCTCGGCAAATGAATTCAGTTCAGTTAGACCTGGCAATATTACTAGTACGGATCAGAGTGATTTTTTCGGTTCGGTGGAAATTTATATTGTTGTGTTAATTAGTTTAAAAATGTAATAAGGTGACATTTATTCTTGCGTGTGACAAGTTTAACTTGAATTATTGTATAAGACTGTCTTTGCTGAATTGTAACTGTTGTTCGTGTCTAATTAAAGTTTGTAGCTAGTCACTTCGTCGGTGTCACTTACTCTGTTCCTGCTGTACAACACGACGATCCGTGAGACCGTCGTAACAATAACATCATGTGGCTAAGTGGCGCTCTGCACGCGTTGTGTGAGCGGTAATATTACTCAACGCTCGCGCGCCTTCTCGACCCTTCCACACTACTGGCGATTATTCTACCAGCATCCAGGTCAATGTTGTCACGTATAAGCCACACACAGACACGGGGATATAAAAACAAGATTCAAAATCGGAGTGACTCAGTTCAAATCTTGCGATTTGGTGTGCGATATCGGAGTTCTTACTGGCGTAACTCGTGAACGATTGTACGCGGACATGTGTAACAAACTAATGACGTATTATTTATCGTTCCTCTGTTAAAAAAATGACAGTTATTGTGTATTACATTATTGTGTATTGGGCTATAATTGTCGCATACAAGGGTTCAATAGTTGTTCTATTCATTGAAACTGTAATTAAAGTCGTGAATGGCAGTTACATGTGGTGTCAATTATTCCATGCCACCGACGTAACAATGTATACAAAACACACAACATAAGTATACAAATACCATCAACACAAGCTTAAAAACACTACACAATGTGAACAAGAAACAAATAACTAAGCACAAGTGAACAATCAGAAATATTCAGATATCAGATAAAGCAACGTCTCATAATTTTAAACGATAAAACACACACTTTTTTCCAATTAGAACACTACAGATAAATTGTACACCATTGCACCTACTGTACGCGCTTCAGTTTTGCTGGTGAGACGCCAGAGGAGCGGGGGGTTTGCTGAATGACAGTGCGCGCTTGTGTTGGTGGGGTATTACTGGTCCTGTAAATATTGTTCAGTTGTTCATAAGACGTATTTAGTTGTGACGTCGTGTGCGTTTTTTTTTGCAATCAGTATAACATAAAAATAACATACTATAAGCAAATCTTTTGTATGAGAAAAAATAGGTGTTGACCATGTGGAGCTGTTAGCCTGTGATAAGATAACAAACTCAGTTATTACATAAAAGTAAGTTGCAAAAAGAAACAACAGTCACAAAGATTGTGGTTGCTTAAATCTAGATGGTAGGTCTAGAATTTTTTGTCTCTTTAGTCTATGAGTGTCTTCACTATTGTCTAGCAAATTGATTGCAAGAATATTAGGGTGTAGTTCTAGTTTACTTAAATACTTTTCACTGCACTTACTCACTTCGTCTGTAACAGATGACACTTTTACGTCACAGAGGATTTCTCTATTTGGTATAAACCAGGGTGCATTTGTTATAATCCGTAGAACTTTTGTCTGGAATCGTTCTAGTATCTCTGTATTAGACGTTGATGCCGACCCCCACAGCTGTATGCCGTAGGTCCAGATTGGTTTGAATGCCACTTTGTAGAGTAGTAATTTGTTGCTAAGGGACAGAGTTGATTTACGTCCAATCATCCAATAGTATTTGCTGAGTTTATGGCCAAGTTGTTTTCTTTTGTTGAAAATATGCGTCTTCCATGTCAAGCCTTTATCCAAATGAATGCCCAGATATTTAACATTGTCCGCTTGTGGTAGGTAATGGCCATTAAAAGAGACTTGAGGTGACGCTCCTCTGCACTTAGTGAAAGTGACATGGACAGATTTTGTTTCATTGATCAGGACGCGCCATGATTTCGTCGAACGTTGAATTTGATCCAAGTGTTGTTGGAGCACTCTCGCAGCAATGCCAGGATCTGCATGACTAGCCAGTATTGCTTTGTCATCGTCAAACGTTGCTGTTCGGATATAGGGACAAGTAGGAAGATCTGACGTGAAAAGTAGATATAACGTTGGTCCAAGGACGCTTCCTTGTGGAACACCAGCTCCGACAGGGTACAACTGTGTTACTTCTAGTCCATATTTAACCCTAAAGTACCGTTCATGCAGGTACGACTTCAGAATAAGATATAGCGTGTGAGGAAGTACTTTTTTAAGTTTGTAAAGGAGGCCCACGTGCCAAACCCTATCGAAGGCCTGGCTTACGTCAAGGAAGGCCGCGGTACAGTAACCCTTTTCTTCAAAAGTATGATTGATGAGTTCAACTACCCGGTTGGTATAAAGTTATATTCGGGTATAAAGTTTTTTTCCTCAATCACAGTTGTTAGTCTTCGGAGAATAAGATTTTCTAGAAGTTTACCGGGTGTGCGTATTAGACTGAGCATTCGTACGTTACATCTCAGTGAAATTTAATGAATATTTTGTTAAAGTGTATTTTCTTGTGCGCTACAAGAAATACAGTGTGAGAGACAGTCAAGTTACACCGAAACCGTGTTAAGGTATTTTATTTGTGTAGTATTACAGTGATGCGTGCAGTAGAATGGCATACGTCGCCACATTCCTTGCTGGGTAGCAAAGCCGCTGCCGAGACAGTACACCAGCTTCGTTAGGAGCGCAGTCACCATGGAAACCAGGCGGTAACTGTCCTACACAGGCAATGTGACACAGATCACGAAATGCGTCTGCTGCACGTAATGTGGAGTGTTTTGCATTGCCACGGAAGTGTAACTAAAAATACGGTGGAGGTAAACTTCCGCGGTTTATAGGTAAACTCCCCCCATCCACTTAAGGTTAACTGCGGTTATATAATCGGGTACTCCCCCCCCCACGATTTATAGGCACCCCTCCAGATTTATAGGCAAACTGCGGTTATATAGGTACCCCCTCCTGATTTATACGTACTTCACGATTTATAGGTAAACCCCCCCCATTTGCAGGTAAACTGCGATTATATAGGTAGCCCCTCCAGATTTATACGTACTTCACGATTTGTAGGCAAACCCTCTCCCAGTGCTTTATAGGAGGACAGAAAAAAATAATTGTACAGATAAAAAGAAAGCTCACTCATTCTCACTTTAAAAGGTCGCACCACAGAGCTACTACAGTAAGTACCACCTGATAGCCAGAACACAAGTTGATAAAAATCTCTACAATTATGGTATGGTGATAAACATTTGTGCGATGTGTACTACACTCAGTTGAAAACAACTGTCCTCCTGGTTTATAGGTAAACTCTCCCCCCTTTACAGATAAACTCCCGCGGTTTATTGACACACTCCTCCCCCCGATTTATAACTAAGCTCCCCCGTTTTATATGTAAACTCGCCCTGATTTATAGTTATCCTCATCCAATTTATAGGCAACCACCAATTTAGACGTAAACCCCCGATTTAAAGGTAAACTCTGCCCGTTTTCTAAATAACCTCCCTCCCATTTATAGGTAAATTCCCGCGGTTTGTAGGTACATTCCTCTTCCCGATTTGTAGGTAAATTTCAGCGGTTTATAGACAATCCCTCGATTTATACGTAAACTCCTCCAATTTATATGAAAACCTCCGCGATTTATAAGTAAACTCCTTCCAATTTATAGGTAACCCTCCCCCGATTTATAGATAACCTACTACTTTTAAGTAAACTCGCCCGTAGGTAAATAGGTAAACTTCCACGGTTTCAGGTAAATTACCTGGGACCGAGGTGTTGTTCTACTTGACTGAGTTTTCTTTACCTGGGATATGCAAACAAAAACCTATCATTCCGAAATCAGTTTACTTGAGCGGTTGATACGAGAACGTATTAAGAAAATTGTTGTGTGTGGTAAGTGAGCGGGATCGTGAACTTAAAGTGATTACGAGAAAAAAAATTATAACGATAAAACACTACAAAAATTATATTGTTTGTAACAAATATTCTTATACAATATCCGATTTGTATAAGATGTTTATAAATTTTGGTGAGTAATTTTATTTTTTTCCAACTTGAATGTTTAAAGCATTAACTTTAAAATGGAATAAATTACTCTTCTTAAATTATTGTAATAAGAGTGAAATGAACGACAAAATAATGAGGGTTAACTTGGGAAAACTGCTGTAAATTATATGAAACAAAAATTAATCAGCTTGGGTCAATCAGTCGTTGTTCTTCCTGGAAATAATTCGGAGGCGTTTATCACACATTTGCGTACAATCCTCTGTCAATAGTGTTATGCCATTACAGAGCGTTTTACATGTTTCCAGCAGAGCCCAGCTGTAATGTTTGTGTGCGTACGTAACACTTAACATACGTTAACAAACGAGGCTAATCCAGACCGTACCGGTCGGCGCACTGTGTTCAAGGACGCAAACAAATACGCTCTAGTGTTTTCGAGTAGTGTTGATGCGTATTATGGATTATTCTGGAACACTTGAGCTATCTATTTAAACAACGACAGCTGCCGCTTAGGGTCAGTTTAAGAGGCGATTTATTCAAGTGAGTTTCGAAGTATTGTGGCGAAGTGTTATAATTGTGCGAGAATCTATTAGTTGACATTATTATTGCGTGCAGACAAATTTTTCGCGGAATATTGTAACAGTTGATTATAAACTGTTATTTGTGATTAATTAAAGCTGGCGATTAGTGGTTTCATTGATGTCTTGTATTTTGTTTTCCACTGTACCATAGTGAGACCGTCGTAACAATATTCCTTCGACGTTTGGGAGAATTTACCTTTATCCTAAAAACTGTATCGATTTGTCCGAAATCAAATACTTTTTTCCACTGTTTTGTGATCACGATCCACGAGCGAGCACAACAAAATGTCAGCCACGCGTTTAACGTTTCACAAAGTCATAGAGAAGGCAAACGGCGCGCGTGAAAATTTACTCTCCAGCGAGAGTGACAAACGGACGGATAATTTCATCCCGAGGCGCTGCTTTTGCCGTCTAAAGTGACGCTTATTTACTTTTATTAGCGTTGTTTACATTCAGTCTTGTGACACCGCTTCGCAATATAACGCTACTCATAACTGCTGTTCTAAAAGTTCACGGTTAATTTAAGTTTCATACTTGCCTGCCTGCCTGCTTTACGCTCTTCTTTTCAAGTACCGCCTTGACAGTCTGTTGAAGTGCCAGAAGACTCGTGTTTATCTGCGTGAGCGGAAGGTCATAAACGAGCATCTGTGTAGTACACTTATTCTTTACATTTCATTATAACAAGCGCTCGCTCACGCACACAAGCACAGGATATTCACACAAGGACAGATTTTGTCCATTTCAATATTCGTAAATTCGAACTTTCCAACATTATTATTCTTCATCTTGTTATTTGAATTAGCAGTCTCTGTAATTCCAACTTTATCGTGTTTACTTGCTAAACTGTTAGTTGTCTTCTTCCAGACGAGGCCTTTCAGTGTTTTCACCATTTAGGGTCATGGTTTAGGACATCAAAATGGTGGAAACACTGAAAGGCCTAGTGCGGACCATGACAAATAGCAGTTTAACAAGTAAACACGACAAAGTTGGTATTATTATTCTATAACCGTGAATTCAATGTTTTCATTTGAAGAATCGTTTAATGTAGGATTGTCATCCTTCCTGGTTTTTCCGGATATGTTATGTCCTCTTTTTTTACTTCCATATTCCATAAGGAAATGGAAGTATGGTGATCGCAAAAAACGTGTTCGAGATACGGGCTGGTTCTGATTGTACTACCATCAAAACATGAAGAAAAATCATTTTCCGAAAAGTCTGTGTGTAGAATTTGTTTGATTGGCGAACAATAACTGCCACAAATTAAAAGATAATCAAATACTTTTTTGCATATGTCCCGAATTGTAGAGGACTTAAGACCTACTGATTTTCGTGAAGATCGGTTAAGGGGGAGGGGTAGTTTACCTACAACGTTTTAGGTTTTAACAAGAGTAAAGTAACTCACTTAATTTTTATAAATAAAGTATTCTGAAAAGAAGGTCACAATAATCCACTGTAAAATAGTAGATGAAATATCTATAAATGATAGATTAAAAGGGTAGTTAAAGGGAAAGGGGGTATTTTCTATTAAGGAAAATGATAGTTAGGGGAGGATGTAATTTTTTATGTGTGTTCTACATTATCGGCAACAAAGAAGCAGTTTGTTGTTAAAATTCCTTCCCGGATTGTTTGGCCGTAGTCGAATGTTTTCTTCAAAACAATACGTTTCGGCAGCGCCATCTATTGGCATCATCAGTGAAAATCGAGTGCGCTAACGTGAGGTGTTATACGTTAGTGTCCACAGTACTGTGGTTAAGGTTGAAGATTGAAGTAGTTTCTATGGGAATATTTTATTTCCAAAATGATTTTAAATATAAATCTTAGAGCATGGAAGTCATGTATGGTTCTCCATACCAATATTTTCTTTTTCTATTTTTATGTGAGACGTATATTGCTCGCTGCAGATCGTCTTCTGTAGTGGCGAATATAGCTTCGTCATCCGCGAAGGGAATGGTTTTCGTGCTTTTATTTCTGTGGATTTTAGTACCTTCAGGGGATCGTTTTTTCCATTTTTTGAGGAGATCATCTAGATAAAGGTTAAAAAGTAGTGGTGACAGACAACAACCTTGTCTTACGCCTTAGTTTGTTTTAATTGGGATAGATTCGTCTCCGTCGTCTATGATTATCGCGGTGTGTCTCTTTATGGCCTGAACTAGGTGTTGTGGTATACCTTTATTGTCAAGTATGTCCCATGATAATCACTCTATCAAAAGCTTTGTTGAAATCTATAAAGGCTTTCTAAATTCTTTTCATGTCGTTTTTCTATCACTTGTTGTATTGTAAATATGCAGTCTATGCAAGAGCGTCCTATCCTAAAACCATGTTGTTCTTCCTCAAAAGAGTTTCTGCTATGTTTTGTAGCCTTGTTGTTATAATACGTGCTTATAAGGCGGACTATAAAATAGGAAGAGGCCGCTAAAGGCTGAAACTGTTAAAAAGATGATGATGATGGATAGATTTTTATCCGTTTTGATAGTCGTAAATTCGAACTTTGAAATATTATTATTTTACAACCTTGAACTCAATGTTTTCATTTTTGAAGATTCGGTTAATGTAGGACCTGTCATCCTTCCTGGTTTTTCCGGAGATGTCATGTCTCCTCTTTTTTTACATGTAAAGGAAACGTTCAGGAGGTTTTTTTCTATTTGTATCGGCCATCTGAAGACCACATGCCAATTTCAATTCTTTATTCTTTGTTCTTTTCTTTTTCTCCAATATTCTTTCATCTTTTTACTATGTCTCTTCTTCCTATCTTCAGTCTACTTTAAACCTGAGTTTTTCTCTCTCCTACCCTGAACTCCTTCCATTTTTAACACTTTTGCCCGAAAAACGTCTCTTTCAATTGCTTCTTCTGCGTTTAAATTATTAAATTATTTTTTCTTAATTTCTTTTTGACTTCTTTAATCCAACTTGATGTTAACTTCTTTCCTGACAGAAGGGTTTTTTTAATATTTTACAATGTTCGGAATTCGGTACCTCTATCAGTTTGGAGGGGTTTTTGTCAGTCCTAAAAAAAAAAAGGTTGGCGACGCTGATTTCTTGTTCTTCACCTCAGGGTCTAGGCTTACATGCTCTTCCGTTTCCAGTCCTACCATTTTCTTTTGGAGACTACCTGTTTTATTAGACGCTATTGCTCGTCTCCCTCTATACGCTATTTGCATTGCAGTGAGCCCTGTCTAATCCTATCGTTCATACTGAATATCCCCAACTCATTCCTAACGCGATCGCGGAGAGAAGAACTCCTTCTATTCACTCGTCTCAAGAACTCCACTTCAGCGGCTTGAATACGCTGAGTGTATTGTTTCTGGAACATCTACCTCTCGCACACGTAGGTTAGGAAGGGTATACCACCGTTACCACTTGTGTTTAGCTAAAGCTTGGTACGTTTTAGTAAGAAAATTCTCCACTACTCGTATTTAGATTTAAATTCACCATTACTTGATTTGGACTGTTCAAATATGATGATCTGTGCTACTGTAGTATTACATTATACCGAAATATAAAATAAAAAAAAACTAATTAACAAATCACAGCAGAAAACTATAAGAAATACTCGCACGCCTAAAGGTTTAGGCTATACAGTAGTTGAAAGCTACTGAAGAATACACCACCTCTTTACAGAAATAAAAATTGGTCTGTGTAGGCCAATGGGTTCTATATAACTCCGTAATGGTGCGGCGCTTATTTAATATAAGATAAACACTTGAAGTTAACGAGTCACCCCCCCCCTCTCTCTCTCTCTCTCACACACACACACACACACACACACACACACTACTTTCTTTCTATAAGAAAGTAAAATTATTTCTTCTCCGGTTAAAAAGTAATTGCCCTTCGGGTTAAAAAGGCAGAGACATCAAGATTAATTTTAGTAATTTTATAATTAGAACAATATTTCTCCGCTACAAAGAAGAAGATAAAAACGTTTAATTTAAGACAGTGCACCAGAGCGCGGAGTAGTTTTGTGTTTATTTACGTCGCCGACTCAAGATTTTATTAATCTGCTGCAAGACTCTCAGTATTATTATTTTAATGAAAGTGAAAAAGAAAAGAAAACAACAATTATATTTTCTATCTTCATTCCTTTAATTAAAGAAAAGAACTAGTTTCTCTGCGAGAGGAAGCCCAGATACGTCGGAATGAGTTCTTTTAACAGAGCGTCTGTTCTCAAACTAAACACAATATATACCGTATGTGTGTTATTCTCAAAATAAATACAGCATAATAGAAAATAATCATTAAATCCGTCCTGGTATCTGAGGTTACTGATGGAATTGTGAGTTGTTGATTGAGATCACCCTAAACAGCAACCAACCCTATGCCAGCTACATTTTTTATCTATCTTCTCTGGTCTAGATCCGTCGTGCAACAGGCCGATAAAGCCTAAAACCATTAAGAAGATGATGATGATAGAAAATAATGTACACATGTTCTGTAATGTACACGGTTCTGAGGGTTTCAAGAGAAGAGGAATTACGGGGGATCGTCTAACATCGCCAGTGAGCGCCTGACGCGGCGTGGGGTCGAGCATTCACCATACTGTTGAGGCGACGGAGATGCGGGTGGGAGGATTCGCCGGCCTTGGCGAACAAGTTACACGCCAAGGACAAAACAAAGACCTCCAAGATAGGGGGACTCGAAGACGCCGATGGATAACATCATTTCTGAGAAACCACGGGTTCCCCGAGAGGAACAGGAGGGTTCGATTATGGTGGAAGGTCGACAGCCTACGCCTGTTGGTGGCCGACAGGAAAAACCACCAAGCGGGCGCCGCGTACGTTAGTACTGTTGTAAGGAACAGCAGATACAAAGTGAGTTTAGCGCGGACAGCCAGGCGGCTGTTCCACGACAGCATGGGGAAGAGTTTGACTCTGACGTCACGAGCCTTGTACAGGGTTTCGGTCACGTGCTCGTTGAAATTGAGACGACGGTCTAGCCGAACGACCAGGTACTACACTGACTCGATCCACTGAATGGGTCTTTCCTCCAAGGAGAGAGATTTGGCATCGAGAAGTGCATTTACGAGTAAAACAGATCGCCTCGGATTTCTCACCATCACTTCCTTAGCCAGTACGGAAGAACACCCAACTGGCGTTGTAACATTATGCTCGTCCGCCAAGGTGAAAGCGAGCTAAAATGAAACATCGCGTCGTCGGCGAATAGGGATAACGCGACCCCTGGATATACCGGCAGATCATTCGTGCATAAGACTCATAGAACTGAATCTTGTGGGACGCCAGCAGCCACAGCTCGAACTCGAGGGAGCGTCCCGTGGACGCTAATCCTGAAGGCGCGGCCCGTCAAATAGGACCGAGAAGCAAGTGGTCGATGGTAGGGTGAATTGGAGCCAGTTTATAGAGCACGCCTTTGTGACACACACAGAACTAAAAAGGACCTTTAATTATTAGCGTCAATAGTAACCGTGACCTAAACTCACGGAACCTTTATAGGCTCCATCTAGACATTAATTCACGTTTAGTAAGAGTAGATTCCGAGCCAAATTATCTCAATTTCTCTCGTGTTGCATGAGCACGAAAGTCACGATATATCTTTTATTTCCCAGGCTTGTACTGACCTATGCGCCTCCCACATGGTGGTCTCTTTTGTCCACCACCAACAGGTGTAGGCTGGAACGGTTCCAAGCCAAAACCCTCCGCTTCTTGTCGGGGTCCCCTTGATTTGTGAGGGACGACGTGATTCGAAGGGGTCTCCGAGTTCCTTCCTTGACAGCCTCTGTCCGGTCGTTGGTTGTAACTCTCTTTGCTGCACCCTCGACCTCATCCTATGACCTATTCTATGACCTATGACCTATCCTATCCAGCAGCGACCTTACCTATGAACTATCAGCGCCACAGAACCACCACAGCCGATTCGAGTCAAGCGGCCTCGGGCGCTTCTTGTTGACTCGCCATAAAGCCACTTACATCAGCCCCCAGGCCTAGAGTTCATAACTGAAAACAGTTCTTCATTCCTCCTTGCCCACCTCCTAGCACGCTGACCCAGATGCTTGTTGCTGATACCTTGGTCACCGGCACGGGGCTCTCCGTCTCGCGGGGAGCGACCGACGCCTCAAGGCGTCTGCTGGCTGGGCTTGAGACGGGCAACATCTGTTGCCTGAATCAGTTCCAGCGGCAGTACCACAAAAAGTACATCAAGTTTCCTCTCTCCCCCGCCTTCTGCGTTAACGGGTTTGCGGTTTCCTTTCCAAGATTTAGGCTACCTGTCGACTGAACCAGACTTAGTTTATCTTCTGGCACCCATTGGGCACGACCTAGATGCTGCAGTCCTGCCACGGGTGCAAAGACTCCCCGCACACACAGTGTAATGCAATAAGAGTAGATGATAAACCCGTAGAACAATGGAAACATACCATGGCAATTCTGTCAACGTGAAAAGAGCCGGGTATCGTGCAGAGTCTGTGATTTGTACTGCTGTAACTGTCGGCGGGGGGGGGGTACCCGTCCATTGTGGCGCGTACCGTCCTTGTGCTGGATTACGTAAAAGACGACGCAAACGTTGGTCGGTGGACTTTAATTAAACTCCAGACAAGGGTATGTTTAGAGAATTATGTTTTCTTTGACTTGATTTAAATCAGCAATAACAAAGTATATTACTGCAGATAACTAATATGGCTTTGTTAATAAAATATATCTAGTCTGTTTTCTTGCAGCGACTACCCAGTGTTCTATAAGATCACAAACAAAGGGTAACAATACACTTCTGAACACAAAGGATATTTACGAGTTTAATTAGTTTTCTCCTTTGGTATGAGTTATACAAAGAGAACATTCTGTACCCGTGAAATGGTGAAATCCGTACATTTGACTTATTTGTTTTCTTCTTCTTCTGCGTTTGAGTTCTTTCTTCTTTTTTAATTTCTTTATTTTTTTAAATTGATGCTTCTTATACTGATGGATTAATTACGGCTTTGAATTGTCACTTCGACTGTATTACTTCAGACCCCGAAGACTGGTAGGAAGGTACGAGGGATTATCAGGCTTTCCGGATGCCGGATTAATGGACGTGTATTACGCGAATCACCTTTTCCGGTCCCAAAGGGACTGCATCCGCTTCACCAACGCTTTGTCCAATACGCTTGTAGGCCTATGTTGCTAAACTTCATCAGGCAATCTGCCATCTGGCATCCTTTTGAGATGAGTAAACGATTTGTCTTTGTTTTTTTTTTTCAATGTGATCTTCAATACTAAACATTTTAAGTGCTTTGCATATGTCATGATTGCCACTAACATGTGTACCAACAGCACACAAAAACAGTTTAGTAATCGGACACTTGTAGGGGTGGAAATTGCAAAATTGTACGAACGTTTTTGATCAAACCTCGTATGTTCGCGCCTTCGAGAACGGAGGCGCGCGTGGCAGTGCCCGTAGTTTAGCGCGGTCGTGTTATGACGTTGTCGTGACTACCGCCGGTACTTCATCATAGGTACACTGCACTGTCTGCTTAGTTCTATTTATTTAAATAATCCCTAGTAATTCCAAACGGGGAGGAAACCAAGCACTTACGCGCATACAATGTGCTTAAGAGGATTTGTGCACCGCAGTACGTATATCCAAGTCTGCGGTCTCGTCTGTGTTACACAGCCAGCCCGATTATCCTGCGTTCTGTTGCATCAACGTCAGCGTTCTGAAGACTTGTCAGCGTTCTTCTTCATCTTCGTCTTCTTCACTTTGTTACGCCATTACAGAATGTTCTACACGTTTCTCGGCTATTCCGGCAGAGCCCAGGTGTAATGTTTGTGTGCGTACGTGACACTTAACATGCGTCAACAATCGAGACAGTGTTGCGTAATGCGGAACGTTCGATGGTGTCGTTCTACGGCTTCTCGACTAGTCCTGCCGGTGTGTGTTTCTGCCAAGGCCGCGCTGAAGTGTACCCTCTAGAATTTTCAACTTTTTGTTGACGACGCATATTATGGAACCCTGCAGACTATAAATAGCCCATACCTGCCGCTTAGTTTTCAGTTTATGTCGGGCGATTTACGCAGTTAGTCTCAAGTGGTGTATCAGTGAAAAGTGATTACAGTGCGGTATGCTTTATACTTGACATTATTATTTGTGTGGACAGATTGACTTGAATTATTTGCTCGAGTATAATCTTGTAGAATAACTTGTTGATTGCATAATTAATTGTGATAATTAAAACATGTTAGGTCTATTAGTGATTTCATTGGAGTCTTGTATTTTGTTTTCCACTGTACCATACGACGATCAGTGAGACCGTCGGAATAATATTTTAAGGAGCAGATCGCACAAACCTACAGGAAACAGTAGGTCCGGAAATGTTACTACCGGACGCCTGATATCTCTTCTTCCCACAGGTCCTGTACTGGATAACCGCTTTATAGCCAATCTATCCTACAGCATTCACTTGCAATTGCTGACATTATCTTCTTCTATATTTTAAAACTACTGCACGGGCTCTTTGTCCTTCAAAATCTTTCCTTAAACATTTTGTACTTGTAATACCTACTTGAATCAGCGTTTTCAGTCTCTATAAGTAAATAATATTAATAATAATAATAATCTTCTTCTCCTCTTCAAGGATTAGGTTATATAAACATGTTATCCTCTCATAAACACCCAACGTATCCTCGGACGACCCACGTCTCTTCTACCAATGGCTTTAGAGTTCAGTGCCACTTTCGGCAATCGATCCTCTGTTATCCTTTACAGATGATCCCACCATTGCAGTCTGTAAATTGAAATAATTTCATTTATAAAATTGCTCTAAGGCTTTCACGGCCGGTGTCAGTTGTATTAAAAGTGTTTGCCCGGCTGTTTGGTGTCTTCGGTTTACAGTCAAACCAAACGTTTCGACTGCACCGCCGGCTGCCATCGTCAGTGGAATTCGAAGGATTCGAGTCTAACCTGAACGCGGGTTGCTAAACGTCAGGCCTACAGTGGACTTGAATTCTTCGAATTCCACTGATGATGGCAGCCAGTGGTGCAGTCGAAATGTTTGGTTTGTCTGTAAACCGCAGACCACGGCCAAACAGCCCGGTAAACACTTTTAATACAATTTCATTTATGTCCTTTACTTCGAGTTCTGCCCTAATTGTATTATAAAATTTAATCCTTGTACTGTGTCTTGTTTTATTTCTAAGATTTCTATGAATCGTACCACACATTAGTATATAAGTATTAAACACAGGTGTACAATTTAGGAAATAAGTTCAAATGGTGATTAGCACCACGTCTCCGTAAACACGGGATGGTTGTTTCTGTAAGACGGAATTGCTTGCATCGAGCTGCAGTAACCGTGTACTCCTCACGTTTGTGCACAATTTCTCTTCCGTTCACGTGTTCTCGTTCGCGTTCTTTATGCACGCAAACACGAATAATGCGATTACCTTTCTGACAACGAACTTACTGACTTTCTGACATGTTTATTATATATTGTAATGGATAAGATATTGTTATGACGATCTCCTTGGTCGTCGCATGGTACAGAGGAAAACAAATTACAAGACAAAGGTTTTGTAAAATATATAAAAACACTTGGTAAGTTTCACAAAAAAAAAATGTGAAACTTACCAAGTGTTTTTATATATTTTACAAAACCTTTGTATTAATATGTTTCACCAAGTGCCCAACTTACTTTTCCTTCTGATAGTTCCTTCTGATAGTTCCTATCCGTTTCGGATGTTGGATATCATACAGACTATTTTAACTTCCTGTACTGCTGCACGGAATAAGTCAGTTGTATTCATGCCAAACCAGGTCCTTAAATTTCTCAGCCATGAGATTCTCGGTCGCCCAACTCCTCTCTTCCCAAGTACTTTTGCCTGTAGTGTGGACTGGAATAAGTAGAATCTCTGTTCATTTCTCATGAGATGTCCCATATACTGAAGCTTTCTTATCTTCACTGTGTTAATAACTTCCCTTTCTTTCTTCATCATTCTAAGAACTTTAACATTAGTTATATGTGCTGTCCATGAAACGGTCAGTATTCAACTGTAAAGCCACATTTTGAAAGATTTAAATTTTTTAGTTGTCACTAATAACATGTTTTAATTATCACAATTAATGACTTGTAGTCAACAAGAAAGTCTCTTACCACAATTCAAGTAAAATTTGTCCACAAGACATAATAATGTCAACTATAAAGAATTCCGCACTAATTATAAGACAACAACACTCAGCTACAATACTTCTACCAACACTCGATCCAACATAATGAAAATCGCTCAACATAACTCAACCGACAAGCCGGCTGCCACGTTTTTTTACAAGTTGCGCAGAGGTTTAGTATAGCTTTCCCTCCTTACTTCACGCCGGCTTCATGCGTATCTCAAGTGTTCTGGAATACACTGGAACCTACTTGTGAGCGCCCTTGACTGAGGAAACTCCTGCCACACTGGCCGGGGAGACGGGGGAAGAGTGGAGAATGTTCTGGGCTGTTCGATAGCGTTCTCGTTACAATATGTTTTGAAAAAAAAACGTAAAATTACAAATGCCAGTTAGAAAATCCAAACGTAGCTGAAATAAAATCCTTATCTTTACGTAGAAAGGTGAATTGTCGTATTATTCGAAAACGTGTAGGATTTTTGAACAGGAGATACAATGTTTTGTGGGAAATATAACTACAAAATTATTTCTCTGCTAAGCAGTATAAATACAAGTTTCTTGTAATTTAAAAATGTAAGCGTATAAACTAATTAAACTATAAATAATATGAATCTATATTTCAAACTAAATTCGTGTATATGAGTTTTCATGGTAGCATTGAATAACAGTTTACACGCTACTGAAGCTTTCACAGTAAAATTACTTACTTGGAAAGTTTGCGGAGCGACATCTATAGCTCAGTGGTAGAACTAAAATCTTTCGTGTGGTGCAAGACGTATATTTCGCGTGAACACCTGTTAGTTTCCAGGTATAACTGTAAATTTATTTACTTTTTATCAGCTGTTCGAAAGTTTCCTGTCACGCGTGTTTTCAAAATGCACAAAATCAAACAACGTGTTGTGATGAATTCTCTGTTAAAAACGTTTTAGCGCCAATGGAAAATCAAAATAAAATTGTAAATGTGTTAGGAGATGCTGCGCCTTCAGAAACAACGGTAAATGGGTCACATTCGAGTTTAAACGTGGTCGTACAAGCACTGAAGACTATCCCAGGAGTGGACGTCAAAAAAGTGGAACAAAAAATTACACTATTGAAAAAAAGTTCATAGGGTGTTGGAAGACCGCAGATTGAGGAGTGGATGACGTTGCTGAAATCATAGGCATCTCATATGAGCCTAATATAACTCATATTTTATCTCAAGAACTCACGTATGAGCTCAAGTACTTTATCTCATACTTTATCTCAAGTATGAGCATCATAATTTAACTCAAGAACTTGGTGTGAAAAAGCGTTGTGCAAGATGGCTGGCGCATCTGGAGTTGTTGCTTTTTTTGGGCGTCCAGTGCGACCACGTTTCAATGTTTGTACGACCACGTTTAAGCCCAAGTGCCTAGTTGCAAACCAGTGGATTGAAGTCGCAGCATTTCCTAACACATTTACAGTTTTTTTTTAAATTTCCATTGGCGCTAAACAATTTTTAACAAAGAATCACACCACGATGTTTGATTTTTGTTCGTTTTTCAAAACACACATGATACACCAGTATTAAACAGTTTCTAAACAATGAATAAATTAATACAGTATATGCATCTTTGGAAATCAATAACTAGTGCCACATATCGACAAAAATTGACAATCCTGTACTTACTGTATGTAAATTTTGTAACTCCCAAACAGAAGGAAGCCAGTACTCACCTGCAAACAAAAGATTATATTAATATTTTTATCATCGGACTTGTTGTTAAGTAACTGAATAATGAATAGTCTATATAATGACATACTTAAATATTTTGATGTACTTCAATTTAAACTAACTGCCGGGCTGTTCGGCCGTGGTCCAAGGGTTTTAAATTGAACCAAACGTTTTAGCAGCACCACTGGCTGCCATCTTCAGTGGATGGAACAAGTCAAACCTAACGCGGGGTGTCGTACGTTAAAACCACAGTACTGCGGTTAAGGCTAAAAATGTCCTGCGATCACAGGCTAAATATGTGGTTAGCCTTAACCACAGTACTGTGGTCCTAACGTACGACACCCCGCGTTAGATTTGACTAGTTTCATCCACTGAAGATGGCAGCCAGTGGTGCTGCTGAAACGTTTGTATAAGAAATCCAAAAAATAATACATAAGAAGTATCTTTAACTGTTATTTTTTCCTTACTTTAATTTATATTATTTTGAATAAATGAATGTGTTTTCTTCAGATAAGTCTGCTTAATTTAAAATATTTAAATACCTATTGTATTGACTTGATTATTTCGTAAGCTTAAAAAAAGTAATTTTACAATATATACATATATATTGCAACAATACATATATTTGCATATTTGCCCAGGGCGGTATGTTTGTAAATTATAGCATAGATATTTAGCGGTATATATTTCATTAGCATAGAAAATATATGATGAACAGTTTTTATCAATATTATGCCGGCTAAGAATTGTCAGAAAGCGTACACCTTCCCCGCGAGTGAATACAGCGCTTGTGTGTTTGTGTGAGTGAAGCCAGCTCGGACATGCAAAGATGGGGTGATGCGTACGAATTAGTGGTTTGTCTGTAATCAGGTTTTAACCGGTTAAAATAAACTAATTAATACGTTTTAAACCTGTGAACATAGACTTACCCCAATTATAAAGACACCATTACATTAAGGAATTTTTAACGAATATGGTGATGACAAATTATTCCAGAAATGTCTGATATATAATAAAGACGCTAAGTAATTTAATGTTAATTACTAGTGTAATTAAATAGTAATTATTAAGTGTGTTATATGTGAGTGACCAGACAAAAAATTACGCAAACGATGATATCGCTCGTGCTACGAGTACTCGTATGTTTACGAAATCGCGAAAATGAACCAAAAAGTGATTTGTAATTAAAAGGACGCTTTGCACGAAGTGACAATATCTAACAGGTCGAAAACAGTCCTAGACTTGTCAGATCGCCGTCCATTTTAAATAACACCGGCAATTTTGGGGCGATCTCAGAGAGACTCAAAATATCTTCACACAACGTCACGCTGCTGGTCTGCCGACCGATCGAACATCTTTACCACACACACCAAGAATTATGGAGGAACTCTGGACCACCACAAACAACAAACCGTAGAGACAGAGAATACAACATCAGCACAATCATCATCATCATCATCAAATTCTCAGGATTCAGGACACACGCGCGCGCGCGCGCGCACAAAACGGTAACGTCGGCAGTACGCAGGTGATGAATACACAATTATATTTTTTGTTCTGGAAGAGAACTCTTAAAAAGAAACTTATGTATTTTAATAAAACAAATTCGTACCCGTTTAAGATGGGTTAAACGCCACACGTTGGTTGGGTCAATCTTTAATAAAATGAGTATGCCTCTGTTTAAACTTTTATTATTATTAATTGTTTTTAAATATTTTAAATTATTTTTAAAATATTGAAGCCTGTGATCGTTGGTTTAGTATTTGTTTAAATAAAATAATTAGTTTATTTTATGTTCGGGTTCAATGAGTTCGTAGTTGATTCTCGACGATCTCTCGTTGATAAGACTGTGACTCCTCATTGAAATTAGAAGTGATCAGTTATACAGGTACTTACTTGTAGTGGTGTTCTAATAGCAAAGCTGATTTCCATTGATGGTCAGAAAGTTTAAAATTATTTAAACCCACTTGTTACCGCCACCAATGCTGCCAACCGTTGATACTGTCCACCTAAGCTGTAACGTCTTAGTCTAACGAAATAATTTGTCAAAACCTTTGGATGTGGTAAAAATTATGTTTATTCTCCGAAACTATTTTTGAAAGGTTGTTAAATTACAAGAATATTATTTATCATTCTTTTGGTTCAAGTTTACTGGTAGAGTCTTTAAATTAGAATATCTCAGGGTTACAATTCTGACTCAAATTGTTCGCCACCTTGGACGCTAATAATTTGATTAAGTTATTTAATAAATAAAGTAGGTTCCTTGAGACAGCAAGATACAAAAAAAAAGCAATGTACTACTACCATTATTTCGTAGAAGGAGAGTGATAACATTATTAAAATTTCTTAATGAATAACATAAAAAGTAAACATGTGACTTTTGTCGACCTTTGAGGTTGAAGCCATTTTAATTGGAACAGTAATCAATCAATTTTAAATTATTAATACCTCTTTAACAACGTTAAAATATCCGTACAATACGGTTAGGAATTCATTTTTTTTTAGTGAAAAAATTCATTATCTGCTTCATCAAATTGGATAACATAACAAATACAGGTAATTGGATATTCCTCGCAAATAGGGTTAAACATTATTAAATATTTTGGAACAATCTTAAAGTTAAACACAATACATAATAATTAGTATATGATCAATCACAGTTTTTATAGTTTATCATGAATTAGTTGATACATCCTATCTCGGTATATTCATCAAGTTAATTATGAAAATAAGGTTTGGTTAAAATTAATTCATTTGTTTTTTCATTTTTTTCTTTTTAAATTCGCTTAATAGCTCTCGCTACACTTAAAGCATGCTAATTATCCATATGATAAAGTCTCTTCTTTTATAATTACTATAATTTAATAAAACATTTTAATCAATTCAATACGTAAGTCATTTGTCTTTGTTTCTTAAATTCTTCTTTCTTTCTTCTTGTTTCTTTAATTTTTAAATTCTTCAATAATAATTATTTGAATTATTAATTTAAATACTGTTCCAAGCCTTGTTGGATTTAAATTGATATAATATGGTTAATAAGTTTCGCTTTTTTATTTAATTAATTAATATTTAATAATTATTAATTATTTCACTGCCTATGCGCACGTGCTTCGGATTAGGACACTGAAATAAAAATACTTTCACTCTTGTTTACATCCGACCTAACCTCAACTTCGCTATTCTACGTTAAGACGATTTTGATCAGCTGTCGGCTATCAATTCTGCATTATTGTTTGCGGCGACCTGCGTAGCTCTCTCGTCGTTGTCTAGAGATGAACTGTGTACTTACCTGTATCAAAATCTGGTTCCTAATGCTCAATAATGACCCCTGATTCGTCAGTTTTTTTCAATTTCCGTGTTTTTCCATTATTGTTCGGCAAAATAGACGCGTTCTTGGCGTCATCCCGCTGGGTTTAAGATTATAAAAATTTGGTTCACTTATGGACGCCACGGAATCGTAAATCATTAATTCCTTATAATTAAAATGGTTCACTTGTAAGTACTCTAATCCACTTTTCGTTACTCCCATTGCTTCTGTCTTTTTAATACGAGTATTTCGGTTACCCACACCATATGAATTTGATAATGATTAACAAAATAAACTTATTACTATTTTTTACTATCTATTTACCTATCTTATTTTCCATTTAATTTTATTTATTCGGTTCAGTTTTAATAAACTTTTATAATTACTACTTCCTTATCAATTATTACCCCTTCTCATTAAGTTTTAAGGTGGTAATTTGTTAAAAATTGTCTATGGTAGTTTAGGCCTACCTCAGTACTTACAAGTATTTTTTACAATGTCTTTATCCTTTTCTTATAATAATATTTCTTACATATAATACATTCTTATTGTTCACAATTGTTCCCTGTGACATCTTATAACTATTGCACAGTTGTATTTTATATAATTAACTAATTGCTATTCATAATTATTCTAATTCTTTTGGCTAGACACCTGGTCTATGACATTGCTAATTATTTTTATTCATTGTATGTTAGTATTGGTTTCTAAACCATTTTTGCTGTGACCTAACTATTCTGAACTAATCATCACAACTTCTGATTATCTCAGTATTAGTTTAGTATTCTGTTATTTTAATGTATTTACACTTTCCCTCAGCCTATCTTTCAGTATCATTGAGTGTTACATTTTTTCGTTCTTATTCTACATTACATCTTCATCTTTTGATTACATGTAGCTTGCATAATGTTTATTATAATAATGATAAGGTTTGGCAGTGTTTTGTTCTGCTCTGGTATCTTGACATTTGTTGGTAAATCGCTAATACTTCATGCATCTAGTTTCACATATAAGTTATATTTAATTTACATCATTAGTATTAAATTCATGGCAATAATTATTGAGTTGCTTTACATTAGTGGTATTACATCTCCATTATCATACCGATAATTAGTCCCTTTTCTTTTATTGTCATTTTATGTGTTATTTATATTGTTCAATGTGCCAACACTATGCTGTATATCTGAGCATGTTATTTTACACTTCTAATGTATACAAGTCCTTCTATATAATTATTTTTCTTAATTGAATTCTCCTTATAGTCTCTAATTTTCTTATATTATAATACACTCTAGTTTAAGAACATTCCTGTTATGGTTTTTGGCAATTCTAATTGAAACTTGCTGATTAGTTTAGGTTATGTGTCCCCACCTGGATTCCTAACAATGATTTGACTTTATATTTTATTTTTACATATTGTACTGAATTCTTCACATGTATTAGTGCTAGTTTTTATTATTTATAGTTAGATGTTTCTTTTTTGTGACTATCTCAACATTATTGTTGACTAATAGTTTTCTCTTATAATTTTATATTTACCTTACATATTGAACTAGTCTTTTGGACATCATTTAGTTGTTATCTTTATACATTCTTAATTTATACATTTACAATTATTATATTCACTCTCCCCTTTATTTTCCCTACCACCATTGTTTTATCTTTGAGTTCTGGTTATATTGTCAAGTCATTGAAGTTAGTTTATTAATAGTTTGATGTCAGTGTCATGTTATAGCATACGGTTTTAATTCAGCTTTTAAATCACTTCTGTTTTCTCCATCATTATCAATAATTTATACTCTCATGATATATTTTATTCTTGTCATTGTTTATTTCTTCTTGTAGTTGAATCCATTTTATTTTCCCTAGTCGCACTGATTCTATTATCATCCTTAATAAATCTCTTGTTATGGGTGTTACTGTCTTCTTCTCACTGTCTGATCTATTGGGTATTTGGGTCAACGTTGTCTTGCCTTTAGTCGTGTGTCTTCATTTCTTCTGTAATACATTATTTGTTAATACTACTTTTTTTATTCCCTTAAATTAGTCACTATTCGTCCTAGGTTCTTCTTTAACGTTCCCATTTTGTTGTTTATTTTGCTTTGGATTGTTTATAATTAGTTTATTTTATGTTGGTATTGGGTTGATTATATGTAACGTTACATATTGAACAGTAAAGACTTAAGGTTTTAAATATAGTCACTGTACATAAATTTTATATGGTAGTTACAGAAAATAATTTAATTTAACAAGAAAATTTTAAACTACTAATCTTCTGTTGTATGTTAAAATTTGGGTGTGTCAGTAGAAATAAATAATAGGTTGGAAGTAAATGTATTTTTTTAGTTTTTTTTATAGCAACAATTAGTTTTACTACTAGTAATTTTATACAAACCACTATGTTGTCTTTGGCATTGACGAGCGCTTTCAGCAGTCAAGCCATCATCAGGTCATTTACCAACATAGTGGTTTGTATAAAATTACTAGTAGAAATATTTGATACCACTAACACTCCAATATAACAATAAATTAATAGATTGACAAATCTAAGGAGTAGAAGAATAATGGAGCAGAGAAATAAAGTAGAAGATTTCTATAATATTTGAAAACAAAAATAAAGTTAAAGATAACTTTGTCTAAAATTTGGTTTAGTAAGCAAGGTTGGTAAATGACCTAAGATGGCTTGTCTGCCGAAAGCGCTCGTCAATACCAAAGACAACATAGTGGTTTGTATAAAATTACTAGTAGAAATATTTGAGACCACTAACACTCCAATATAACAATAAATTAGTTTTATTCTTGAGATTTAATATTGTTTTTGTTTGTAAATGAGTTGCTATTATTATTTAAAATTTGAGTCAAAATCAGACACACTGAAATAAAAAGTGTTTAGATAATTTGTTTAACATGTCTGTTTAGCTAGTAAGATTATATGGTTGTTTATTTTTATATGTCGTGAACAGCATAGAAGGTTATATTGTATTTTTGTAAACTTATAAAAGAGAATATTTTTTTATTCGAAATTTTAATATTTGCATATTTTCAATTAATATTAATAAATCATAGAATGATAATTTTGAAACGGTTTGAATTAATTATTTCATGTCATCAACATCTCACTCCTCTTTGAAAATTATTTTATTATTGTGCAACTACATATAGGTACTTGACGCAACGAGAATAAAAAATCCTGCGACCTGGCCGGTGTAATACACTTCATAGCTGCGTTGAGTACATGGTATTGTATTTGTGTAATTTTTTGAAATACCTGTAACGTTGCAATATATATGTGTGTGTGTGTGTGTGTGTGTGTGTGTTGTTGGCCCGCACACACACAAATATCCAAGATATTTCAATTCGGCCCTTAAGTGAAAACGTTTGGAGATTTCAATTCGTTTCAATATATTAGAAGAAAGAAATGCGTAATGCAGTAACCTATTCTATCATTCTCTGTCTCTCTCGCTGTCTCTTTCTCAACTATATCCCCCTTCTCCCTGCGCTGCTGGGCAATGTTTACTTTTCAGTTCCGCATCGTACGTGCTATAAATCTGTGGGACATCGGATGATTTATGACTCTACATGTTGATCACACAATGCATGCTGCAGCCATAACATCATAACACAACACAACACATAATTTGTGACAAATTGCACAAAACCACTGCTTGCGGCGCTTTTTACTGCCCGTGACATACAGTACAGAACAGTTAATACAAATGTGCTGTAATCTGTCTTCATATTATGTATATTGTGACAGCACTAAGCAAGACTAACCAACCAGTCACAGCCCTCCACATTACGTACAGTACTTTCAAATTTAACATTACGGAAACTAATCTCGTTGTAAACGTTTGTGGTTTTTAACTATAATAACAACTTTCTACTACTACTACTACTACTACTACTCCTTCTACTGCTACTACTACATTTTGTTCCCATCCTCAGCTTTCATAATTTTGAATCTTGTGGAGTACTTGTGTTTTGGTTGGTCGTTGTTATGGTTCCCTGTTGGTTTTTGGTTATCTGTGTGTGTTTGTGGTGTATATATTAATTTTTTGTGTATTTTCGATGTTGAGTGCTTAGAAAATTGTGTCATGTTTTTGATCAGTCTAAAATCAAATATAATTTTAGATTAGCCTAAGTTTTATAAAATTAATTTTAAGCTATGCTATAATAAACTTCGAACTACTAACATGCATCTAATATTTTAAAATCTGTAACAACTAACATTTTTATATGTCCAACTTTGTCGTGTTCACTTGCTGCTGAACTGCTACTTGTCGTGTTCCGGACGAGGCCTTTCAGTGTTTCCACTATTTTCAAGTCCTAAACCACGACCCTTGTCATTCGAATTAGCAGTCTCTGGTGGGAACACTGAAAGGCCTCGTCCGGAACATGACAAGTAGCATTGTTTTCTACAAAAACAGACGTTTCGGCAGGCCTCACTAACGTCTACCACCTTACGTTAGCGTAACTCGATTTTACACTTATGATGGCAGTCGATGGTACCGCCGAAACGTCTGTTATTGTAGAAAACAATGGATCACGGACAAGCAGCCCGGAAAGGAATTTTAACAACATTGACTCCGGCTGTGTAAGTCTGCGAAGTACATTATGACAAGTAGCAGTTCAGCAAGTAAACACGACAGAGTTGGAATTACAGACACTGCTAATTCGAATAACAAGATATTCGAATTTTTATATTTATATATGTATTATTAAAATGGGGTTTTAACAAAAATCATGTTGCCCTTATTGGTAACAGCAAAAGTTTATCTCTCTCTCTCTCTCTCTCTCTCTCTCTCTCTCACACACACACACACACACACACACACACACACACACACACACACACACACACACACACACACACACACACACACACACACACACACACACACACACACACACACACACACACACACACTTGCGTTCATGCGTTAACAGTGTCGTATTCAGATAGCAGCAAGAACAGGAATACGAATGAATAGGAGGAGGACTACCGTAGGGAAGCAGGAGGGATAAGGGGTAAAAGCATCAGGGAAATATAATATCTAATTTCTCCCGCTGCTGCCTCTCCCATGGTAATTCCCCGAGCGTGAAAAGCGCCAAGTATCATGCAGAGTCTATGATTTGTTTTGTAACTCCTGGGGTTCCCGATTCATTGTGCTGTGCTTGCGCTGGATTTAAGACGCCACGCGCCGCCGTGTCGACTTTAATTAAACTTTACAGCACAGTATTTACGGAAGCACGTTTTCTGTAACTTGATTTAAATCTGTACTAAGGATATGTATAAGCCTACATATAATTCAAGATATACAGAAGATATTACTATTTTATAAATATAATGAGGCCCTATTTGAAACTGAAATGCTAACAAGAATGTGTATTGTGTCGTGTTGAAAATAAACAAAATACAAGACACCAATGTAACCACTAATCACCCGTTTTAATTAATCACAAATAAAGTTTATAATCAACTTGTACAATAATCCTAGCAAAATTTGTCCACACGCAACAATAATGTCAACTAATGGAGTCCCGCACAATTATAAAACAATAACACTTCGCCACAATACTTCGAAACTCATTTGAATAAATCGCTACTTAAACTGACCGTAAGCGGCAGCTGTCGTTGATTAAATAGATATCACAATTGTTCCAGAATAATCCATAATACGCGACAACACTACTGGAAAACACTAGAGCATGATTGATTGCGGCCTTGAACACAGTGAGTGACCGGTGAATCTTAATGTAGTGAGTGACGTTTCAGGTATGTTAATGTAATGTTATGTATAGGTTTATCATAAATATAATTTCTTGTCCACATAATTTCATTAGCGTTTTAAAAAGTTTTAATTTTCATTTCCTTTTTTTTTGTGCTTACCAGGATTAGGAATTCCTGCCTGTTCGAGTTTTACCATCTTACTCTCGCTCTCCCAACAGTTCGCGTTTCCCCATTGGCTTTTAGATCGTAAACTATCTTTAACGTTCTATCCAGGGACACATGGTATCTCCATCTTTCGATATACCATGATGTCACCTCTGTTACCGATTGTACACGCAATTCCTGTCTCATGTAATTATTTCAAGTCTTCTACAATCTCAAATCAATCTTATTAATTCTGACGATTCCATTAATCTAATTTCGCTGTTCCTATGAGCCCATGATTATGATCTGTACCACAAAAAAGAGACTGCTTTGATTTTATAAATCTCTATTTGAGTATATTCTCACGCAGGCTTCCGCAGCCGATGTTCATTATGTTTTTAAAGTCTTCTTCCGGTACGGACCGCGTCAAAAATGTCTTGTATGACAAGGTTTCACTCATATTACAATGAGTATTCTCAGATCCACTTAGACCTCCTAAAGATACTCATTGTAATATGAGTGAAACGTTGTCATATAAGATATTTTTGGCGCGGTATATACCGGAAGAAGACTTTAAAAACATAATCTATTTGAGTATGCCTCATCGTTTTTCCCTTCAGAGTTCGTTGTAGAATGCCACATATCCATCAATATATGTCAGTCTTTTTAAAAATATTTTTGTCCTCTTCACATATTTTATCACACTTCAAATAATTAGTAAAGTTGGCGATTATGATTTGTGTTCGCCCTGGACATTTCCTATGAATGACATGGTCTTGCATTTTTGCACTGATATTTTATGATTGTGTCACAAAATTTATTCATCATGTGGACAGCCAATTGCAATTTTTCTTAACTGTTCTTGATTATACTTGATCATCAGAAAAGGGGATTGTAGTTAAACATGCGTGCTGAGCAATTTATATACCTAGTATATAAACACTTCATATATACTATACCTAGTGTAACTTTTATCCATTCTCTCACAAGGTCATCTATATAGATATTAAATAGTGTCGCTTATAAAACACAGCCCTGCCTAACTTCTTGATTAGTTTTAATTTCCGGAGTCGGTTCTTTGCCAATACCCGTATGAATTACAATTATAATGTTACTGTCAAGAGATTGAATTGTTTTCATTAAATGTCTGGGATATTCTCTTTCTGGCATTATAGATAAAATTTGTCTCTATGTACACGATTAAGTTGTTTGTCGTAATCTACGAAAGTTAACGTTGAAAAGTCAGAATAAGGTTCAATAGTTTTTCAAGCAGAGTTTTTCAAAAACTTACATAACGTTTTTGAAATGTTCTAGTAAAGTAAATTTCAAATGTGGGCTTTTCTCCTTAACGGAAATTTAAGGAATGTTAATGGAATTTCTCCTTAACACGTTCAATAAAACAACTTACGATTTCTATGTTCACATAATACAATACATATTTCAACTTTGTTGGCTCCCGCTAATCTTATTTACCTTAATTTCTACCAATCAGAATCGCTTTTCCTTGTATACATCGACTTTTAAGTTTCAGTAAATGGAACATTCTGTAGAAAGTCCAGAATGCAGCTGTCTGTCATTTTCACCGCTACCAAATCTTTATTTGTACGTGAAAAGTTGTAATTAATTAATCTGGTGGTTTTCTGTTACTGCTTCGCTGAAGAGTGGGTCTTGGGTAACTGTAGGCCGACAACTTAGAACTGTTGTCAAAGCTTGAGGTTTTGTTGTTTCACTGTGTCTGATTTTGTTTATATTTTTGCATCTGTCTTTAAAAATAGATTTCCCATATAATATTTATGACATGTTCACTTAAGCAGCAGAAATAAAATTTCTGAGATCAGTTAAAAAGTGTAATAGACGAGATCATATAAGAAATGAAGAGGTAAGTGATTTAGATATTTTTGCAGTTAATGAGAAGATTAAAGAATACAGAAGAAAATTGATTCAACACGTCAATAGAATGGAAGAAAGTAGAATACCGAAGTTGGTGAATGATTACACCAATCAGTAGACCTAAGAAAAGGTCGATTGTTGTATCGGAACAAGCCGCTAAAGCCTAAAACCGTTAAGAAGAAGATGATGATGATGATGATATTCACTTAAAGCAAATATAAAATAAAACTTTTTTAGTACTACTGGTTTATTTGCATACAACAGAAGGACGGTAATGTGTCTTTCATCAGTGAATGTGAAACCTGGCACAAAAGGGAGCAGGTGAACAGTAGCTAACTGTAGGTAAATATCAAGCGTCGTCACATCGCGACAAACGCGTCTACACATAAATTCACGTCAATGGAACCGCGAGTTGTAAACACGCCCTCGTTGGCTCACCGATGTGTAGCGATCTGATCAAAGAGTACAAAGCTGCTGCTTACTGGATCAGACAGCATTGTGTCACCTCATTTAGTTACCATAAAAGATCAGTAATGGTTACCAAAATAAAACGAAGTTGTAAATAATGTTGTACATATTAATGTAGTAAAATTAAATTTAAAGTTAAAAACTGTAATCTTGTTCGCGGTCGAAATTAAACTGTCCGTCAACAGTTTTACAGTTGTTCTGATCCACGCATGTGTTACATGGTAATGGTACGTGTAAATCATGAGAATCAAGAAAGAGTATTTTTTCAAATCTTTAAAAATCATATTTGTTTTAAGTTCAAAATATTGAAGAAATTCTTTATTTTTATTCTATAAACAATAAATCTATAAAGAACTTATTCTATTTATTTACTTGACTTCCAATACAATATTGGATTCCAATGTGTTACTTATGTCTTGAATAATGGTTTTTTGATTTTCAATTAACAAATTTATGTGAATGTTACTATGAAAGAAACAAGCGGACTCACTTTATATTATACTGTGTGAGGCAAGGTTCTAAGCAATTAACATATAAAGTGTCCCTGTTTCAGTAATCAATACATTTGCTATAACTGTTTTATTTTAGTAATGTAATTGTGATGAGTGACTGTGTGATTGTGATCTGTGATGTAACAACAATAACATTTATAATGTCGATGATGATGATGACGACGACGACGACGATGATGATAATGATGATGATGATGATGATGATGATGATGATGATGATGATGATGATGATGATGATGATGATGATAAAATAATGTTTTTAAAAGTAATATTAAGAAAATGTCAACAATCAACGAGAAGGCATAGAGCGAGACAGACGGTGAAAATTGTGAAAGCTACACTGTATAATTTAGTACATTACTGTTACGACGGTCACACAGATCGTCGTGTGGTACAGTGGAAACAAAATACAGGACAGCGATGAAGTTAGTAAATACAGACTTTAATTAGACACAAACGACAGTTAGAATTCATCAAAGGCACTCTTATACAATAAAGCAATTTAAATTGTCCAACACACAACAATAAACAATCTTTTGTTACAATATTACATTACATTCATAAAACATTACATTAAATTTATATTAATTAACACAATAATTACTTACCACTAAACCGCTACAATCACTAGTTTCCGCACTTGTAAAAATCGCCAGGTGTAATTGAACTTTTGATGGTCTCTGAATAATTATTTGTACCCCGCTGAGATTGAAGAATAGTGCTCCATATAACCAGCTGCGCGCCGAGACTAAATTGCTATCTCGAGGCTAGGTCACACTTTGACCTTTAACTCACAGTGTCGAGTGCGCGCAGTAGGCTAGTCGAGAAACACATGTAAAGCAATCTCAAGTTATCTATCCCGTTACGTAGTAATTGTCTTCCATGTTAATGTAGCAGCAATATTTTTTGAACATTTAGTGCGAACATTAGGCAAACAGTGACGGCACAGAATATAATGCAAGCAATACTTTGTGAACGTTTAGTGTGAACATTAGGCAAACAGTGACAACACAGAATATTATGCAAGCAGTGACAACACAGAATCTATTGAAGGCAATACTTTTAGAACGTTTAGTGCGAACATTAGGTTAACAGTGACAACACAGAATACAATGTAGCAGCAATACTTTCGGAACGTTTAGTGTGAACATTAGGCTAACAGTGACAACACCAAATATAATGCAAGCCATACTTTTTGAACATTTAGTGCGAACATCAGGCAAACAGTGACGGCACAGAATATAATGCAAGCAATACTTTGTAAACGTTTAGTGTGAACATTAGGCATATAGTGACGGCACAGCATATAATGCAAGCAATACTTTGTAAACGATTAGTGTGAACATTCGGCTAACACTGGCAACACAAAATATAATGCAAGCAATACTTTGTGAACGTTTAGTGTGAACATTAGGCATACAGTGACAACACAGAATATAATGCAAGCAGTGGAAACACAGAATATAATGCAAGCTGTGACAACACAGAATATAATGCAAACAATACTTTGTGAATGTTTAGTGTGAACTTTAGGCTTACACTGACTACAAAGAATATAATGCAAACAATACTTTGTGAACGTTTAGTGTGAACATTAGTCTAACAGTGACAACACAGAATATAATGCAAGCAGTGGAAACACAGAATATAATGCAAGCTGTGACAACACAGAATATAATGCAAACAATACTTTGTGAATGTTTATAATGCAACAGCAATACTTTGTGAACGTTCAGTTGAACATTATGCTAACAGTGACAACACCGAATATAATGCAAGCAATACTTTGTGAACGTTTAGTGCAAACATTAGGTTAAAAGTGACAACACAGAATACAATGCAGTAATACTTTGTGAACGTATTACATTAGGCAAACAGTGACAACACAGAATATAATGCAGCAGAAATACTTTGTGAACGTTTAGTTTTAACATTAGGCTAACAGTGACAACAGAGAATATAATACAAGCAATACTTTGTAGATGTTTAGTGTGAACATTAGGCTAAGTGTGACAAAACAGAATATAATGCAAGCAGTGACAACACAGAATATAATGCAAACAATACTTTGTGAACATTTAGTGTGAACGTTAGGATAAAGCGGTAACACAGAATATAATGCAAGCAGTACTTTGTGAATGTTTAGTGTGAACATTAGGCTAACAGTGACAACACAGAATACAATGCAGCAGCAATACTTTGTGAACGTTTAGTTTTAACATTAGGCTAACAGTGACAACAGAGAATATAATGCAACAGCAATACTTTGTGAACGTTTAGTGTGAACACAAGACAAAAACAGTGACAACACCGAATATAATGCAAGCAATACTTTGTGAACGTTTAGTGCGAACATTAGGTTAAAAGTGACAACACAGAATACAATGCAGCAGCAATACTTTGTTAACGTTTAGTGGTAACATTAGACTAATAGTGGCAACACAGAATATAATGCAATATTAAGATATTACGAGATATGGCTGTGTCTCGGCATACTTTGCTGTGGCGCTCAGCGTGTTTACAGAGGCACAGAACAAAGGCACGCGACTAAACATCCGTAATGTAGTAAAGGCTTACTTTCGACTTCGCTCTCCTTTATGAGCAGCAGCACACATACAAACGCACTTCCCTCTCAACTTAATTTAATTCTCTCTCTCACCTCTGGCTGTGGATACTACCACACCGCCTCAGATGCGGCCTTTATAAACTGAGCAGTTGCAATTCAACTTACTTTCTTTTGATGCCATTCAACTGCATAGTAAACAAACAAACATCATATCGATAATATAGAAATATTTACTGATTGAATTTTGTCTTACAGCCATTAACTAAAGTCTTACATGTATTTTAACAGCGAAGAGTCAGACAATTATATTTTTACGACATTACAGAACAATCTACGTGTCATGGAATGTTCCAGTGGAATCCGACTGTAATGTGTGTGCGTGCGTGATTCTCAACGCGTTAGCTAGACTGTACCAGAAGCCGCGCGCACTGTGTCAAAAGGCCGCAATGAATTACGCTCTAATGTTTTCCATTATTGTTAATGCGTAGTACGGAATATTCTGGTACTTTGGCGGGGTATAAATACAAGTACTCAGCGACGTTCATTTCAGTTTTGAGTTGCGATATATCTGAAGAATGCGGTTCGTAGTATTGTGGCGAAGTGTTATGCGTCTTATAATTGTGCTGGACATTTCAATACAATTGTGTTCTATACTCGTTGACATTATAATAGCGTGTGAACAGGTTTTATTTGATTTGTTGTAAGAGACTATCTTGTCGATTACAAACTGTTTAATTGTGATAATTACAGCTGGTGATTAGTGGCTTAATTGGTGTCTTGTATTTTGTTTTCCACTGTACCTACGACAATCAGTAGACCATCGTAACAATATTAAGTAATGAGTTCAAGAGCTACAATTCAATTTTTTACAAGGAGAATAGTGTCTTCGTTCCGTGATTCCCTAGATCTACCCAACTTCCGTCGTCTAGGTGGAACCTAGTCTAACAACTTTTTAGACCAACAAACATCAGGAATTTGTTCTACGTGGTCGTATCATAGGAGGCGTTTTGTATTTGTGGTGTATACAATTGTGTTGCCAACGTGTATCTGCCTACTACACCACACCAGTCTAGACGCCTTCTCCAGAAGGCCGTTTCCACTTCTTGTTGCTTTCGCGAGTTTAATTGATTTATCTCCCAAGTTTCACAGCCATGGATGACTAAACTTACAGAGTAAAAAGTCTCTTAGGTTTGTGCATTATTTTTCTATTTCAAAGCAAAGGATTGAGCGTTTTCTCTTTAAAATCAGATCGTCACTAGTGAACGTCATGTGTTTATCGGTTAGCGCGTGTTGTCGAGTCTAGACAAAACGCGCGCGCGCAGGGTCTCACACGCAATCTTTAGGAGGACCAATTATTTACACACACGCCAGGATAGAGTAACCAACAACATCAAGTGATAATAAAATTAATTATTTATACACAGCATAAAAGTAGACAAAATAATGATAGGATAAAGAATCTGCTATAGAAATGCATACATTTGTAAATGGTTTGCATAAATTGTAATTAGTAAAACTAACATAATAATTTTATTGAACAACTCAAGTTGAGAAATATGATATGAAAATTTAACTGAGTATTTAAATTCTTTGGGTGTACAACAGAAGCCTCCTGATACGCAACATACCGAGAGACGTTAGCTGGTTTAGAAGTCTCGCAATGGATGGAGGAGTTAAGAATATATAAATAATTTTACTGTGATTAAACAAAGTCATTTAATCAAAAGTTGATTTTTTCAATTAATAATGTTGTGTTAGTGGTTATAATCACAAGCAGAATTAACACTGTTGCACACCACCCACTACGGAAAAATTATTCCGATTAGCGCTTTCAAGCTTCACAGTTTAACATCAGATCGGGGATTTCCGATCGGATGATGAGCTGTGAAGCTTGAAAGCGGTAATCGGAATACATTTTCTGTAGTGGTGTGCAACAGTGTTAATTCTGTTTGTGAAAAGTTGAATTGTAGCTCTTCAACTTATTACTTAAGACTGAACTTAACGACCTGAATTACTATTGTCTGAATAAAAACTTCATTGTTATGGTTTCCAAGGTAACAGCCTACAGCAATGACATACAAAAATATCGGTATGGAGAACCACACATGACTTCCATGTTCTAAGATTTACATTTAAAATCATTTACTTGAATTCGGTTCGATAATTTCTAAAAAAAACATCGCCCATCCTCAAGCTATTTTCACTACTTATAGATATTTCTGTTATTATTGGTTACATAATGTTATTTTTGAGTCATTTTATCTATAAAAATTAGGTACTTCATTCTTATGGAAAAACTGAACTACGAAGATAATCATCTCTCCTCCTCAATGGATCTCCACCATTAATGATGTTTACACTTTCATAGAGTAATAGTTTTATCATATGTAATTTCTAAGGATCGTATTCTTCAAAATTATATGTTCCTAATTTACTTGATTTCAGCACAGCAATTTTCAAAAAATCACCCGCTCTCCCTTCAACTACCCACTCCATTTTAAATTATGTCATTTACCATTTTACATTAAAATTAAGTACTTTACTCTGGTTAAAAAACAAAACAATGCAGGTTAACTACTCCTTCCTCCTAACCGAACTACCTGGTTTCCTGGCAACAAAATTATTTCATCTTTAACAATTATTATTGTTTAAAAAGAAGTTAAATAAATCTTTAAGTACTTTACTCTTGTTAAAACGTAAAACACTGCTGGTAAACTAACCCTCCACCTTAACCGATCTTCACTAAAATCCATAGGCCTTGATTGAGACCTCTACAACTCGGGTACACATGCAAAAAATTATTTGATTCAGTTTGAATTTGAGGCAGTTATCGTTCAGCATAGACAAAATTGTACACACAGACACTTTTCAGAAAATGACTTTTCTTCATGTTTTGAGGGTAGAACAATCAGAATCAGCTCTTATCTCAAACACGATTTTTTTCGCTATCACCATACTTCCATTTCCTTACGGAACATGGAAGTAAAATGTCATACAAAATTTATAACCATCAGAATTGAATACAAAAAGAGCTTAAATTGAAACTAAAAGCCTACAGACTGTCGATACATCGATAACTTAAATTTCGATTTCTTTGACCAAAATTGATTACTCACACTCCTTAAGAGAAGCTGTACAATGATTAAGTTGTTAATACAATACTAAAGCTGAGCTGTCTAAGTACGTAATTTGTACGTGCATGGAAAAGACAGAACTTCAAGCTCAAACTTGAGACAGTTGAACCTTACTTATTATTCTGGTTTTCATGGTTACGGGACGCGAGTAAACATTGTTATGGCGGCTGCGGTTAATGAATGAATACGTACACGTGGAAGACGATGTCGGTGGAGATTAAGCAAACGGCTCGTGTGTAAGGTTATTGCAGCTCGAGGCAGAGCGTCCTTGCAGACACAGACAGATATCTGTGTTGACCCAGACGTGCGATATTACAAACTGTACGCTGTACTACTCCGTCAGTCGAAATTGCTTCCTTCGTCACCCCGCCACACGCCTCAAGGACGCCTTTTATTCGTTATTTGTAATACCTCGTAATATGCACGAGTCTGTGTCTTATTTGTGAAGACGAATAATGTACTTTTGGCAACTTTAATTCTCGAACCACGTTGCTCTCCGTTTGTCTGACTCTCTCTCTTTTTTCTCTCATTCGTCCCTTCCCCTGATCAGTATTCTAAAGCCCTTTTACAATCTACACGTGTTTGCTCAACTTTTATCATCTTTCGTTTCAAACACACTATTAGTTGAGTATTATTATTGCTTACGATTTTATCTTACGTCTTTTCTGTTTTTTTTTCTAATCCAATTTTTGGTGTTTTATATAGTTTCTTAATAAACTAATTGAGTGCTGGGACCTCTTTAATTCAGTTTTTCAGATCAAAAACCATCAGAAACCACCAAAGTAATTCTTCAATTTGCACCCCAAGCGTTTCAATAAGGCTTCATTTTACTGTGGGAGTAGAAATCCTGACGAATGTGTTGCGAGCCGTAACTCGGTAACGAACCGTTTTCGGGCCTATGTTTATATTGACGTTTTTCTTATGTTTAGCTATACAGTCAGCTTCCGAGAGATTGCCGTGAAACTTTAAATCACCCTATGTAAGTGTACTAACACAATAATTTTCCTAGAATGTATGAATGAGTGGGAGAAAGAGAGGAAATGAGCAGATACATAAAGACAGAAGAAAAAATGGGACGGGGGGGAGGAGAGAGACACAATGGTGAACGTTAGAGAGAGAGTTGGTTGCTGAAGATAAAGGTAGGGCGAAGTATTTTTAAGTGAAACTACGCTTTTATTTAAAATTCTTGGGTAATTTATAACCCTAAACTAAAGGCGCATCCCGGTATTCGTCTAACTGCAAACGGGATTAAATATTAGCTTTCATAAACCAATTTTTTCCTTTCTATTTTTCTGCTGTCGTTTAAACACAAAATTACTGCTTCCCTTCTTAACTCGTTAAGCTTTGTTAAACGCCGTCTCAGTTTCCCTTCAGGCAAAACTATTTGTGTTACAAAGAACTCTACTTAATACTAACATCTCTCATCAGTATTTAAAGACCTAGTAAAAAATCGGTATGGAGAACAGTAAATGACTTCCATGTTGTAATTAATTATACAATTATTTTTAACATGTAGGGCTACACTCAGAACGAAACCAAATATGTCAGCATGCTTTTGGTAAAAACGCTGAGAAAGATATCAAAATACAAATTGTACCTAGTTGTTAATATTTAAAAAAAAAAAATTAATTTGATAAAATTATCTTTTATTTAAATAACGAGAAAGAAAGCGAATATCGCCCAACGTTTGTTACCTGTAAATTTCTGAAAACGACCAATTACTTTGATTACGTATCCGTGGTGACATAGCATGGAACGATATCAATATTGTTAATATTTTATTGACATTTCTAAGTATTCAGTCGAATAAATTTATAACGTCAATACAAAAAATTACCCTCTCCCTCTTCAACTACCCTTTTCATTTATAGATATATCATCTACCTTTTTACAGTGGATTATTATGACCTTCTTTTCAGGATATATTTTTCATCAAAATTAAGCACTTTACTCTTGTTGAAACGTAAAACGTTGCAGGTAAACTACCGCTTCCCCTTAATCGATCTTCACCAAAATCAATAGATCTCTACAACTCGGGCACACATGTAAAAATATTATTTGATTCTATTTGAATTTGCGGCAGTTATCGTTTGAGGCGAAGGGACGGAGAGATGTGGGACGTCCGAGGAAGCGCTGGAGTGCCAGCTCTAATCTTTGCCTGTTTGAGACCGGAAGAAACCATCCTTGGTTTGATCCTTGAAGATGATGATGATGATGGTATTTGGGAAATCAGTTTCTTGAAACACCGCTGTATTTATTAAAATTGGAACTTACCGGGTTGTGTAATTGGTCATGGTCGCGATTGCTTACAACGTGATCCATACTTTTAGAAACTTTTCGGCCAGTCAACGGAGGCCGTCTTCAGTAGAAACGCGTTGAACAAAGGACGGCAGGGCCGTGGCGTTCAACAAAAACACCTCAAGCAGAGGTATAAGTAAGACAGCGAATGTTATCGCCTTGTCTCTCCTCATTGCAAAGCATTATCCCGTCAATGCAATAAGCGTATAAGGGCCCTACTTCTGTTCATTTTGATTTTGATAATTACAGTTTTCCATTGAGGTCCAATTTACACAGTTTACTTCTAGTTCAAGACTGATATGATTGTTTGCCCTAAGCTATAGGTCTACTTACGAGTTTTATCATTTAACACTCTTTACGTTATGAACATTAGTTGTTTATGTTTTTGAATTCAGTCCGAATTTAACACCGGCAATTTCGTTTGAAAGTTAAATATTTATTTAACATAAAAAAATTAAATTATTTAACATGTTAATTATTTAATTTAACATACAAAATCTTTAGTCATCTTTTATCAACCTTATATTAATTAGATGAAGTAAAGTCTAGAACTCATTTTAATTAACATTCCCAAAATACAAACAGCATAAACAATTACAAATAAATATCAGAATTTTTATTTATATTCATATTTTCATTTATTTACTCAGACACGAATTTTACAATTTTGGTAGGTGCTGGACAGATACAGATATCTTGTTTTTTACTAAAATGAAATCTTAGTAGTGATAACGAAATACTGTTATAAGTAATTAAATGTCTTTTTAAGATACTAACATCAACTGACACATATCTTAAGTAATGTTGTAAATAAAGAAAGTAAAATAGCACAATTTTAATAAAACTGTAGATATGATAGTGAACAATATAAAACACATCTTTTAAGTTACACCATAACAAACGGACTTCAGACGAAACTATGTTAATAATATTGTCTATTATGTATGTCGCAATGTTCTTAGGTAGTATATCGGCCTTCCATGCTTTGTTGAACGCGTTCCTACTGAATAAGGCCTCCGTTGGGATGGATCACTTTGCAAACCACGGTTCTACAACCAGGTACTTCCAAATGTCAGTAATGTTGACAGCCTTTGCCTCCTTCAAATCGACGTAGGAAAACATTACCATAATCACCGCCATTATACCCCCATATACCACACTCACGGTGCGCTGCGCCCGTTAAACGTGGTACACTTCACACCACATCACCGCCAGAGAGAAACCACGATTAGTGACAGGCTACACATTGTGGGGAGTGCTGTTGTTATGGTGTAGATGTAGCAGTGTGTGTGTATGGCTGACTGTCGCATTGCTAGCCTGTTGCTATCCGCAACAGCAGGTAGAAACTTGACAAACGTTTTCAAACGCTAACACACATGCTTCCATTGTTCTCGACAACCTTCTTGCAACCGATGTTCACACTATGAAACACTGTACAAGATCTCAATGCGCATGTGTGAAATGACTGAAAATATTGTTAGGCTCGCAACGAGGTGTTTATACAGGGCGTACCTCTAAGTCACTGTTCAATTTCTATCGTCAGGTTTCTACCTTTGTTGGAGGCGCGTTCGCCCTCCTTCCTTTGTTGAACGCATTCCTACTGAATATGGCCTACGTTGAGTGGCCGAAACCTCGAGAAAAATATGGATAACGGTCGGATAAACAACCGACCACGGTCCAGGTACTTTCCAATTGTAGTAATGTTGACGCTGGTCGTGACGACGCCTTTGCAACAGTTCTAAATCTCCGTCAAATAGACGGATTCATCATTACCATCACCATCACCATTATAGCCCATATACCATGCTCACGGTCTGCTGCGCCCTTTAACCGTGGTACACTTCATACCACACCACAGCCACAGAGATAAACCACTATGTATTTATCTCGTGTAATAACAAGCTATACAGAATTGCTCCCTCTGTATACAACGCACTTCCCTACAATCCATAGTCACCTCCATCAACAGAACCACCCGCAACACCCGCTGACCTTCCTTCCTCATTAACCGCCTCCTCGCCACAGCCGATGAACCTCCTCCCAGAACTCCTCGCCGCCATCGTCATAGAAATAGTAACACTTAACTCCCAACTTCAGACATACTCAACCTGCCATTCTTCTGATCACATAACAACTTAAATTTTCCCAAACTTCTTAACAAGCCTTTAGCCATCTTCTTTGAGTCACTAGCCTACCTTGAAGCCTCTCTGTCGCCTCCTTCCAGCTTTGGCTACTCGTGTCTGTCTTGGCCCCCCTCATATATAAACTAAACTTAATGGCACTTCCATCAGCGACTTTCTCTACCTATATGGCTACAAACTACATCTTCACACAAAGACACACGCACACGCATTACTCTACCTCAATGTGCCTCCATCTTCTTCGCTTCAGGGCTGCACTAGCGTGCGTCTCCTCACATATCCTACCATGTGGCTGAAGGGGGCTTGCCCCAGATCAGCCCGAGGCTTGTCCTTCTTAAACATCTCAAACGAAAAAAAGGTTATACATGGTGGGGAGTGCTGTTGTTATGGTGTAGATGTCGCAGTGTGTGTGGCTGACTGTCGCATTGCCAGCCTGTCTCAAGCAGTGTGTTGTTATCCCGATCAGTAGGTAGAAACTTGACAACCCTTTTTGAAAGCTAAGTTGCGCATTGGTAGAAATTTGACAGCCTCTTATGAGCGGTGATCTCCGTTCATTATAACTTTATGAAGGAATATAACTATTACAATTGGATCGTTGTAACTTTAATTGTATATTCAGTTTTGTTTTGACGGTTGAAAACGTCTTGCCGAACTAGTTCTCTTCAACTGTAGCCTAATCGTGTAATTCTTTAAACTTAGGCTAATTTCCGTAAGTTTAACTACAGATACGCCTTCGAATTTAAATTTAGTTTAATACTTGAAGAAGAAGAAGAAGAAGAAGAAGAAGAAGAAGAAGAAGAAGAAGAAGAAGAAGAAGAAGAAGAAGAAGAAGAAGAAGAAGAAGAAGAAGATGATGATGATGATGATTACTAATTGTTGTTTTAGAAGTAATTTCAAATAAGTTACTGCGGCAGCACTACACACAGATAACATAACATAATATCTAAGTACACCAAAATGCTTAAGACACTTTTTCTGTGTTGTGACTTACCTCTCAAGTATTTCTATAATTAATATAATTCTGTAAAGGGAGGAGGTGTAAGTAAAAGAAATTGTTGAATGCGTCAATCTGTGAGCAGAGTCGGTTGCGACCCGTTTATTTCAAAAACATTACGAGCCTCAAAATTTATCTAATTATGTGCCAGTCAGCAACGGTCAGTACTGAGCTAATTTTTTTTGAAAAACTGAATATAAAAAATGTTAAATGCTAAATATGTGGGTGTCGCATAAATCAATGCTAGTTTACAAGATGTGTTCAGCGTACACGCTGTGATCTACTTAAAATTTCTGACACTGTTATCTATCGAAAAGGTTTATAAAATTGTTTCAGACACTTGTAAGTAACTAGTTTGTCTCGTTTTTTGCTTCGTGATTATGCAACACTTGCCACCGTAAGTTGTTAAAGGTAAAAATGTTACTTGGCAATCCAGATAAGTCGTTTTGCAACCTGCTGTATCTGGTCGCTACGGCTGCGTGTTCCTCAGTACCTGGTTTGAACCACTGCTATGTCTGTGCTGGAAGATCGTGCAAAACTGTACGAATTTCGTGTTCTCGTGTCTTCGGTCCGGAACGTTGAACCAAGTTTTAAACTTGGTTATTGAGGCTCCCATACTTGACGAAAGTCCGGCGACGGGCCGCTCAGCTCACAGCGTTTGATGGGAGACTGCCTAGATTTTACAAAGCAAGCGATAGGGTTGGTAAAGGGGAGGGCGTGACGTCAGTGCGTCGGGCAAGGTACAATTCGCGGATTGTTGCATTCGGCAGGAGACGAATGATTGCAACAAAGTGATAGTTATCCAAGGCAATTTAGTTAAATACGACTTCAAAAATCGGCTGTTATCATTTTTCTCTGTAGCCTAACTACGACTGTGTTACTTGTCGCACGGAAACCCGCTATAAAAGTTTGCAAATAAATGTGATCAGGAACCCCCTTCAACCACTTAACTGTAATCATAGAATTTATTTCTTGCGATCGCCTGTTAGGAGGTACTTTGGTAGAGCGCGGGCGAGCTAGTAATATTCAATTAAAAGCAGATTAAGTAGGAGAAACTTCCACTTTAATTACAAAGCAACAATATCAGTTTAAATATTTATCGCGCCAATATAGGAAAAGTTGGTCGCCTAATTCCCCCGTTAATTGCGCGGATCAGTTATTTCGGCAGCGGTCGTGAACAAAAGTTTTAATTCTCCGCTGAAACTGCCAAAACACGGCCGTTTTTAAGAAAATTATTTTATAATAAAGATAAGAGCTTAACAGCCAAACTGGTCGGCTTGCAAGCAAAATAATTATATGCTGACTTCTTTGAAATGTTCTGCCGTTAATATAAATTGGTCGATATTGTTTCGTGTTAACACAGCGGGATTCGTGGGGACTTTCGAGTAAAGTAAAAGAATATACCGTCTTTAAAAAATAGAACATATAAGTTATTGGTGAAAAATCTGAATTTTAAAATCGCAAAACATTGGTTCGAAACTTCGTTGTCATCCGTTGTGGAAGTTCACGGTCTTTCCCTGCCGGTAATCATATTCGTGGGGCCATTTTGAAACTATTCGCATCACTTTGCGATAGTCTGGCGTGATAACCCTATGTCACCGTACACTTTCCCCAACTGGCGATGAACATCAGTGTAGTCTTACACCTCTTTGTCCTCGGAAAATGGGTCAATTACGGTTGCGCGTACGTGGATTGTTCAATAGAAACACGTTTGATCTGCGCAGCCGTGACTTCATCGCCATGGCAACAGAATTCATTTGTTTATATTGTCTGTTTAAGTACTAGTGACGCGTCTGCCAAAAATATTTGCAGTTTGCTTTTTTCTCAGAGTTGTGACTCGGTTGAAAAATGACATCTATGATAGAAAATCCGACCAAAGATAATCTGCTTGCCGTTATTCATTTTTTGGCCGCTGAGGGGCGTCAGCCAATAGAAATTTATACGAGAATAAAAGCTGTATATGGTGACTATAGTTATTATCATATGGCAGTGGTTGAATGGTGCAATTAATTTTGACAAGAAAGAGAATCCACTAAAAATTTGGCCCGTCCCGGACCTGCACGTGTTGCAGCATCAGACGAAACTCCTTTACGCGCAAATAGGCGGATCAAAGTTAGAGAACTTAGTCAAATGTTGAGTATCAGCGTCGGAACTGTTCATTCCATAATTCATAGTCTTGGCTATTACAAAGTTGCTGCTCAATGGATTCCACGACTGCTTAGTGATGAGCAGAAAAATTTTCGTTAGGTCTTATCATTACAGCATTTGATGCGCTATCAACAACAAGATAATGCCTTTCTACACCAAATTGTTGCCGGTGATGAGTTTTGGTGTTATCACTACGAACCAGAATCCAAACGTCAGCGTATGCAGTGGAAGCATGCACAATCTCCGAAGGCGAAAAAATGTTGGTGCCAACCTTCGAAAAGAAAAGTAGCCCTAATGGTGACCGCAGTTTTTGATTATCAGGGTGTGCTGCTTTAAAATTTTAAAGAACCTGGTGTCAACATCAACGCTGAGCGATATGCAGACAGCTTAAAACGCTTAAGGGTCAGAATCAAGAATAAACGTCCCGGGAAGCTCACAAATGGTGTCATTCTTCTGCATGCTAATGCTCGACCCCATGTAGCCCAGACGATTCAAGATGTCCTTGGTCGTATGAAGTGGGAAGTCTTACAACATCCACCTTACAGTCCCGACTTGTCCCTGTGCGATTATCATGTTTTTGGCCCATTAAAGAAATCACTAAAAGGACGGCGGTTTAAATTAGACGCTGAGGTAGAGTTTGCCGTTAGCAAATGGTTCCGCAAGTAGCCGCAAGAATTTTACCAGCAAAAAATCTACAGATTAGTACAACAGTGTGACTCATGCCTCATGGTAACGGAGACTCCTTTTAAAATCGTTGAAAAAAATGTTTTACAGCCTTTAAACGTGTTTTTATTGAAGAATCCTCATATTTCTAATTTGGACCCAACTTTTAAATGACGTTACATGTTTGGCGGGTACAGACTAAAGCCGGTCACGCACTAACCATCGCCGCTGGGCGTCATGACGGACAACAAGTCAAAAACGACAGTGCGTATCTTTCATATCCATCCGCACGTCGTGTATTTTTTGAAGGATGTGCACGACGAAAAATGAATCCAGCAAGATCATCAGCTCAAGCCGAACGACGTGCGGATGGATCGTGATTAGTGTTGACGGAGGTCAAGGAATCGTGGATCGTGCATGTTTGATCATGCGTACGCTTGCTGTCTATCAAATCGTCATTTTCGAGCAAGTACAGTACATGTTTTTAGAGCACATTCGTTTAATAAATATTTACTGTTTAATTTTACGTTACATTCATTCTTTACTTTATATTTAATAAGTAACAATTCAGATAAAATTTCAGTTTAATATTTATTTTAGTTTATTCTTCGTTTACATAATACATTCAAATATCATTAGCAGTTATTATTTTAAATATTGTTATTATTAATTTGTTGTAATTACAATTCATAATGGACCGTGAAATAACATCAAATTTTATCGAAAAATATAAATTAAATAGATGTCTGTGGGACGTATCCTATCAACGAGAACGTCTGGCACGCTGGACGAGTTGCACGACAGTATGGTGCGCACATCCATCACCGACGTCGGGCATGCTGGATAGCGGCGATGGATAGTGCGTAGCCGGCTTAATCGTTAACATCAAATAGGAACAGTTACTACAGCTGACAGTAACAGAAGCTTACCAATGTTGCCAACAACTTTTATCAAAATATCTCTTTTAGTATAATGAACATAGACATGTGCAATCGACTTTCTGACCGCTCCTCGTAAACACACACTTGTAAACATTAAACAAAATTGAACGATAAAATTTACGTTTACTTTGGAATTACAGAAAGCAAAGTTTAATCCTGATGCACCGGTAGACGCTATGTATTATAGCGTATATCGGAGAGATAAATAAAAGAAAAAGAAGTAAAAACGTATGTCGGAGAGATAAATGAAAGAAAAAGAAGTCAGAAAATGAAGCCAGCAGAAAACTACTACAATAATTTATTCTCTAGAAGGCCATGACTTACATTGCACTCAGTAGTTGCTAATTGAAAAAGTTTTGCATATTCCTGCTCTTGAAAGTCTGATAAGAAAAACAATTAACCCCAAACTCTAGCGTACTTCAAGTCTACCTCCTCTTCGCGTGAGATATAATAATTGCATCATCATAACTTTTATTATATTTTCAGATTTGTTTTAACGTTTTAAGACGTTTTGCCGAATTAGTTCTCTTCAACTGTAGCCTAATCGTTTAAAAGAGTCTATTCACTTAGCATCAGACTTTATAAATTATAGTAAAAGATAAAACAATAAAATAGTTTTAGTGATTTTCACTCGTCATTTATTAAAATTATAAATCCAGGACAGCTGTTTCGACAACACAGTGCCTTCATCAGATGGTGTAAGCTGACTAATTTTAGTACAATATAATACAGAATATTGTTTAGAGAGCGATAGTAATCTCGTGTCAATAAGATTTAATACACATTACACGAACATATAACATAACATAAACCAAGTCTATTTATACAAATTAAGCAGAGGCGAGCTATTTAGGTCTAAATGATCATTTAATAACACATTTAAATATTTGTGTTTATTAATTTCAAGGGTTTCTAATAAATCAAGCTTTGGACCCTTATCAGATAAATGTAAAATTTTAAAATTGTCATTATAACTATGGTCTTTTTCTAACAGGTGATTTGCATAATTTGATTTGCCATCATTATATCTAAAACTGTAATTGTGATCATACATTCTTTTTTCGAAAGATCGACCTGTTTATCCAATATAAACTTTATTACAAGACCCACAGGATAATTTGTATACACCAGACTTTTGGCGTTTATCTGTGTTACTCTTATTATTTTTAATATATTTTCCCAATGAAGACTGCGTCTTAAAAGCTATATTTACATTCTTTTGTGTGACATATTTCTCTTTGCTTATCAGAAGCAGAACCTATGTAAGTGAGAGTGTGATATCTTTTAATCTGTGTTGAAGGAGGGTAAACTAGTTTTAAAGCTTGTGAATAAAATTTTTTATTTAACAAGTGATCTATGAGGCTAGGTTGGTAACCATTGTTGACAGCTATTTGTTTAATAATGTTAAGTTCGATTGGAAATTTGAATCTGATAACGGAATACTAACTAGTCTGTGGATAAAACTGTGAAAAGCGGCCAATTTATGTGAGTATGGATGTGTGGAAGTATTGTGTATTGTCATGTCTGTATGTGTAGGCTTATGAAAAATACCAAAGTTTAATTAATCTCTTTATTTATGTTGTAAAAACTGTAAGAGCAACAACGGCGGTAGAACAAAAACCTATTTAATAAAGTAGAATCTACACTGCAAAAATAAGAAAAATAGTCAAACTTGACAAATAAACTAAAAAATAAGATACAAACTAATAAAACAAATAGAAAAAGTAGAAAAGAAAGCTTATTTAAAACAAACTAAAACAAAATTATTCTCTTCTTAACAAAAACTGTAAGAGCAACAACGGCGGTAGAACAAAAACCTATTTAATAAAGTGGAATCTACACTGCAAAAATAAGAAAAATAGTCAAACTTGCAAACTTGACAAATAAACTAAAAAATAAGATACAAACTAATAAAAAATCAAGATTATCCAATACTCAAACTAAAACTAACAAAATAATCGTCTTAAACAAAGTAGCAGGAGTGTGCAGTGGCAGTGTAGCGACTGAACTGAACTGAACAAAGCAGCATTCTGGCCTGTTATCAGTGGCCTTTAGACTGAACCCCATGACGCAAGTGTGTCTGAGTTGTGTCCAGACCAGACTAAACATAACAACTCTTTATGGACTACATTGCAACGTAAACAAATATGTTACGTAAATTGTGTGATAGTACTTCTGGGAACACGTTCTTATCGCAGGAATGCATAAAATTCATGTGTTCATAATTAATTAATATTTATTTAAGACAATAGTTAATATATCGTATAATATTGTTTTCTACCGACAAATGTTTTCTATATATTTATTACGCCCCATTTACAACTTTGAATCAATTTATTCGGAAATATTTTCTTTGTAGGCCCTGTTGTTCTTGAGATACAGTGATGACTAAGTGAGTAAGTGGACTTTGGCAAATATATTATAGATTTCTTTAGGGTAGTTTTAATTAAAATTATTTAAGATTGACCTTTGTGTTCTTTAAAAGAGGGTTAAGTTAACTTGTAGAACAAATTTCATGTTTCTATCTCATCTAGAAGCTGCCTAACAGTTGTCACGTTTTAACTGTCATGTATTTCTTATGAGAATATTCGGTCACTTTGACCCCTCCAAATTTTTGAATTTTGTCAAACCCCGTCTTATTGCACATCTACAGTATCTAGTGAATATTTATGTAAAGTTTCATCTTTCTAGGCCTTGTCATTGTTGAGATACAGTGATGAGTGAGTGAGTGAGTATGAGAATAATCGGTCACTTTGACCCCTCCAAAACCCCCCTTAAATTTTGAATTTTGTCAAACCCCGTCTTATTGCACATCTACAGTATCTAGTGAATATCTATGTAAAGTCTCATCTTTCTAGGCCTTGTCATTGTTGAGATACAGTAATGAGTCAGTGAGTGGGCTTTGGCAAATATATTATAGATATTCGGTCACTTTGACCCCTCCAAAACTCCTCTTAAATTTTGAATTTTGTCAAACCCCGTCTTATTGCACATCTACAGTATCTAGTGAATATCTATGTAAAGTTTCATCTTTTTAGGCCTTGTCATTGTTGAGATACAGTGATGAGTCAGTGAGTGGGCTTTGGCAAATATATTATAGATAAATGACGAGTGAAAATCACTAAAACTATTTTATTGTTTTATCTTTTACTATAATTTACAAAATGGATTTTCACAAAGTAAAGGCATCAAGCATTAATTATCAGACTTTATTCAATAAAAAGATGAAGATTATACATTACGGTTTGTAAACGAAGGACTAACATTCCCTCTCTTTCTTACAACCGAAGGACTAACATTCCCTCTCTTTCTTACAAACTACTCTGTAATATCTTTTTATTTTATTATTGTGTAACAAACTTAAATCCAGATTTGCCTTTTATTCTCCTTTTGGCTATGACGTAGGTAAGAATGACATGTGTAGTGATCGATTTGATATCATTATCAAGTTTTCATGATGTTTATAGATGACTCGTTGGGCACCTGGTGAAACATATTAATACAAAGGTTTTAAAAAAAATATATATATATAAACACTTGGTACGTTTCACAGTTTTTATTTAACTCTGACAGCTGTTTCAGCTTATTAAGCTATTGTCAAAGAGATCAGTGAATAACTAAACTAAACAAAGAATGTAGGTCTAAGGGTGGTGAACATGTGTTTAGGGAGTGTATCCGGACATGTGTAGGATATGTATGATGGAGGGAGTGAGAGGGTGAGGAAGGTAGTAGAAAGGTCATGTGTCTGTCAAAACTAAGTATAATCGGAAGGAAAAATATAAAATTAACTAAACTAAATAACAACTTTTAATAAAGGGTTACACAGAATTCAGTTTGTTAGTTTGTTAAATTATGGGTTACTTAATGTAACAAATACCATTCTGTAATGTAACAAATTCAGTTTGTTAGTTTGTTAAATTTTGGTTACTTAATGTAACAAATACCATTCTGTAATGTAACAAACTGAATTCTGTGTATCCCTTTATTAAAAGCTGTTATTTAGTTTAGTTAATTTTTGTATTTTGCCATCCGATTATACTTTAGTTTTTACAGACACTTGACCTTCCCACTAAGCTTATCCACCCCCCTTCGTCATACACAATCCACACGTGTCCGGATACACGCCCTAAACACATGTTCACCACCCTTAGACCTGCATTCTTTGTTTACGATATTAATTGATGACTCGTTGGGCACTTGGTGAAACATATTAATACAAAGGTTTTGTAAAATATATAAAAACACTTGGTAAGTTTCACAGATTTTATTTAACTCTAACGGCTGTTTCGGCTACCTAAGCCATTGTCAAAGAGGCGAATGAGTGATATTACTAAACACAGGATGTGAGTAAAGGTCGTGGACGAATAAGTGATATTACTAAACACAGGATGTGAGTAAAGGTCGTGACCTTTGAAGACACTTGACCTTCCCTTGTCTCTTGCACACCCCCTCTCCATCTCAACGCAGACGTTCCAGATACGCCCTAAACAGATGGTCACTACCGCCACCACGACCTTTACTCACATCCTGTGTTTAGTAATATCACTCATTCGCCTCTTTGACAATGGCTTAGGTAGCCGAAACAGCTGTTAGAGTTAAATAAAATCTGTGAAACTAACCAAGTGTTTTTATATATTTTACAAAACCTTTGTGTTCTTTGTTTAGTTTAGTTATTTACTGATCTCTTTCACGATAGCTTAATAATCTGAAACAGATGTCAGAGTTAAATAAAAACTGTGAAACGTACCAAGTGTTTATATATTAAAAAAACAAATCATTATCAAGTATTAGTTGCTTCTTTCAACACCCCTTCCAATTTTCTTAACTATAAATTTTATTAAAATCTGCTCTGTTACGAACTTTTAACTGCACTTCCTATGTCGCAATGTATAGAAGACACAAGGTTTAAAATAATTATTAAGTAGAAGAAGGGGTAAAAAAAATTAAGCAGGTCAATGGTAAATTAGGCGTTTTACTGAATCGTCAGTAGGTAAGGTGAAGCTTTATAACCTCACGTGCTTGAACAGATGTAGTGTATATTAACATAAGATGTTAATAAACGAAACCAGAGCACAACAGTATTTTACTGAGTAAGTCGTACAGTGTGCAAGAGAAGCCACTGTTCACTGTCGGAATGACCTCATTTTGCAGGATAAAGCTCTTCCTTGAATATAAATATTTATTCAAATGCTTTGAAAACATTTAAAGTTAAAAAAAAACGCAATATTTATCTGAGTTGTTTTATAAGGGTAATATTCTTTAGGGCAAAGAAATGATTCTTTGTTTAAGATAAAGAGTTTGTCTTTAGCAATTCTGTAATTAAACAACTTTATGTACGTATATAGAAAAAAGGAAAACGATTAAATTGAGATGATAAAATTAAAGAAACCCTTTCGTGTACGTCTCGTCTTTACTTTGACTCTGGAATTAGTCTTTACGTTACTGAAGTTTGAAAAGGAATTGTTAATTGAAAAAGCGAATCGAGGTTTCAGTTTTAACTCGACCGTTTAGCATTTATAAGTTTATCTGTCTTTCTTCTCGTTGGTGGGCTCTGTTATGCCGAGTAATACACTCCAAGGTTATGGTAGCTAATCATTTCGGCGGAGTGGATCGACAAGCAAACAAGAGATAGGGGTTCTGTCAGGGCAGCCTGGTGGTATCCTGGGTCTTGGCTTGGCAGGATGGTGCACATCGGCACCAGGGCGTGCATCTAGCGTGGAGGCGGAGGAGCCTACAGTAAGCCAACGGCTGCACACATGGGCGAAGTTAGTCTACTGCGATCGGGCAGAGAGAGGTCGTCAGCTGAGGGGAAAGCAACTCTATAGGGGAAGACCAGCCCGAAATCAAAGTTCCTGTTCCTCCAGGTTGGTAGTTTTACAGCAGACCAGTAACCTGATTAAGTAAAAATATATGTACTTACAAAACTCATACGAGCCCCAGAAATCGGATGTCGGTAGACCGAGGAGGAGATGTGTTCCGGAACATGTCTAAGGTCTAGTCCTTGGAGTGACGATGATGATGATGATGATGATGATGATGATGATGATGATGATCTATCAGTCTTCTGTTTTTGGGATGTCTTACGATGACTTTGGAATTCATCAACGATTTCCGTAAAACTTAACATGTGTGTCCATACTTTTACCCTACAGGATCTTGTTGTTTTTGAGATTCTTGCTAGGTTTGAGAATCTTGTTGTTTTTGAGATTCTTGCTAGGTTTGAGAATCCTGTTGTTTTTGAGATTCTTGCTAGGTTTGAGAATCTTGTTGTTTTTTAGATTCTTGCTAGGTTTGAGAATCCTGTTGTTTTTGAGATTCTTGCTAGGTTTGAGAAACTTGTTGTTTTTGAGATTCTTGCTAGGTTTGAGACTCCTGTTTGTTTTTGAGATTCTTGCTAGGTTTGAGAATCTTGTTGTTTTTGAGATTCTTGCTAGGTTTGAGAATCCTGTTTGTTTTTGAGATTCTTGCTAGGTTTGAGAATCTTGTTGTTTTTGAGATTCTTGCTAGGTTTGAGACTCCTGTTGTTTTTGAGATTCTTGCTAGGTTTGAGAATCCTGTTGTTTTTGAGATTCTTGCTAGGTTTGACAATCCTGTTGTTTTTGAGATTCTTGCTAGGTTTGAGAATCTTGTTGTTTTTGAGATTCTTGCTAGGTTTGAGAATCTTGTTGTTTTTGATCAACAAATAGGGGGGTCGAGAGGGAAAATACGAACGGGTACACGTTTTGAAAAAAGCAAAAGTCCATGTAGGGGATCAGATTTAAGGGAATTTTAACCAAAATATAAATTTTGGTTCATTTTTAAAAACGTAACTTTTGGGACGCGCCGGGGACAAAACTCGTTGAAAATTTTTATAAAATCGTAAAAGTTCATGTAGTGGATCAAATTAAAAGAAGTTTTTTGTAAAATCTTAATGTAATGTTAAGTTTTAGGAATTTAAAAATTTTGGGACTCCTCTGGACCCAAAAACTAGGACACAAGTTTTATAAATTGCAATTCATGTGGGATTTTGAATAAAATTAACTCCCGGGATTTTTGGCTGTGGTCCAAAGTTTTTGACAAGACCCGACGTTTTGGTAATACCATTGACTGCCATCTTCAGTGAAAACGAGTCAACGCTAAAGTGGGATGTTGTACGCTAGGACCACAGTACTGTGGTTAAGGCTGGAGATGTCCCGTGAACACTACTTCTACATATAAATTTTTTAAGTGTTACAATATGGTAATAAATCAACCACCAGCCAATCAAAAAGAAGAAGTTGTATGAGTGGCTCGCAACGCTCCCTGGCATGAAGTATTTAATGAGAGGCTTTCACCCCGCCGATTCACAGCGATAGCAGCATGCCTTCGTACAACTCCATGTGGAATATCAAAAAAAAAAAATAGTCTTAACCAAAATATGATTATAGTGTACAATTTGGAAAATGTCAAAATTTTTAGACAAGTCAAAACTGTTACCAAAATTTGAGAAACTGTAAAAATCCAGCTGTGTGTCGGACTAAAGAGAATTTTAACACAAATCGATTGTGTGGAATTTTTGGCGTTTATTGTATGATTTCGCTACAGTTATTACTTTACTAAACAACGAAAAATGACAAGTGACAATGACAAACAAAACGGTATCAACAATTAAAAAAAACAGTAAAATTCATCTTCATCAACATCATCACCACTCCAAGGACTAGGCCACAACACCTGTTGTGGAACCCATCTCCTCCTCGGTCTCCCGACATCTCTCTTCCCAGTAGGATGATAACCCAAGGAAGCAGGCATGTGATTTAAGTGTTTACACCATCTAGTTCTGTGGTCTTCAATCTTTTGATGCAATGATACAATGCGTTTAAATCTCTACTATTCTCGTTCCTTCTCCGATCTAAGAGAGAACAATCTTGCGTCCCACTTAGACATTTCATTTCGGCTGCCTGAATCCTCTCTACATCCATTTTACCAAGAGTCCATGTATCACTAGCATATGGGAATGTGGGGACAGCCACAGTTTTATAAAATTTCTTTCGTGTATCCTTCCACGTTTTTTTTCAGGTACCTATGAATCGTTCCACAGATCACTAAAATTCTATGCCGTTTGTCAGACTAAAGGAAGTCTTTAGTGTTTCCTGTGTGTTTAGTAGGCTCACCATGAACCAAAGTAGGAAACTGCGCATGTTTGAACTCGATGACGTCACTTGCACAGAAGTTATGTGCAATCGACCCTCCCTCTCGAACGACCCTTGTATATTTTTTGTATCAAAAAACTATATGAAGTCTAGCAAGTACCGTCCATAAAAAATGCAATACTTGATACAACCCGCATACAGACTTGTAATGGTTTTATGTGAAAATCGTGAAGAATTGGATAAAGGAACCAGTACCGTAACTACAAAGGGGTCATGGGGTCAGTCTCCCCAGAGCTACTAAAAATTCAAGCGAAATTCCATAATCACTTAACGGGGGCCTATTCCCAAGCTAGTTGCGTGTGTTCAAATAACGCTTGTAAAATAATTGTAAAAATAAAAGAATTACACTATTTGTAAAGTAAAAAGAATAATAAGGTTTGTAAGGTAAAAAAAAGTAAGGTAATAATAAGCAGAAAAACTATAATCAGTTTGGATATGGTAGATTATAGTAGCTTTCTAATGAAACAAAATACATCTTGTCATCCTTTACATCAGTGGTTCCCAACATGTGGTACGCGAACGGCTAGTGATACGCGAAGGGACCCAAGGTGGTACGCAAGAAGGCCTAGATAGGAAAAAAGTATTTACTTAACATAAATAAATAAATAAATATGTATTTATATGCAAGTGAATGACTAGCATTGAATTCTAATTTAGACAAACTAGAAATATTGGAAAGACGAATTATTAGGCCCACGAAAAACTTCAGAAGGTTAGAAATTAAGAAGCAACTATGAAATATATCAAAGCATAGAAAATATAACAGAAACAGTGAGACAAAGAAGACTAGTATTTTTTGGACATTAATAGACGACAATAGGCTAAAAAACAGATCTTTAAATATCTGTGGGGAAAGAAGTCAACATCAAGTTGGATTAAAGAAGTCAAAAAGGATTTAGAAAAAAAATATAATATATAAACGCAGAAGAAGCAATTGAAAGAGAAGTTTTACGCCCAAAAGTGTTAAAATTGGAAGGAGTCTAGGGTAAGAGAGAAAGAATCAAAGTTCAAAGTGGACTGAAGACAGGAAGAAGAGACATAGTGAAAAGATGAAAAAATATTGGAGAAAATGGAAAGAACAAGGAATAAAGAATCGAAATTGGTATGTGGTCCTTAGATGGCCGATACAAATAGAAAAATGTTAAGGTTCGGAACAACAATAAATTTTTATCGGGCATGATTTAAAATGATTACTCTTATAAAAGCACAACCTAAACACTTTTCGGTGCTAAATACTTTATTTTAGCATAGAACCTACCTGAAATTAATTTTAAAAATCAGTTCCTGTTTTGTAAATTTGATGTATTAAATTTAAATAATTATACATAAGTAGGAATAATAAGATATACTATTCATGTTGTATCAAGTGTTTTGTTGAGAAAACTGCAATAACCTTTCCTTAAGCTCCGGTAGTACTCGAAATGAACGGCGAAGACCAAAGTGGTAAGCGGGTCCGTAAAGGTTGGGAGCCACTGCTTTAGATCATACGACAGCAAAAACCAAACGAATAAGAGTCTTGAATTATGGACAGTTTCCTTTAAAATGGACAATGACTCAACTTTTGGTAAATAACGTTTGTATTTGCATCAATAAAATCGCAGATTCCTAGGCGCGAGAAGTGCGAGGCCTTTTAATCTAACTTCACCTTTTCCGCCAAGACACACACGTCCCCACACCCATGGCCGGCACATTAAACGTGACAACGTTGGATCTGAGGCCTATAAGCATAGTGTAATAAAATAGCTATAGTGAACGTGTTATATTTTTATTTGATTTCATACCATTACTAAAATCATGAGAAGGCCTATTTATCGTTAAATCTAAATTATAGGTCTGTGTTTAAGTTGAAGAAATTAGTCAATTAATGTTAGACCTAATGAATTAATTTTGTTCGAAATATTAAATTCGTATCATATGAATAAGTTAATTAGTACATTTTCTTAAATAATATAACAGTATTTTGTATAATAAAGTTTTAATTTGCAAAAAATAAAGAATTATAAAACTGCTGTTAACCGGCAATTAAAAATGACGCGATTTGATTATTGAAATACATAAATTAAGAGATCGTCTAGTTGGCCTCAAATAACAGCTGGTTCCAGTGTTGACATGTTTAATATTCCTCCGGTCTTCTACTAGAGCCGGCCGTGCCTTACCGGGTTGTCTATGTAATGGCTCCTCTCTAGTCTAATACCTCTATCGTTTGCACATTAATTTCTTTACAGGTATAAAAGCAGTTTCTCGACTTTAATAGGAAGAATTTGGAGATTTTGTTGCTCGATTTTACGTAACATCTACATTTTAAGTAACATCTTTAACACGAACTATGCGTTGCTTAAAACGTTCGTGGGACATCTTTAAATTAAGTTGCAAACGGGTAATAAAACTGAGTTTTTCAAAGTAACTTAAGTTTGTAACAATGAAGTTTGTTAATAAAATTTGTATTCTAATAAGAAAAAAAAATTATAATTCAAGTGACTTCTAATGACATGAGATTTATTAGCTTTAATCCGAACAACAGATAATCGAGAATAAAATATTCTGAAATCAGCGCTTTTTCATAATTTTCGAACAATTATATTTCTCGTAGGTTTACTCAAAAACTATGAAATTCATAGAATTTATAATAAATATTTATAAAGTACTTATAGATATAAAAATGTATATCGGGGTGTTACTGGTAAAACTACTTAAGTCAAAGTTTTAATAACGTTTCAAAAACGACATTTTATGTATTTCTCTTTTGATTTTTGTTTTTTAACAACTATGTAAAAAAAACTCTGTTAATAATAAAAATTAACTAGAATATCAAAATGGCTATATCTACATTAAATGGAATCCTGTGAGATAAGCAAATTACAGCAGAAACTAAAACCAAAATATTTAAAACCATTGTTAGAAATATCATGACTTACGGCTCAGAAGTTTGGACTACTAACAAACACACATTTACAAAATTAATGACAGCAGAGATGGACTTTTGGACACGTTCTGCAAGATTATCCAGACGTGAGAAAATTAGAAATGAAGTCAATAAGGATAGAATGAATGTGAAAAATTCCATTGATGACTTTATTCAGACAAAAAAGTTACAATGGTATGGACACACAAAAAGAATGACACAGGAAAGATTGCCAAGGAGAGTTATGGAATGGACCTCACCAGAAAGAAGGAAAAGAGGAAGACCACCGATCACCTGGATAGAAGAAATTCAGACTATATTGAAGGAACGGGAAATTGAAGAAGATCTTTGGATGGACAAGCAGCAGTGGAAGCTGAGAATTCAATCACTTGTGTAATCTTTGGTTCCGGGAAATGTGTAAACATTGTACAGCCGGAATAATAAAATAACCTAGAAAATCAGTTTAAAGCTTTATCATTGCACCTGAAAACCTTTAATTTCAGTCTTCCATAAATTCACCTAAATGGACTTGTGTAACTTTACCAATAACCCTACGATATATGAAAATTAAAGTCGTGAGCAAAATGGAGAGGCCAACGTTCAAGCTAGTCTCTCCTTCACTCCTTTCCATCAGTAGCAGATCCTAGTTATGCAACCGAAAGAAACACCCCCCACCCCCACCCCAATCAAAACGGATTATTTGGTGTTCTGCCCTAAGGCAGGTATTCATATGGTAAAAGCTTTCCAAGCTGTCCTATCGCATACCAGTCTTTTCGTTTCTTCGTAACACCCTCTGACTTTATCCTAACTATTAACTCCATTCTTCTACGCCCTCTTCTTTTTTCTCCTTCTATGACAACCTCCACGGCAGTTGTAAGCAAGCAGTCTCTTTTTAAACAATGACCTAACCAATTTCTTTTCCTGTTTTCTGTTACCTTCAGAATTCTTCTCTCTTCCTTTATTCTTCTTGAAACTTCATCATTCCTTACTTTATCAACCCACCTCACTTTTTCCATTGCTCGCCAAACCCACATCTCAAATGCTTCTAATGTTTTTTTATCCTTTTTCCTCAGTGTCCATGTTCTCTGCACCATATAAAGCAACGCTCCACACATAACATTTGGCCAACCTTTTTCTTATTTTCTTATTAATTTGGCCACACAGAAGTCTTCTCTTCCCATTAAATGCCTCTTTCGCTATAGAAATTCTTGCTCTAATTTCACAAGTGCACGACATATCTTCACTTATCAAGCTTCTAAGATATTTAAACAACTTCACCTGTTGTATTCTGTCTTGCCCTATCTTTATGTTTTGCCCTTTTTCTCCTCTACTAATCACCATACACTTAGTTTTTTCCTTGTTAATCCTCATTCCATATTCCTCGCATACTAAATTCAATTCTCTTATCATTTCATTCATTGTCAATCACCGTCACAACGGATGGTGGGGTCAATATTTTGTATTCCGTCATTTTGACAAGCTTGGAGATGATAATTTTTAAGTTAAACAAATTGACAGTCACCAGTAGTGGTATGACGTACCAAAATCTATGAAGAGCGTATTATGTCGAATATGTTTATTATGCGAGGGAAATTACTGTCGAAATGTAAACAGTCAGAGACGGTGCGATGTTTGCAGAGTACATTAACTAAAGCAGAGAAGCCAGTAAATTAAACAGTGACAATAATACCGCCGAGAGATGAGTTTAGCAGCAGCAGCAGTCTTGTCCTGTCCTGACTCGTCTCCAAGGCTTCACGTTTGTTTCGTCCCTGGTGTAAACTGTACGCGAAAGTCGACGCATAGACGGAGTGATGACGAAAGTGCTACAGAATGTGAGCAAACATTAATTACTACTAATATCAAAAATAGAAATATATGACTTATACATTTGTACGTATAAATTGCTCTGTACTCTTTATTTTCTTACTTCAATCCTGATGTAAACAAACCCACGTGGCAAATGTGAAACGCTATTGGTCAGGGGCGTTGACACTGTTCACACAGTAATGTATTACGCGCATGTGCAGATTGTCTGTATAGTCATGTGACAGTTATCTTGCCACTTACTACTTGTGTATTTTATGGTGGCCGGCAACCTTGGTGAAAGTGATGTGCGCAGAATCCTGTTTTTTGTCAGTGTAACGGCACATCTCACGGAGTGCGTAAGCGTTGATGCGTTTTCAAAAACATTTACCGTATAGGCCTGTATTTCATTTAATTATTATTTTCAACACATAAAACGTATCCTACGCTACGAAAACTTCAACTTCTTAAGTCTAGTGTAAACTTTCAAGTCAGCTTTCATGTTTAAGAAAAGTTTATAAACTTAGGGTTATATGGAAAAAGATTAGAAATGAAAGTATATTAGATGAACGTCAAGAGATAAGGGCAAAAATAATTAAATATCTCAGGAAAGTAAAACAATTCAGGATAGAAAAGTAGCCAATAACTAGTAATTATTTATTATTTACATTATGTAACAAATAACATTGTTCTGGTGTTACAAATGCATATTTGATACAATTTCGAGTAATACTGAGTAAAATTACAAATAGTAGTTAGTTGAATGAAATCCGGAAACGTCAACAATGTGTAAAACCCGAGTTGTAATATAATTAAATAGTTAAGGGCAGGCATAAAGCCGGCTGTAGCAACAGTAAGGCGGACGTTTGTGAAATGAAGTGTTACAACTCAGCACACTGAGTCTCCCTACTACCATCACTTTTCGCGCAGCTATGGAGCGGCCACCGTAAAGTAACGCGATTGTAAATTGGGGCACGTCGTTTTAAGACTTCCTCCTTATCACTGTATTCTAAATCGTATTGAATTAATATGGAGCCAGTTGAAAGGATATGTTGTCCGTCACAACACAACATTAACTTCTTGATATAAAACAATTTGTTGAGAAGGCGGTACATGATCAACGGCGGACAAGTGAAGTCATTGTATGCAGCATATAATCAAGGAAGATGATAAGCTATGCAACTGGACCACATTACCGACGTCGTTGTGAACAATGGGCAATCGTATCAATAACGCTGACTCAAGTGATGATAGAAGTTCAGACACAGATATGGAAGGCATTCAATTACTCTTTTGACAGCAACTGATTGTATTAGTACACTAATATTTATCACAGCTATTTTCGTTTTAAATAAACTTTACTTTTTTGTTTGTTACGTTTTTTATTAAACGGTTAATAAAAAAAACCATTAACTTGTGTTATGTAATATTTCTCTGTCGGTCTGACAACAGTCACACAAATTTTACTTTGGACAAATTGTTACAATTTACGTGTAAATTGTATATAACTGTTATACCGTATGATTGATATACGGTATCAATATTTGTTGTGATGTTATTCAATTTGTTTCTTCTGCAAGTAGTGTAAATTTCGTATTTTCTTTTTGACACCTTAAATTATTTAGGTGTTAAAAAGAAAATACGAAATTTACACTACTTGCAGAAGAAACAAATTTAATAACAGCACAACATATATATTTGCTGCAAGAAACTTCGAATTACTTATATAGAAAATGAAGTATCAATATTAAATGTATCCTGTCTGTACTCCCTCTGTCAGAGTGACACGCCTCTAATTCAAGTAGCAAATAGCGTTCCAGATGTGCCACGCCTGTTTGTTTACATCAGGATTAAGCTAAGAACGGAAACAGTATATACGTCCGCAATGGCGTATCCAGACAAAACAATATTACCTAACTATTGAAAATTGCTGTCTATTTTTACAAGACTCTTGATTTACAACATACTGTTACGACGTCACAGAACAATCTACGTGTTACACTATTGTTAGCCCCCCCCCCCCAACAAGTAACTTCTATACATTCAATTCTCCTTGACTGCTGAAAAAAAAGTTGCTGAAAATGGTCATTTCAACTCTTCAATTTGGCAATAATGCAAGTGCCCAATACAAATACTATAATTAAAAAACAGAAAACATGAAATTTTAACAAATAATTTTTCACCTCGTGTCGCCCCCCTGAGCCTGCCGCCCCTAGGAGCATGTGCCTAATGGGAAATCCGGGCCTGGTTCCAGAGAGATCCAGAATGTAAGCGTGTGGCGTACGTGCTTGTAGACGCATTTGCGAGAGTCTTCTCGATGCCGCCAGCCGTACGGACTGTGTCAAGGCCGCAGTTAATTACGTAGTTTATACGGACGCTAAGACGCAATTAGGAATCGTCTAGATTTTCGGCGACTATAAATACAATTACTCAGGGACGCTCAAGTCAGTATAGCAGCGATATATTTACAGTTCGGTTCAAGAGTTATTATCGGGCGACATTACTGTGTACGTTCAAGTGGTCATTAGTGATGTGTTGCGTTTTATAATCGGGCGGTATAATCGTAATACAATTGTGTTTAATATTAGTGACATTTTATTGGGTGTGAACAATTTATATTTGATTTGTTGTAGTAGACTGTGTTGTTAATTAAGAACTGTTTAACTGTAAAAATTAAAGCTGGTGATTAGTGACTTAATTGGCGTCTTGTATGTATTTTTGTTTCCACTGTACCTACGACGATCGAGTAGACTGTCGTAACAGTGGTGTCAGAACTGGGATAGAACGGTTAACAGTGGAAACAGTGGACGCTTTGTACAAGACGAGTGTGATTCGTAATTAATCGGTAAACATGGATCCCAGTCAGATGATGTAAGCTTTACAAACACTGCTGCGGCAGACACAGGAAGAAGTAGAAAAACTACAGGAGAGAAACGCAGACAGGAGGCGGGAGAAGCAGAAAAACGACATGATGAAACACGCAGGCAGGAAAGAGAAGAGGCTGAGGAATGTCAGAAAGCATTAATGATAGAGACAGAGGAATGACAACGACAGGAGGCAGAGGAACGGAAGCGTGAAACAGAAGACATCAAAGCATTAATACAGGAGCAGAAACAGATGCAAGAACATAGTACAGCAGAATTGGGTCTCCTACGTGGTGACGTGGGTGAATTACGAGGTGAGCTTAACAATCAAATTACCAGAATATTTGACGTAGAAGAATCCATGTCAAATAAAATAGCTGAAGTAGAAAATTCTGTCTTCAATGTGGAAAAAGCTATGTCCACAAAAATAGAAGAGTCGATTACAAATATAAAAGAGAAGATTAAAAATGAAGTCGAGCAGTGCCTGAAGTTACAACTAAAACAACTTTGTGAACAGACTGTACCAATGATAAAGACAGAAAAAGACGCAGAAAATAAGTTAATAGAGGAAGTCACTTTGCCTGCAGCAGGGACAGTTCATGGCAACGTACCTCCGCCAATTTGAAGCTGCTGCATGCGCAAATAATTGGACAGAGAAAGACAAGGCCGTCTCACTCGTTCTCGCATTAAAAGGACCCGCGGCAGAACTACTACAGAAAGTGCCACCTGTCAGCCAAAACATCTATGCCGAGTTGATAAAAGTTCTAGAATTACGCTACGGTGATAAATATTTGCGAGAGGTGTACTACGCTCAGTTGAGAACAAGACGATAACGTTCCGGGGAGAGTCTTCAAGAGTTTGAAGCAAGTATCGACAGATTGATTAGATTGGCCTATCCTGAAGCACCAGAAGACTTCCGAATAAGGTTGCGGTGCAGACATTTATTGATGGCATCGGAGATTGTGAACTTCAGCAAGTGTTACGAATGGCAAGACACCGAAATAGCTCAGAAGGTCTTGTTCACGCCCTACAGTTTGAAGCTGCCAAGTCAGCGTCCCGCTACATTAATGGGTTTGCCCCATCACATTGCAGTCAGAAGATCCCTGTATCACATTGCCGTTACGATGGGTGCAGAAAAACAATGTTGTCGGACAATCAATTTAAAAGTTCAAGAGAGTCGCAACGATTTGAAAAAGACAGAAGACCGAAATGTTACAACTGTGGAAAACGTGGTCATCTACAGGTAGACTGTTGGGAGAAGAAGATACCGAGAGAAGAGAGTGATTGCACCAATTGGAGAAGTAAAGCTCCAGAACAGCACACAGTTTCCACGCTACATAAGACCAGTGGAAACTTGATTGTTAATGGATTTGCGGAAGGTAAACCAACATCATTTACAGTTGACACGGGCGCAACAGTGTCCATTGTGCGCCCTGACTTAGTTAGCAACCGCCAGCCTCTAATTAGCTATTGTACAATACAGACTGTGACTGGAAGCCCCGTCAATGTGCTAGGAAAGGTAGACGTACGTGTACGCCTGGGTATTCTTGAGTTTAGCCACCAAATGCTCGCTGGAGACATTGTCGATGAAGTGATTCTTGGCACGGACATTATGAATGCCTACGGATTCGTTGTGGACTTAAGAGAGAATGTCCTGAAGGTTGGCCAAGAGAAGATAAAGCTTTGCATGGCTAAAATGACAGGGTCTACCAGCCATTCGATTAAGCGAGAGGCATTAGTCGAAGAAAAAGTCAACATGTCTGGTCAAGAGGAACCCTCCCTATTGCAAGCGGAAATGGAGGAAGAACTAGCAGAGGAAATACAAATAAGTGTAACGATAAAAGAAGTGATTGGAAAGCCAACTATGGGTGTCGAGACAAAACTCTTGCTTGTTCCTGAGCTGATAGAAGCGTCCGAGGGAAAAGTGGCTGAAGATGAGGTTACAAAAGAGGTTGTTGACGAGAACCAAACAAACTTGAATCAGCCAGTGGTGGTTAGGTCATCAGTACATGACGCAACGGGAGTGATTGAGCGGAAGACTCGCATTCCTGGGAACGTAATATTCGGATCACACGAGACTGAATTCGAAGAACCGGAGAATTATCTTTGGCAAGGACGTCCACCTAGACTGCCTGGTCGAGTATTACTTCAGAGACGGTTTGCCAGTTCGGGACGAACAGGCTTAAGGAGGATGCAGTGTTACGACGTCACAGAACAATCTACGTGTTTATCGAACGTTCCAGAGAGATCCAGAATGTTAACATCAAAACCCAATGTATTGGTCGATGACATTTTAATATTTATGTTCCAATATTTTAAATGACTCAGTGTTATTAGGTAGCTATACAGTTACATAACACTGTTATTATTTTGGATACTTAATTCAAACCAACCTCACAGTTGTTTAGTTAGATTGATACTTCCTACACACTGTATAATGTTGATAAATTATATCACATTAATTATGTTCACTATAGGCCTATATTAACATATTATCTATGATATACTATTTCTCACATAATTATTTTCTTATATTGAGGAGAAAGAATACCCTTTTTAATTTCATTTACTCTGGCTTTCATATGCAATGTTATGTTACATTACAATAGGTATTGTATTTTAAGCCTAGGTATTCTATTATAGGTAACCTAACCTAACGTAACCTATATATGTATACTTGCTTACATGTATACTGCAGGCGCTGGTAATGGAAAGCGGAATAGAAAAACGAAAGGGAGGCCAGATGATAGACGATATACGGATGCGGTATCAGGAGATGAAGAGTCTAGCCCACGATAGGAAAGCATGGAGACAACATGCTCTGTAAGACCTGTCCTTGGGCAGAAAACACATGATGATTATACGTATATACACACTTCACACGTGTGTCTACTTTCCATGAGCACGTAACAAAATTCAAAGCGTACTGCGAATTCAATTTACATAATTAACTGAGCAAATTTCTGGACAGCTTGTGAGAGTAATTCCCTGGGAGACCACCACTGCCTACCGATAGCGAACTCACCCTTCGGTTTCATTTCCCAAATGTATCCAATTAAATTAAGATTCCTCTCCCCCGACCACCCGCCACGTAGGCCTACGCACTCTCGGTTTTTTGAAAACAGAGGGACACAGTGTCACAATATTTAAAAGTTTTTCACCGGTTATCAAAGTGTCAGGAGATAATTATAATTAAGTTCTTTCACACGTTTTTGTTATTTAAAGATACTATATAGTCTAGCCTTTTCTTAACTTAAATTAGGCCTACTTTATTGATTACTTGTAACACGTAGAAAATGTAACTGGAATTGAAACGAACACTGAGTGAGTTATATAATATATGACAAACAGTTAATCGATTCTCACTTTGCTTCAACTTGTCTTGGGTGAGATCCCTTCCTTTAGTATTTTTTGTCTGGTCTCTCTTGACTGCCTCTTGTTCTTTTCTAACTCCGACGCTATTAGAGTAATCGAGGCCTAGGGTGTCTTCCTTTTCAATTCTAATTTCTTAATTATGAACTTATGGTGGCTTATGATCTTAGAGTGCTCACTGATGCCGATAGGTGAGCACTGGAAATACTAAGAAACGTTCACTATCAGAATAACTGATACAAAGCCACCAAATCTTATCTCAAAAGAGAAGGGTGAGGGCGAATCTCCTCCGCGCCAAAACAGGGGCCTTTCGGCTAAAGTATGGTATCTCTGACAGAAAAGTATCTGGTCCTCCTGGTAGAGGGTTGTACAACAGTAACCTGTTGTAGGCTAGGGGTTGTAGGCTAGTAATCTGTTCATGTAAAACTTTATAATACTTAAAATACTTCCAAAGCAGTTTCGGAGTAAGGTCTGGAATGAACTATAAAGCCATTGGTAGAAGAGACGTGGGTCGTCCGAGGATGAGATGGGTCCCGGAACAGGTTCATATAACCTAATTCTTGAAGAGAAGAAGAAGAAGTTTATTCGTAGACATTAAATGAGGGAATGAAATTTGTGGAGAAAAAAATAGGTAGTAGGTTACATGAAATATTTGAGATGCACCGAAATGAAGATCAAGACGATGGTATAGGACAAAATAATTCCTTTTTACCAGTATCATGACTATTAACACATCACAAAAATTATAATATAAACCACTTATATAAATCTTACGTCAGCAGTCAGCAGTAACGTGTCACGGAAATTGCCGATAAAAAAAAACCATTAGACTAGGAGAATCAAAAGAAACCAAATAAGGTGGGGAGGTAATGTACTGAGGATGACAGACAACAGAGCCGTGAAGAACGTATTAAATGGGAATCTAGGTGGGAGAAGAAGAAGAAGGAGAGCCTAGAAAAGATGGGTGGAAGATGTGAAAGAAAAAACTTAAATAAATAGAAATAACACTGGGACGGATATATTGTCATCGGAGGGGACTACTTTGAAGGAGACAAGCCTGAATAAAGATGTAATTATTTTAATAAAGACCTTATTACAAAATATCAGTCTTTTCTACACACACCTCGTATATAAGTAAGGTAAATAATACACACACAGCAGTAACCAGTTTGCCACACTTTCCGCTGACTTTTTAAATACTTTATTTTAACATGATAATGTTTTTAGGCTGGAGGTCATTCCACAAAAATGTAACGTCATCGAAAAATGTAACGCTTCCACACTTTCGATTCCCCACAGTCTAGAAATCTTCGATCTCTGTCGTTTTAACATGATAATGTTTGTTGTATAGTAAATATTTTTTATATGCACATTATACGTTTCAAAAGCCTAAAAACGTTATCATGCTTCGATGTTGCGGTGTCGTCGAAATTTCTTTTATTTTACTTTGCGGTTGTACGTTCTAGTTCATTACAGTTTGACCTTTTTCTTCCGTGATCTTTGAGGATTGTCCAAATCTCAGGACAAGTCTCAGTCTGTTTAGGGAATAAGCCCCCTCACACGGTTTGGAAATTTATTATTGGGAGACGCACGCCAGTTCAGGCTAGTCGCTGAGAAAGTAGAGGCACGAAGTATTGTGAGATTTAATTGTGATTGTCTGTGCGTACGTAGCCTAGGACACCCGTATTGGGTATGAGGGTGAGTGCGTCGGTCAGGTCGAGTTCCGCAGGACGCTAAAGATGGAGGATAGCGTCAAAGTTACAAACTGGCGTCAAAGGTACGGCGGGGGACTCGTGTGAGGGGCGTGAAAGTCGGGTAGGCTAGTGAGGTGTCACCGGATTTGCTAGTTAGGTGGAGGCGTCTATGATGTTCGTCTGCGGTATCTGTTTGGCGTGTTGGCAAGGACCAGCAGGCAATTAAGGGCGTTGAGGCAAGAGGGTCGTTTTGTGTTTCTGATGGGGTGGTTTATAGAGGCTGCAGTGGACTGCATTCAGGCAACTAGTGCTGACGTTCTTAGAATGTTTTAGTTTTAAAATATGATTTGAGGAGGAAGGAGTCAAGGCGTGGGAAGAGGATATTCATGGCGTATAGTACCATTTGCCCGTTGCTGATACGAGTTTGGGGGGAGGGGCAGTAGAGTATAATTCTAAGGGCTCTCCGTTCTATGAAGCGATAGGGTCTTAGGGTAAACGCACACCACGCTTAGTCACTGTTGTTTACATTGATGTGTATGGCGCAACACACACCGATTAGTCATTGCAATTAGACGTGTCTATACTTCGTGTCTGATGGAATAGGGCATGCACTATTCCTATATCAGTCACCATCAGACGACAGCAGTGTGTTTATATATTTATTTATTTCATTTATATGTAACTATTTTATTACTACAGTTTTATTAATATTTCTATTTACTACAGTAACATAGTGTAATATAATTCATATCCTTTTTCGAATTTCTATCTTTTAGACGTACCCGCAGATAGTCAAACGTTTCTAGTGTTAATTGTGTGTAACAGTAAAATTTTTCTTTATCACCTGTCAGCTCAAGAATTAAATTTTCTAATGTATTTTTTCTACCGGACTCCTATTATATGGACGGAACCCAATATCTCCTATTTCCTATTCCTTGCTTACGTATCCACTCCCAAATCATAAGTGCACCCACAACAACTATGCTGTCAGACGTCTTGTTCACGACTAACTGGTGTCAGTTACTATCATATGACTAAAGGCGCTTGTCTAGTTTCGTCTAAACCTGTCTTGTTTTGCCTTGATTGGCCGGTGTGTATCTACCCTTTTAGGCGGTCGTGGGCTGCCGTCAGCAGGATCAGGTGAGCGTACGCCACGATGGGGCGTAGGCAAGCTGTGTATATCCTGCTGAGTGTGAACCAAAGCAGACATAACATTTATAACCACGAAAAAGCCTAGAAACATAAATAAGTTCAAACTACGTCTCAGTAGCATTAAGAGTACATAACAGGTTTTAGACCACAACGTTCACTTTTATAAAGACGTAACTGAATAATAGAGAATGTTAAATTATTTTATTTCACCATACTTTTAAAAAAGACATAAAAACTTGAAATGCTTTCAATAGAGTGTTGTAACTTGCGCGTCAGATTCAACTTAAAGGAAAACCTTCATGTTTAACAAGTTTTACAAGTTTTGTTAGAAATGAGAAAATGAGACACTTTTTTTATTATTATTTAGTTATTTTATCAAGAAGAAAGAAAACAGTCCACAGCTTGGAGAGAAAGTTTAGAACGCGACACCGTTCACTGACACTGGACTCAACTCTCTCTCTCTCTCTCTCTCTCTCTCTCTCTCTCTCTCTCTCTCTCTCTCTCTTCTCAAACAGTTGCGAAATACTTGAAGTGGAAATTAAGCGTCTGTACTGAAAGCTGTTCAACACGTTTTGCCTTCTTCTACTTCTTCTTCTTTCACTAACTAAAAAGTTTTCATAATTATGTTTTTCTGTGTTACAACGTGCAAAGTCTAGTTAATGATTTCAAGTGACATTAAACTCTTACGGTAAGTACCGTACAGAAATGTTCCCACTGCTTCTGCATTTCACGTTGCTTAACATCGATTGTAGAGCATCGGTTTTGTACATTTTGTTTCTAAAATTATCGTCGTCATGCTTCACGCCTTCGGCTACTAGCCTGTTCCAGTCTGAATGGAAGTCATCCAACCATCGCTTACGGGGTCTTCCCACACTTTTCTTCCCCCTAGGATGATAGTCAAGGGCTCTTCTTGAAAATCTAGTTGGATCCATTCTCTCTACGTGTAACCACCACTCCGTTTTGTACCGGGAGATTTTCTCAATTAAGCTTTCAGCTGTGCCTAGCTCCATTCTAATATGATCATTTCTGATAAGATCTCTCCTGGTACAACCCTTTACAGCTCTCAAGAACCTCATTTCCGCTCCTTGTATTCTAGATATATCTTTGGTCTTTCTAATCCAAGTCTCACTATCATACAGTAGTTGAGGTATGGCCATTACATTATAATATTTCAATTGCGTCTCTTCCCTTGTTTTCTTCGTTAAATGTTTAATGATAGGCTACACCTACAAAGCGACTGGAAGAGACTAATTTTGCTTTTAACCTCCTTATCATCTTTGTATGTAATTCTGCACCCTAGATACTTGAAATATGGCATCTGTTCTATTGGCGAGTCCAGTATGATAATCTTTGTTCCAACATGAGTTGCCCCAGAAAAAGCCATAACTTTTGTTTTTGATAAGAAAATGGTTTGATTGTAATCTGCCAAAATGTAAGTAATATAAACAACGACCTTTGGAGGTCATTTTCATTCTCTTGGATGATCACAAGATCCTCTGCATGCATTAAAATATTTAAATACAATCCTTTCTTCACGTATTAACGAATATAGAGGATTCGAAACAAGTATAAAACAGTACTTCAAGAGATTGGGGGCGTCCAATTTCTATTTTTGTATCTATATATATATATATATTAAATAAAACAGAAGATAGAATGCAACCCTGAAGAACGCCTTGGGATATTTCAGTGGGGTCTGACAGTTTGTTAGTTGTTATCCCTATCTGCGTTCCATTATATAAACTTTTAATTAACTTTATTAAATGAATAGGGTGTCCTCTTCTCTGCATCATACTCCATAATGTTGCTAACATCTAAAATGGTTATAATGAAAGACCAAACTTATTGTATGAAATCATCGTCATCGTCGTAGAAAGTAGCATCATTACCTGCAGCAGCAGCAAGGGCAGCGTCTTCCCTCAACCATCAGACCCATGGCCAGTTGCAGCCTCTAGCCACGGCGCACCTAATACAACAGCCATAGAGAAAGTAATCTGTATTTAACAATCACAAGCACTGATTAGCTGCTACGTGGGTAATGCTTCTGTTGTTTATGCGGATGTGTGGCTGTCGCGTTGTTGCTGACTACGGCCCGCCTACAACCCGGCGATATGTATATATGTTCTTCGTTCTTAAGAGTGGAGCCTGCACAAGAAACTGGACTATGCGATTGGAACTTGAAACATCAGAGCATTGATGAAATCACCAGCAGTGAAAAATCTACTATTGTAGCTAACGGCATATCGGCAGGACACATCATTAGGATGGAAGGTAATCGAATACCTACGAATATCATCGAAGGTAACCGAATATCATAGTTTGTAATAGGCATCGCTGGATTGATGCAGTGGAAAGGGATGCTGATACTTTACTTAAAACAAAACGATGGACATCGATCGCCAATGACGGAAAAGAATTGATGGCCCCATCGAACGCCATAGAAGAAGAAGAAGAAGAAGAAGAAGAAGAAGATAGGACCTGTTCGAAGAGAAATTACGAAAAACCACAAGGACGTTATAGAAAGAAAAAAGAGAAAAAGCGAACCAGAGTAGGAAGAAATACTGACAAAATAGACAAGAAATTTAGTAACTAATGGAAGTTGTATAATTCTAGCCCATAGATGGCTGAAATGAAAAAGAATGAAGGAAGGAAAATAAAAAAATATGTGTGTGTAATTTTAAAATGTTTTAAATAAATTCACGTAAACCTATACAGCGTAGGCTATATAGTATTTAACGTGAACGCCCGGTCCCATGGTGTAATGGTTAGCACTCTGGACTTTGAATCCAGGGATCCGAGTTCATATCTCGGTGGGATCTGTAGACTTGACAATACTTTTGTAAACATTCACACGTGTCCATACATTTTTAGCAATGTGTTTCAGTTTTTTCATGATGTAATTAATTTTCACTTTATAATTGTATTTTTTTAAATTTGGTATACCTGTTTTAGATTATGCAGTAAGGATTACTGTGGAAGCTTATTAGTTTTATAAAGTTTCATATCGGCTTTCCAATAAAGTTTATATACTTTACTTGTACAAAAAGAAAATATCGGTATGGAGAAACCTACATGACTTCCATGTTCTAAGATTTATATTTAAAATCATTTTCGAAATGAAATATTTCCATAGGAACTACTTATTTCTACTTACTGCTTCAGCCTTAACCACAGTACTGTGATCACTAACGTATACCACCTCACGTTAGCGCACTCGATTTTCACTGATGATGCCAGTCGATGGTACTGGCGAAACCTATTGTTTTTGCAGAAAACATTGGTCTACGGCCAAACAGGCCGGGAAGGAATTTTAACAACAAACTACTTCTTTGTTGCCGATAACATAGTACATATTTAAAAAAAATTATCCCCTCCCCCTTCAACTATAATTTTCGTTTATAGAAAATTACCCCCACCCCGTTCAACTAGCCTCTTCATTTATAGATATTTCATCTACGTTTCTACAGTGGATTATTAAGATCTCCTTATCAGGATACTTTATTTATCAACATTGAGTACTTTACTCTTGTTACAAACAAAAATGTTTCAGGTAAACTACCCTTTTCCCGTAACCGAACTTCACCAAAATCAATAGGCCTTGAGTCCTCTACAACTCAGGTACATACGTAAACAATTATTTGATTCTGTTTGAATTTACGGCAGTTTGAATTATAGATGATTCAAGGCCTGTTGATTGTGGTGAAGATCGGTTAAGGGAAAGGGGTAGTTTACCTGCAACATTTTATGTTGTAACAAGAGAAATTTTTTCATGACGAACGATAACTGCCGTAAATTCAAACATAATCAAATAATTTTTTGCATACGTCCCTACATTGTAGAGAACTCAAGGCCTATTGATTTTGGTGAAGATCGGTTAAGGGAAAGTGGTAGTTTATCTGCAACAATTTATGTTGTAACAAGAGAAATTTTTTCATGAAGAACGATAACTGCCGTAAATTCAAACAGAATCAAATAATTTTTTACATATGTGCCTGAGTTGTAGAGTACTCAAGGTCTATTGATTTTGGTGAAGATCGGTTACGAGGAAAGGGTATTTACCTGAAACACTTTTTGTTGTAACAGAGTAAAGTACTTAATTTTCATAAATAAAGTTTCCTGATAAAAAGATCTTAATAATCCACTGTAGAAACGTAGGTAAAATATCTATAAATGAAAAGGCTAGTTGAACGGGGTGGGGGTAATTTTCTATAAATGAAAATTATAGTAGAAGGGGGAGGAGATTATTTTTATTTATGTCATGTGTACTACGTTATCGGCAACAAAGAAGTAGTTTGTTGTTAAAATTCCTTCCTGGGCTGTTTGGGCTTGATCCAATGTTTTTTTACAAAACCAGACGTTTCGGCAGTGCTATCGACTGTCATCGTCAGCGAAAATTGAGTGCACTATCGTGAGGTGGTATACGTTAGTGATCACAGTACTGTGGTTAAGGCTGAAGAAAGAAGTAATTTCTATGGAAATAGTTCATTTCGAAAAGTATTTTAAATATAAATCTTAGAACATGGAAGTCATGTATGGTTCTCCATACCGATATTTTTGTCTTTTTTCAGGTATAATAAGTTTGCTCAAACTTTATAGTTTGTGATAACCAGACGGGATTAAAGCCGATTTGTTTTAGTGGTCTCTATAAGAGAACTACAAAGTTGCAATAGTGCGGCCACTTTTGTTCATTATATATGTTCATTGCGTATACATATAATCTCTTTGTCACAGTCAGTTGTTATATGTCTCCAGCATGTCGCAGTAACATATCGTTACACCATTACAGAACTTTGTACATGTTTCTCGGATCGGATACCCCATCATATCCTACTGCAATGTTTGTGTGCGTATGTGATGCTTAACATGTAGACAGTGTTACGTAATACGGAACGTTCTCGTACATTTGATAGTGCTGTTCGACAAGCTTCTCAACTAGCCCAACGGTGCCTGTTTCTGCCAAGGCCGAAGTCAGTTACGTTATAGTGTTTTCGTGTAGTGTTGACGCGTATTATGGATTATTCTGGAAAACTTCATATTTATCTATTTAAAAAACGACAGCTGCCGCTTAGAGTCGGCGATTACTCAGTTGAGTTTTATGTCGGGCGATTTGCACAGTGCGTGTTAAGTGGTGTATTAATGAAAAGTGATTATAGTGCGCAGTGCTTTGTAGTTGGTATTATTATTTGTGTAGACAGATTAACTTGAATTATTGTACGAATATAATCTTGTTGAATAACGTGTTGATTGTAAACTGTTAATTGTGATAATTAAAACTTGTTATTAGTGATTTCTTGGTATTGGTGTCTTGTTGGTGAAACTTGTTATTGGTGTCTTGTATTTTGTTTTCCACTGTACCATACGACGATCAGTGAGACCGTCGTTACAATATGTAGCGAAGAGCTGATAAATAGAGCTTCAGAAGAATGGTTGAAATAATAATTGGAAGACAGACAATTAGCACCAAATAAATATAAAGATGTTCATTTTAAATAAATATGGAGTAGTAGAGAGAATTGTATTTTATGATTCGCCACGAAATTCGGGTCATGCGGTCTGGCTCTCATTATCAGCCGAAGAAGTATATGAACAAAGTCAAAGCAGAAGTGCATTTTACTGAATTCATTATGAGATGCAGCAGAAGCCACTGCTGAGTTGACCTCGTTTTTCAGGATAAAGGACTGTGTTAAAAATAAATATTTATTTAATTGCTTTATAAGCCTTAAATGCATAAAAAAAAATCCAGTTACCCAAAGTTTCATTGAAGAAGACAATTGAGGAAGGCAAACTATAGGGTTGATAGTAATTGGTTTTGCATTTAAGACAGGAAGAAAATTAATCCTATCGACTCAGTAATTAAAATATTTTGTGCGGAAATTAAAGGAAAAAAACACTGTAGGCTTATAAGACGACAACATTAGGGCAGTTCCTTTTGTATTAGTCTGACGCCTCATTGACTCTTCCAATACTATTGCCATTATTCGTTTTCAAATGATAAATGATTGAAGTTATTTTATTTTGTACTCTTTCATAGTATCGTTGTGCAAAATAAACCTTTCGTTCAATGTCCTATTGAATTGGTGATGCTGTTTCTATATAGTAACAGAATGGGTTATATTATAAACAGCGTGTGTTTGGTTTTGTAAAATTTTAGGAAGTCTAATTAGTCGTCAGGTGGGCATGGCCGCCGATTACCGGGCGTAATCAAAGGTGCGTTTTAATCCTCCTTTGGATCGTATATATAGATTAACACGCAACTGTACAGAAATAATGATCGTGATTAGTTCAAAGGAAACATTGGTTTTCAGTAGTAAATAAATCTTTATTATGAAACTTTTTTACATTACGGTACATATTTTTTAATAAAGATGTCAACAATACCATGGAGATTAAAATTAATTACCATAGCAACAAGTAAATAAACAAATGCTATTTTAGCGGCATCTTTGAACAGTCGTTGTGACCACCAATAGGTTGCGATTCGATGCGGGAGACCTTGAAAACGCAGCAGAGTTGACGACCGTGCGTTTTTTCCACGTCCGTGTGATCAATTTCATTGCAGCCTGTGTGTTAAATTCAATGCGTTTCCCAACCGCAGGCAAACGCCCGTGAACAAAACGCTCGTGTACCGTACCCTAGGCTTTCGTACACTCTTCGATAGACTGTCCAACGCGCAGGAAATAGAAAATAAATAAGTATACCAAATTTACGAAAAATATAGTCACAATACAAACATCAAAACTATCGATATTTATACAGTACAAGTATCATAATACAAAAAACGATATGAAATAAACTATAAAATAGAAAACGTTAATTTAATAACTAATCATGAAGAAACAAACACAAATAATAATAGTCACAACACAACAATTTGAGCTAAACTCATTTACATAAAAACAAAGCCATGACAAAACTTTAAAAACTATTAAAAATGCTGATAGCTAGACAGAACAAACAGACAAGATGACAAGACAAAACAAAGAATAACATAATAAAACCGACATAATATAATAAAGACAACACGCTAAAAAAACCTATTGAACCTATAAAATAGAATGCAAAGGCTTAAATTTTACTTAGCCCGTACGAAAAAAAAACAAATTAAAAAACGATATTTTCAACATCCAAATGCATACAGAAAACGAAAACATTTACAAATTTACAAATCAACTGTAGCAACACTGCGAATGAATGCAGGAAATGAATTCCTGACTTCCCAGAGATGAACAACATGACACCAAACAAGAGTACTACGATGAACACTTGGGAAAACCATCCCTATTTTCCTAAACACACACACACACACACACACACACACACACACACACACACACACACACACACACACACACACACACACACACACACACACACACACACACACAACAGCAGCAATGTCTTACTTACACGTGGAAAAAACAACTGCAACAAAAAGTGTTAACATTTTAAAAGTACATATTAAATGGATCGCTGATTACATTTGCCTATTAATCGTGTCCTGTTGCTCTTTCAACTGATAACTAGAATTTGTTTGCAGTCAAACTAATATCTCGAGTCTGCAAATCGAAAAGCAAGAAACGCGTCAGATTTCAGGAGGCGTTCACGAATAGATGGAAACAAAGAAAGACTATGTTAAACAGTTCGTAATTAACAACACAGTCTACTACAACAAATCAAATGAAAATTGTTCACACGCAATAAAATGTCCACTAAATTTAAACACAATAGTATTACAATTATATCGTCCGATTATAAAACGCAACACTTCGCTAATACCCACTTGAACGCGCGACTATAACTCGAACCGCTCTGTAAATATATCGCCACTATACTGAAACTTAAGGCCGCTGCCGCCATGTATTTACACCTGCGCTCACAGACCAGAATGTTCCTAATTGCGTCTTAGCTCTCGTGTGAACTACGTAATTAACTGCGACCTTGACACAGTCCGCGCGGCTGGCGTCTTCGAGAAACCTCTCGAAAATGCGTCGAAAAGCACTTACGCCACATGCGTTGCATTGAGATTCTTCTGGCACATTCGACAAACACGTAGATTGTTCTGTGATGTCGTAACAATATTTTATTTTATAAGTAAATAAATAAAATATATTTATGAGGAGATAATGAGGATTTATATTTATGAGGTGATTTAGATATTTTTGCAGTTAATAAGAGAATTAAAGAATACAGAAGAAAATGGATTCAACACAGATAAAATGGAAGAAAGTAGAATACCAAAGATAGCGAAAGATTACAAGCCTAGAGGAAGAAGGAAAATTGATAGACCTAAGGAAAGGTGGGCTGTGAAATAGGGGCAGGCCGCTAAAGCCTAAAACCGTTAAGAAGATGATGATGATGAATTAAATAAATTAATTACACTATAGTTAATCACACACTATATAATTTCTTCAATATGTTTGTACGCCGTGTTTAATTAAAAACACTTTTTGAATTCGTTTTCAATATGTATCTATAATTTTCTCGTAATTTTATTTGCACATTTACTTCAACAGGTAACAACAGAATTGATAACTTAATACTAACGTAAGAGAGCAGTGATTTTTACGCATCAGAGAAAATTATAAGAGAATAATTACTTTTAGATGAACGGTTCGTTCGACAAAGTCGTAAATACAATCAAAGAATTAAAAAGTCGATTTCATTATTCAATTATATCAGAAAGTAGCAATTGTTTTTGTTGAAGAAGTCAAGGGGAAACGAGATAAATTATAAAATATCTTTCCTTTTAATATCAGAAGTGTGTGGGTGGAGAAACTTTGCAAATTAGTTTTCAATAAAATTCTGAATTCGGAAGGGAATTATTCCCTTTAATTGGAACCCGCTCTCTACACGACTGCACCACCTTGACAATAGAGGAGGAACGAGAACAATTATTTTCTTTCCCTCACATAAGATTAAAATTAACTAGCTTTCAGATGAGCGCGCTGTAATACCTGTGCTGATTATTTTCAGATTCGCACTAACTTCACACTAACAAATTTTAAGTAAGCTCGTTCAGAGTTACAAGTAGACGTTTAGAGAAACCAAACTGAAATAATGATTGTGCACATTTATATTAATTTTAGTAATTTTATATTTACTGACTTGCAGTCTTATCCTTACTTACTGATTACCTCATTTTATATTTCGTTTATTTACTAATCATTCAGTGAATTTATCAAACCTGGAATTAAACTTCATTCGTCTCCTCTTCAAGGATTAGGTTATATAAACCTGTTCCGGCACTCGTCTCATCCTCGGACGACCCACGTTTTTTCTACAAATGACTTTATAGTTCAGTGCCGCTTTCGGCAATCGATCCTCTGTCATCCTTTCCAGATGATCACACTATTGTCTTCTGTAAATTGAAATAATTTTATTTATGTTCTTTACTTCGAGTTCTGCTCTGACAACTTCATTCCTTATTCTATTTTGCATATATAATTTAAAGTATTTCGAAGAAACTGCATTTCAGCACTCTGAATCTTCTGAATCTTGTCGCCTCTTTTGTCATGACCCACGCCTCATTCGTATATGCCAATGTGGGTATTGCAATTTTCTGATAAAATTGAATGCTTGTGCTTTGTCTTGTTTTATTTCTAAGATTTTTATGAATCGCACTACAAATATTCCTAAATTTATTTACCTTCTCTTTTATATCATATTGAGATTCATAGATTACTGCACAGCCGAGATATTTGGAACGGCTCACTTGTTCTAAAGTGCTGTTGTTTATAACTATCTTAGTCCTCACTGGATATTTACCGTTAAAGGCCATGGTGTTATTTGTTCTGTGTGCAAATAAATGTAGCTCTCAGCTCGAGGAGTGTTTCTGCAGTAGTCAGTCATCTTGCAGAGCTGACGTATGGCCTCTGTTTACTTTTAATATGAGCTTCATTGTGTCCATTATATGCGCGTCGCAAATACACAAATAGCGTTCAATGAAATAACAAAACTAATGGTTTTGTTGTGTACGTAGACACCCTACAGGGGACGGATGAAAACTGTTATAGTAAATATTTATGTAGAGTATAGTTACAGAGCGAGCTCACACTAAAAAGGAGGGACAATCCCACAGTAAAGAGACGTTTCTTTTCCTCATAAGTTTATTCAGTAAGTTATAAGATTATTTTAAAATTTTCATCTATATACGTATAAGTTAAATAATATCTTAAGGGCACTCGTAACGGTCGATGCTTACCGTGTTAAGTTCACATAATTTGAGACCCATTATCTCAGAACCTGTTAAAGATAGAAGTCTGAAATTTTATCACGCAGATAAGCACGGTAATCACTGCAAACACTACTACAATTATAAACAAATCTTAATTTCTTAATTTTTTTATAATTCTGTACGTTTTTCTCTTAACATTTGCATACAAAAACCGTACTTAATATTTTTTTATGTTTTTATTTTTCACTGAAACTGTATAGTAGTGTAGTTATCTCTCCGTTAACTTAATATCCACAAAAACTTTAAGCTTGATAGTTCACTTGGTTTCTGAAATAATGGGTCATTTATCTAAAAAAAACTATATTTTCAGAAAAACGGATTTTAAGTTTTTAAAACAGATTTCTATTGTTTTACTTGGTTTAAAATAGTCCAGTTCCATATTCAAACTCTTCAGTTATTTTTATTTGGTCCTCTTATTTTTTCTTTACATTTCTAGTCGACTGTGTAACGTTTTTCATCAATTAATCTACTGTTGTCTCAGCCTCAAGGATTCACTGAAGTTAATTTTTTTCATTACCTTAACTATATCTGATCCTGTTTTGACCCCTAATTTTAGTAACTGACTTATTTTACCTTTATTTAAGGTAAAGACAACATCATGTACACCCAAAACCAAAGTCAACAAACATATTTTTTGCCACTCTATTCCAAAACAAATGGTTTAGCGCCTCGTTTGCATTCTGTGTACATGAAGACATTTTTACAAATTAGGATACGTCAGATCAGCAAATATTGGCTTGTAAATGTTTGTGTTAATACAGAAATTTCCTTTGTAAACACAAAAATTCCTTTACCAATGGTAAAAACCACATGCCTCTATGATTCGTTATACGGGAGTTACAGATTTGTATAAAACGGTAACATAGTGACCACGTTGACATAGTGTAACAAAGTTGACAGAACTTTTAGGCTACTACGATCTTAACTTCTTTTTAAATCATAAAAAATTTATTATCAGGCGTATTCACTTACATTTGGTATCAGGTTACTCAGAAAATGTTGAAGATTTTTTTAAGACAAAAAAAACAAAAATTTATTTTGTTGTAGATTTGCGGGTTACGAGTGCCCTTAAAATCTATGATAAAAATGTCACATGATGACAGCATACAACTGTCTCGGGAGTAACCTTTAGCAAGAACGACAACAGTAATGATAAAATGAGCGTTTGAGAAAAGAGATTTTATAAGATAATGGAAATTATGAATAAAATTAAAAGCACACAGGCCTAGGTGTAGTTGGATATAGACCGTGTCGTGGGTGATGACATAAAACAACCGAATAATCCTACGAGCTGCGGAAATGGGTTGTCTAATCGAATTTGCGGGGTGCCGAAGTTGCATAGAGTTACGGATGACACACTAAGAAAGAAGGTAAACGAAGACGATAGCTATCAACGAAGACGAGGAGATAGAGAGTAAACATGATCTTTAATCCTAATCTTCAGTGGCGCATCATCTTTTGTACAATATTGGATCCGACGACATAGTTTTAATAAACTCGACGTTTGGCTCTGTTAATATTCTTTTTACAATTCTCCAGGCCATTAGGCCGTGGTCCACTAGTCCCTCATAAAACAGACGTTTCGGCCCCACCGTTGGAGACCATCTTCAGTGCAACAACTTGAGCAGCTGGTACGTTTTTCATCAGTCTTCGACAGTACTGTGGCAAAAGATCATTCCTTTTCCACAAAAAGGAAAAGGGTCTATCTGTTCATGTGACAGAGCTCTATGAAATATCTCTTTGAAAACAAACAAACTCTAGAGTCGTTTTGGATGGCAACAAAACCGGGTATCCAGGTCTTCAAAAGCAAGCATTAAAGTGTTTAATACCTTTTGTGTCAAACTACCATTGTGTGAAAGTGGATTTGCTGAACTCGTTTATGTTAAAAACAAATATAGGAACAGGAACTAGAAGTATTGGGAAGACGTATTATTAGGAAAATATTAGGCCCACGAAAAACTTCAGAAGGTTGGAAATTAAGATGTAATGACGAAATATATCAAAGTATAGAAAGACTATTATTTTTTGGACATTTATATTGAACGGACGACAATAGGTTGACAAAGCAGATCTCTAAATATCTGTGGGGGAAGAAGTCAACATCAAGTTGGATTAAAGAAGGCCGAAAGGATCTAGAAAAAAATAATATACATGTACAAGAAGCAATTAAAGGAGACGTTTTTCGGACAAAAATGTTAAAAATGGAGGGAGTCCAGGGGAGGAGAGATAAAAACGCAGGTTCAAAGTGGGCTGAAGACAATGAGAAGATGAAGAGACACGGTGAGAAGATGAAGGAATATTGGAAAAAAGGAAAGAACAAAGAGTAAAGAACTGAAATTGGCATGTGGTCCTTATATGGCCGATACGAAAAAAATATGTATAGGAATAGGATATCTATTGAGTCTGATTTAAGTAACATTAATAGAACATTAAAAGTAACATTAATAGAACGTGACAAGATATTAATGTTATCAGGTACAAGATAAGCAGCAACAAGGTTCACATTAATTTATGTTTTTTAATACGTTGTCATTTTTCTGTATTAACAAGAAAATCTGTAATGGAAGTAATCAAGTGTCTTTTGTAAAAACTTTATACTTTATATTAGCATACAACCAGCCTGAAATTAAATTTAAAAGTCAGTTGCCGTTTTGTAAATTCAACGTATTAGATTTGAATAATTATATATAACTAAGAATCTTCTTCTTCTTCACCTCACGGAGTAATCACTTTGTCTATTCAGTCTTAACAGATGTCTCCATCTCACTCTCGATCTTCCTGCATCTCTTGTACCAATGGGTCTATATTGAAACGCAACCTTAGGTGGTCGTCCATCCTCCATTTTGTCCAGATGCTGTAACCATTCCCTGCGATGTGTCTGAATCTTATCATTTATGGAGAATACCTGTAGCTCTTCTCTAATATCCTCATTGCGCAAACGACCCTGTCTCGTGCAACCCTTCGTTCTCCTCAGAAACTTCATTTCCGAAGTTTGAATCTGGATAACAAGGCATAATAAGATATACTATTCATGTTGTATCAAGTTTTTATTGAGAACCCCCCCCTCATTAACCTTTCTTTAAGCTCCGGTGTTACTCGAAATAAACGCATAAGACTAAAAGTAGTACACCGGTCCGGAAAGGTTGGGAATCACTGGCTTACAAGAACAATTGTCTGTACAGCGATTCTCCCGTTATGCTAGTCGCGTGCATGTTTCGTTACTTCCGGGACGAACAGACAGGAAATGGTAAAATGGAAACGGAACGTACACTACTAAGCATGAGTTCGCATTGCAACAGTAGTAAAGTCTTCAACGTTGAATGCGCGTAGGCAACGGCTTACAATGAACAGTGCAGCAGTGTAACGGACAGACACGCGGAAATCCTGCGCAGTCGTTGTATAATGGTAATGTAATCGGCCGGCTGACAGACTAGACGTGGGGAGATTTATACAGCCACAGCCAGAAGTAACGATGTACTGCTGAAACAAAGCCAAACGCTCGCAGTTTGACCTACTAAACAAAGCTGATTCTCTGTTAACACATTGTCGGGCGATTAACGAGTTGCTGAAATCGACCGTCGCAGGCAACTTGTTCTCGATTGTTAACCATACAACAGAGTTTCCCTATTGAGAAACGCACGGAGATAGCAGATACACACAGACACGCGCGTTCCTAGGGGTGTTTGTCACGTGCGATAACAGAAGTTTCCGCGATTTCTGGGCGCCTATCTTCACTCAGTAACAAAAATGGATTCAGGGAAAGAAAATGATTAAGACAGAGATGAGCTGAGGTTAGAGAGAGAGAGAGAGAGAGAGAGAGAGAGAGAGAGAGAGAGAGAGAGAGAGAGAGAGAGAGAGAGAGAGAGGTGGACGGGGTGATGGATCGAATTTTTTTATTTTCTCTAAATTTTCACTTATTCTAATTTAAATAGAATTATCTTCAGACCTAATGGGCAGTAATCCAGTTCTTAAAACACCAGATGTTTCGATTGCATCAGTGCTTATACGCACTGTAGGCCTATCAGTTTATATGGTAAACTTGGGTAAACTCATGATAAAGTATATAAAATACCAATTGTGCCAACAAAAAATTTTAATTCTTTTTTCTGTTTTAATCTTTGGAAAAATTTGTTTCTAAGGACTTTATAGCACTAAACATTTTTTGGACAAAACAACATATTATATTTATTTTAATTAAATTTCGAAACAATGTTCTTGCTTGGTAACCTCGTGATATTCCAGGTAATCTCGTGACAACATTCCGCTATACTCGTGATATCACGACTTTACCTGGATTGAGGCAATCTTGTGATACGTCAGACATACTCGTGACATATAAAATCATAAATAAAATAAAGTTAAAATCATACGGTCAAGAAATATGAAAATTAAAAATTCCATTAATATTAAAATCGTACGGAGAAATCCAATCCAGGAAACAAAAACTATCGAAAATTTTAGTAGAAAACAATTTAGATTTATATTTAATGGAAGTCTTTTTCAGAAGTAAAGGTCAAAACTTAAATTAATTTGTACATTACTAGGAAGCGTCTTTACTCGGAAAAACAACACAAAACATTTAAGAAACTACGATCGGGAGATAAGGTCCTACAACGTATACGGTGTCCATAACCTATCACAATATGTAGCATCGTATTCAGTATGTATTAACCAACAATTTAAGACTAAATTTGATACTTAATATAGTGAACTACAATTATGGTAGAATCAAAATTCACGTCCTATTAACAGATACAGACATATAAGAAATATTCCTTACCTTTCTCTTCAAAACTTTGCAAAACAATAAACACGTGTCGCATTGGCGCCTACAATTTCTCAAACTGAACATTAGAATAGGCTGCGCTCAACTGAAGAAACTAGGCATTTGTGGGAGCATTGGTTAACCCGTGACAAGGTTTACAAAAAAGTATCACGAGATTACCTTTATCACGAGTTCACTATACATTGTAAGAATATCAGAAAGTTTTATATGTACGTATCACACAAAATTTTGCGTGAGGCTGATGTTTTTGGACAGGGTAGTAGTAAGCAGAGATCGTCAAAGCGCGATGAAATGGTCGCAAACCATCTCCACACACTCGATGAGCTCATGATTGTTTCTCTACGTCACGTAGGCCTCCTACAAGCTTATCTAAATGAATTTAAGATGTTTCTGTGTTTCTAAAAGAGTTATTACTTACAGTATACCGCACGGTAAAACCATATTTACTTGAACGCCTCAGGCGATAAACACAGTGAAATTGATCAAATAAGTCAGATTACTTACAGTTACGAAACGTGAAATTTTTGAAGAAGGAAGCAATGAATTTATATCTTCCTAGAAGCAATGATCTTCTTCTACTTTTTCGCCTCACAGTTTAGGTTTACAGCTTGTTCCGTCTTCAGTCCTGCCATATTGTTACGACGACCTAACTGATCGTCACATGGTACAGCGGAAAACAAAATACAAGACACCATTTAAGTCACTAATCACCAGTTTTAATTATTACAATAAAACAGTTTGTAATCAACAAGATAGTCTCTCACAACAAATCAAATAAAAATTGTTCACACGCAAAAACAATGTCAACGAATCTCGCACAATTTATAAAGCACATAGCACTTCGCCATAATACTTCGAACCGTACTGGCATAAATCGCCACTTAAACTGACTAAGCGTCGCTGAGTGCTTGTATTTATACCCCGCTGATATTCCAGAATAATCCTTACTACGCGTTAACAACGCTACCAGAAAACACTAGAGCGTAATTGCTTGCCGCCTTGAACACAGCGTGCGCGGACTGGTGAAATCTGGATCAGTCTCGACAAGTGTCACGTAATTGTCCTTCATGTCAAAGTAGCAGCAATATGTACGCGCACACACACTATAGCCGGGCTCTTCTGCTGAAATAGCCGAGACACACGTAGCATGTTCTGTGATGTCGTAACAATATTCTTCCAGGCCTACCGACAACTCTTCGTCTTCGTGCTCTATAATTAATTTTATTAGACAGTCATCGCCCACACTCTCTATATGCTGTTTGCCATTGCAATAAGCACTGTCTAATTCTATCATTCATGCTGTGTATTCTCAGCTCGGCCCTTATACCTTCGTTTATAAACTTGTCTGCGAAACAGGCTTTCGCTCGATTCACAAACTTCATTTCAGCGACTTCATATACGCTGAGTATCACGTTTCCGCAACACCGGCGTCTCAAACCCACAGGTTAGCACGGATGTAACCGGTCTCGGAACCCACAGGTTAGCACCACGGGTGTAACCGGTCTCGGAACCCACAGGTTATCACCACGGATGTAACCGGTCTCGGAGCCCACAGGTTAGCACGGATGTAAGCGGTCTCGGAACCCACAGGTTAGCACGGATGTAACCGGTCTCGGAACCTACAGGTTAGCACCACGGATGTAACCGGTCTCGGAACCCACAGGTTAGCACCACGGATGTAACCGGTCTCGGAACCCACAGGTTAGCACCACGGATGTAACCGGTCTCGGAGCCCACAGGTTAGCACGCATGTAACCGGTCTCGGAACCCACAGGTTAGCACGGATGTAACCGGTCTCGGAACCCACAGGTTAGCACGGATGTAACCGGTCTCGGAACCCACAGGTTAGCACCACGGGTCTCGGTCGTTTGCGATGCAACAACGTTTTTACCTGATCTTATACCAACGTTTTTACTTGGATACAACTGAAAGCATGCATGCTAAATATGTTTAATGAATGGAAAAATATTCAATCCCTTGCGGGCATTACAAGTAATACAATACAATGTTGTATAAAGAATACGTGTGTAAAACCCGGTCTCGGTCGGTTGTGAGGAAACAACGTTTTAACTATTCTTACGCGGTCAATTGCGACCCGCACTTTCCCTTACTGACCGAATCTGTCATTTAGAAACGTTTCTATTCTGAACTTCGATGAGATTTAGTTTCTACAACTTTTCATTTGTACGAGTAACCTCTTTCTTCCAATAATTTTTGTTACGGCAGGTTAGATTATTTTAGTGGTATCCAACAGTATAGTTGCAACCCTTTTGTATAGTGGTGTGCAACAGTAATAATTCTCATTAGATTAGGTTAGGTTAGGTTAGATTAAGGAATGAATTAATACAACTATATTGGTAAATTCTGTATTATTATAATAGTAACATGAAAATGCAATTGATCGCAACTGAACGGGTTCAAATTTCCACCTCGGTCGCAACTGACCGAGTTGTAGAGTATACGATTTGGTAGCAACTGTCCCTGGTAGTTGCCATTACTTCATACGTTATCAACTTTGTCTCTGTTGTTGCTTTGTTATGTAACGTGCCGTATATGGTGTCCCATATCAGTCGGTATTTACCAAAATTTATTGACGATGTCAACGTCGCGTCGGTCTTACAACTGACATCACATCCTGGAAAGTTGAAATGTGACGTCTGTTCTATAGGCTGGCCATTGACCACTATCTTCAAACGAACTGGCCTCTTCCTTTGAAAGCCACAACCTTCAGTCTTCAGATATTGTGAAATTATAATCCTTACATGTAAGGCTCAAGCTTTTCACAACAAATTGTAGGCCATCTCCTGCCTTTGGTAAAAGTATCTGGTGGTTAAAGATTGGTACCCTCTTTACGAAGCGATCATTAGTGACCTTCATGGAATGTCGGACGGATCTCAATGTTATTACGCAAAAGCTTTTGATTGGCGAACAGAAGCAAAAATTTGTCATGTTAAAAAGTTAAAAACCCTGACTCAACTGTGTAATTAATTCTTGTAGACAAACAGATTCTGAACTTCAGAAATTTGTACACTTAATCTGAACGTTTGTAGTTAGTGCTCTCTGTCTGTGCGTCTCAATCTCTATCTTTCTCTCTCTTTCTCTCACTGAATCTCTCTGTCTCTGTCTCAATCTCTCTCTCTTTCTCTCTGTCTCTGTCTGTCTGTCTCTATCTCTGTCTCTGTCCCTGAAACACACTCTCTCTTTCTATCACTGTGTCCCTGTCTCTCTCTCTCTCTCTCTCTCTCTCTCTCTCTCTCTCTCTCTCTCTCTCTCTCTCTCTCTCTCTCTCTCTCTCTCTTTCTCTTTCTACCTCTCTGTCTCTCTCTCGTTCTCTCTCTCTCTCTGTCTGCTCTTTGTCTCCCTCTTTCTTTGTCTCCCGCTTTTCGCTTATTCTATACATTGTGTTTCTTTTTTGTGTCCTATTCCTCTCGTTCACTCTTTCTCTTTCTCTAACGCTTTTACCTCTTCTACTATTGTATATCCTGTCAAGCGAAGAACATCATTATATGGCGTAGCGTGCATACACACACGTGTAAGCTAACTTCACATTTATGTTTTCCGGGCAATAAGTTAATTAATTCTGTCAATAACAGAAATCGCGGTCTCTTCAAAAGCGTGGAAATACATATACATGGTGGCTTTACCTCGACAATATACCGTACTTGTTGCTACACATAGTCCATACACTGTATTGTGAAGGTTAACACAAAGAGGAGGAATACATTAAAGAACCGACCACAATAATTAACATTATTAAATTTCCTTTGTATGCTCAAGATACTAAAACTCAAGCTCCATTTATTTCTTTTCTAATGAACACGTTAACGCTTGTATAAAAACATTAATGCTACTGCAGTACGGACAAAAATGTTACTTAATATGATAGTGTAATTATTTCAGACAGTTATTTCTAGACTTAGGACGACCGCAGACAATTGAGTCTGAAAGGGCGAACCTTCCAGTCCTACCAAAGACTACAAGCTACTAAGGAAAAATGCAGTTTACAAAGGCAAATTTAAAAATCTAGGGACATTTTTCTTTTCCTCCGGATCATATCAGAGGACAACACTGATTGTTTGCTTAGTTACAATGTAAACCATAACCTCAAATTGTCTGTCCTTTGTCAGTAACGTTTTGTTATTATCAGTTTGGTACTGTGTGTAAAAGTTAAATCAAATTGAAAACTCTACTGTTCGACTGTGCCAAGGAAGAAAAGCTGGCAGACATACTTATTCTAGTGATTTTCTTCGACTGTTCAACCCAAAAATCAGTTTCACAAAGCGTAGTTAACTTTTAATAAGAGTAATTTTGAGTCCACACGCAATAATAATGTTAAATAATAGAGTTCCACACTAATTATAACGCAATAACACTTCGCTTCAATACTTCAAATACCGGTCGATCCGCACTAAGGAAAATCACTCAACAAACTGATCTGACAAAACCAGTCTCTGTCTCTTATATACGTAGCTCACGTGTTCTACAATTAACTTTCCATCCTCAATGCGGTGTGTCAGCTAACGTATACTTCAAGTGTTCTCCAGAGCACTCTGGAATATACTAGAATGCGGCGTTGACTGAGGGTACGCCTGTTTGAACTAGAGGAGGGACAGACTGGTGGAGGACGCTCTCGGCTGTAGGATAGGGTCCTCGTTACGAAAGCATATGGAAAATTTAAGAAACTCAATACGTCTGAGAAATTAATAACAATTGTTTTTTTTTTCACTTAATTTTTCATCATCATCATCATCATCATCATCACCACTCCAAGGACTAAGATTTAGAGCTGTTCCGGAACCCATCTCCTCCTCGGTCTACTGACATCTCTCTTCGCAGTAGCGTGATAAACCAAGACAGCCACAGATAGACGGATATCAGGTTTGCAGTTCAAGTGTTCACACCATCTCCTTCTGTGGTCTTCAATCTTCTGGTGCAATGATACAATGTTTAAATCGGGTCTAATATCCTCGTCCCTTCTCCTATCCAAGAGAGAACAACATTGCGTCCTTCTTAGAAATTTTATTTCGGCTGCGTGAATCCTCTGCACGTCCCTTTTACCTAGAGTCCATGTCTCACTAGCATACAGACATTCACTTAATTTTTACAAACATTAATGTACTCTTTACTGTTAGATTTTGACGCATGTTGTCTGACCAGCCTTTTTAAATCTTGACAGAATTTTAAAACTTGTTAGAATGATTATGTTCAGTGCACTGGATAACTAAAACAATCACTGTGTTATTAACTAGGAGCGCATCGCTCACGAAATGTTACAGCCCAATCAATATCACCTGCTGGGATTGAGCCGCGCCGAATGAATGTGGGGCAGCGGCATTGAATTGTAATCGAGAATCTCGTTCAATCATCACTGTTTACATTTGAAACGGGCATGACCCAACAAAACGAAATGAAACGGTAAACAGAATTGTTGTTTCGTTTTGTGTTGTGTTTGCTTTTGTGTCAAAACTGATAAATAGTTTTATACGCTGCAGATAACCTGTCAGTATTTTTTGTTGTTTCAGTCTGATTGGATTCTCTATGGGTTGGGGCGCTGTTCATCAAGTCCAACAAATATTGAAACATGTTTCTATTCTTCTATTCCCTTAGTCGCGCTAATGTTGTCGACATAATGCAGCTCACATTATTTGTTATACATGCATAATACTTTACATGGCTTATTGTATCATAATAATTTATGAAGGCTTTTCGTGGAACTGATCCCGTACGGGCAAAAATTGTTATAGATGGTACTGTACTGGAACAAGTTAGCAATTTTGAATACCTGCGCCACACTGTGTCTTATAATGCAAGCAACGACGTGGTGAATAAGTTGCATAAGTTCAATCTTACGTGCGGGACCATTAGGCGAACCCTAAAGGCAGCAAGTAAAGGAACACGCCTAAATTTCTGCAAGGCGATGGCCCTTCCCACACTTGTTAATGGGTCTGGGAATTAGACTTTGACGAAAGGCCAGGCCAGTCGCATCCAAGCGGTTGAAATAAGATTTCTCAGGTACGTGGCAGGGTATACTCTCCATGATCATAGAAGAAGCACAGATATACGGCAGAAACTGAATATTATGAGTATACTCGACAGGATCGCCCAGTAACGGCTGAATTTGTGAGAACATCTTTGCCGAATGGACAACTGCCGCATCTCCAAACCACTATGGAACTATAAGCCGAGGGGACGGAGAAGTGTGGGACGTCCGAGGAAGCGCTGGAGTGACCAGCTCTGATCTTTGCCTATTTGAGACCGGAACAAACCATTCTTGGTTTAATCCTTGAAGATGATGATGATGAACAATTTACATTATACAAGACGAATTTTTAAATGTTGATGCGGCAAGGCAGGTGCTAACTGTAAAATGCCTGACCGCTCTGACAGACGCTGGGTTGCTAACCCGGTGTTGGCAAGCCGCCCACCTAAGGAGCTTACGTCAGGGAAGATTCGAGGATGCTTAGAAGGTAGCGCACTGTCGTGTAGGTATTACAAAACCAACCAAGACATCACGTTGCATGAATGATGTGCGGAACAATAAGTTTTTAAGTTTGAAAATGAAAACAGGATTATATAAAAGTTCATTGAGACTTGTACTGACGTATGGAGGACAACCAACAAAATAAACTTTAACAGCCTAAAGACAAAGACTAGTCGTTATAATGAAGACGTTGAGGGAAAAATACTGTTACGACAGTAGAATAAACCAATGAAGCCACCTACTGAAGATGGCTGAAGACACCAATAAACCACTAATCATCAGCTTTAATTAATCTCAAATACATTTTATAATCAACTTGTACAATAATCCAAGAAAATTTTTCTACACGGAATAATAATGTCAAATAAAAGAATCGCGCACAATTATAAAACAATAACACTTCGTCACAATAACACTTCTTCGAACCTGACTTGAATAAATCCTCACTTATACTGAAACTAAGCGGCAGCTGTCGTTGTTTAAATAGATAGCACAAGTGTTCCAGAATATTCCATAATACGCGTCAATACAACTCGAAAAACACTAGAGCGTAATTGATTGCGGCCGGATTTGAACACAGTGCGTGAGCAGTGAAGTCGGGAACAGCCTCGATGCTTGACGCATGTTAAGTGTCACGTAATTGTGTTTCTTCTCAAAGTAGCAATACGTACGCACACAACCATTACAGCTGGGCACTGCTGGGATAGCAGAGAAACGTGTAGAACGTTCTGTGTTGGCGTAACAGTACGGTGTGGCAGAACAGCAAATGTGAATATCTGATCAATGAACAAAACAACTACTGATATAGTGGATTAGATGAAGGAAACGAGACAACTCTACAACGAGCACGCTGACAGGATGGACGACGGCAGATTAGTTCTAACATAATCGCCCTAACGCTAAAGGAAAAACTGTGGACGACTAAGAACGAGGTAGAGAGATTGTGTCGAATGGTAAAGTTGGTTATAAACATGAGAATCTCCTAAATCAATAAAAGAAGAGGAAGAAGAAGAAGAAGAAGAAGAAGAAGAAGAAGAAGAAGAAGAAGAAGAATAACAACAACAACAACAAGATATATATCTTACGGATACTGAAATGAGTGGCGCGGTGAAATGGTAATTTACGCGGTGGAAGGTTTGGGGCTGTTCTTCCTTTCACATTAGCAAGGTGGTGTGGTAGCCCCCGTGACAGCCATTGTCACGGTATCATGGTCATGTGCGAAGACTATAACAGCAAAGTAGCCAGTCTAGAGTTGACTAGCGTTTGATTTATCAGTCTAGCCAGAGTTTAATCATTAACACCAGATGGCTGCGGCAGAAGCTGACGAAACGTCGGCGCGTACACCGATCGAACAGGTCCAAACATTTTACCGCTTACGAGACGGCTCCGCAGGCTATTGATTACCTGATCTGATTAAAATTTAACATTTCACGAACTCATAAACTTCTACTACAGTATAAGATACGGGCACATAAACACATACACAAGCATAATATTCACACGCGCGCAAAAAGGGCAAACGCGTCTTGACACGTTAACGTAAGTGTGTACGTATAACGCTGTGTGTGTGCGCGCGGTGCGTGCATGTTTTTTTATCGCGTGTTGGACTTTAATTATTTATTACTTTCTGTTTTTGGCGTGTATTAAGTGTTATTATTTTTTAACTTTTTTTTACGTTTACACTTAAATTTCGCCTTTGTGTAGAGGAAGTATCGTGCGATTCTGTACGTGCTGTAAACGTTTTGTAACAAAGGATAATCATATTAAATAAAATCTCCAATACTTACAGTAGTAGTTACAGTTGAATTAGCATAAAGTCTTCAGCGTACATACCTGTAAACACAAAAAGTACAATTACGATTAGTAAATAATGTAGAAAAGAAACCAAAATAAAATTTTATACAAAAAATGATGATAACTACACTACTGTATGGTTGTGAAACTTGGGTCGTATAGAAAAAATGGTGGAAACATGAAAGGCCTCGTCCGGAACATAACAAATAGCAGTTAAGCAAGTAAACACAACAAAGTTGGAATTACAGAGACCGCTAATTTGAATAACAAGATGAATAATGAAAAAAGATGAACAGGAGATACAACCAGCAGAACTGAAATTTTTGAAATCAGTTAAAAGATGTAATAGACGAGATCATAATATTATAAGAAATGAAGAGATAAGAAGTGCTTTAGATATTTTCGATTTTTGCAGTTAACGAATACGGAAGAATTTGTTTTGGAGTAAAGAATACGGAAGAAAATGGATTCAGCACATCAATAGAATGGAAAAAAGTAGGATACTGAACATGGCGACAGATTACAACCCTAGAGGCAGAAGAAAAGTTAGTAGACCTAAAAAAATGTGGACTGTGGAATAGGAACAGGCCGCTAAAGCCTAAAACCGTTAAAAAGATGATGATGATGACAATTAGTAAATAAATACAATTATCATTAGAATATAATAGATATTAAAATAACTTCACTAAGGAAAATAAGAACTTCGAAAGCTTTCAAACTAAGAAGAAACACGTTGTAAGCTTTGACATTTATTGCTGGAGAAAAACAGAAAAAGTAAAACATTTTTTTTGTCGCAAGAATACAGTTTATAGTAGGAAAGCATAGTGGATCGGATCCATCCTGAGAAGAAATTGCCTGCTGCCTAAAGTCACTCAGGGAACGTTGTAAGGGACTCCCGAGTATTGAAGATTCAATCAGCTGTTGGAGACGACTTAAAGGAGAAAGGAAAGATTGGGAACTGAAGGACGAAGCCAACAACAGGACACGTTGAAAGCGAAATTCTCGTATCAAGCCACGGAACTTGCCATCAGGTAGAATATTAAAATTATAGTGGTTCAATACGGAGTCTATCTGGCTCAGGATGGTATCACCCCTACCTAGGGTAAAAGGCTCCATTATACGGGTCTAAATCTTGCCGTGAAACAGGATCGGTATTATCATTGCACTTCTATTGAGTGAATACAATTGATTGAATGGATACGTTTGTGTGTGTGTGTGTGTGTGTGTGAGAGAGAGAGAGAGAGAGTGTGAGAGAGAGAGAGAGAGTGAGAGAGAGGAGACAGATTGTTTAACATCATCAAAATAATTACATTCCTTACTGATTGTTTTATATAAATACATAGACAAAATTATAATACTCCAGAACATAATTAACACAGTATTGCAATTTAAAATAGTGATAATGCACTAATCCCGCGATTATATCTGTAACTAATTATGGAAGCAATAATCACCGAATTTATATTAGAATTTGTACAGTTACCAGTACATGTCTACGTACAGCATAGTAAAGTATATTATAGCTGAATACAGATTGTAGGGATGTGCAATTATGTATATAGGCCTATTTGAAGTTGTTATTATCATTTTCACTCACTGCTGGTATTGAAATTGTTAAATTTTAATATCGACATTCACTCAATTCATTGATCTTGTTGTGTTCGATATTTTCTCTTGAATTCGTACATAGGTCCTGGTGATGACAATAAATATTGTCGAAACGTCGACACAAATAAATTAAAATTTGTGTTATACTGTCTGACACTTTTTTTACTTTCTCGCTAAACCTTCACTCGGTAAAATTTATTGATCGTCGGTCATCACTAAATTGAGGACATATTCATTAACTTTTTCCAAACAACGGGGTCACCTTAATTTTATTCCGTATATCCTTACTTTGAATCATACAATTCCGTATAGCCAATAGTGAGCATAATTTGGACATTCTGAAAAAACTCATTTCAGCCGCGGTGATTTCATTTACATCCGCCTTTCGCAGAGCCCATGACTGTACACCAGACAGCAGTGTAGGTACCACAAAAACTCATTTCTGCCGCGGTGATTTCATTTACATCCGCCTTTCGCAGAGCCCATGACTGTACACCAGACAGCAGTGTAGGACCACAAAAACTCATTCCTGCCGCGGTGATTTCATTTACATCCGCCTTTCGCAGAGCCCATGACTGTACACCAGACAGCAGTGTAGGTACAACAAAATATTTAAGTTCGACTTCTATTGTAACTTTTTTTTTTATCGGCCATCTAAGGACCACATACCAATTTCAGCAGTAATTTATTCTTTGTTCTTTTCTTTCTCTCCAATATTTTTTCATATTTTCACTGTGTCTCTTCTTCTGTATTCAGTCCACTTTGAACCTGCGTTTTTCTCTCTCCTACTCTAGACTCCTTTCATTTTTAACACTTTTGCGCAAAAAACATCTCTTTCAATTGCTTCTTTTGCGTTTATATTATTTTTTTATAAATCCTGTTTGACTTCTTTAATACAACTTCTTCCCCCACAGATATTTGAAGGTCCGCTTTGTTAACCTATTGTCGTCCATTCTACATAAATGTCCGAAAAATAATAGTCTCCTTTTTCTCATTGTTTCTGTTATATTTTCTATACTTTGATATATTTCATCATTACTTCTTAATTTCCAACCATCTGAAGATTTCGTGGGCCTAATAATTCGTCTTTCCATTATTTATAGTTTGTCTAAATTATAAAATTCATTGCTAGACATTCACTTGCATATAGGCTTTCTGGCCTCACAACTGTACTGAAATGCCTTATTTTTTCATTTTTAAATATGCACTCTTTATTGTAAATATGTTTAGTTATACCACACGCTCTTTCCATTTTACGAATCCTTTCGTCTATAGCAGATTTTTCTAAACCATTCTCTTGAATTATTTCTCATAGCTACTTAAATTTTCGAACCCTCTCTATTCGACCAATATCTATTACCAGGTATTTTGGCGCATTTTTAATGTTCGTGAGAAATTTGTTTTTTCTGCAGAAATTCTTAAGCCTGTTCTACTGACTATGTCTTCTAAAAATTAACTTGTGTTACTGTTCTAATTTTATTATTTAACATTCTTGGAATCGCCTCACCGATGGATTGAATTTTTTCTCAGATTGTTCTTCACATCTCTGTGTATATCCCACGGAATATTACATTCCAAGTACTGGAAATCCCGTACCTGCTCCAAACAGTAGGCTAGTCGTCTACCACAATGTTTGTCAGCACTGGATAACAGCCACGGGACTGCAATCGCGTTTGATACATTTTAATAACAGAATAAGGTGTTGTATCATGTTAACGATCAAAAGGAGTCTGCGAATATTTGATTTTACCGGCGATTCTGAGGACCGAAAGGTTTGGTAATCGCAGTTTTAGACGGTTCTGGCATCGACGACAAATCACTGGGACCGATCAAACGTTGATCATTGCCAGTGACCAGCATAGTGTCATCGGCACTAACGCCATGGTATTATATGACGTGCATTCAAAATTATTACGACTCATTGCTTTGTTATGCTGCTGTACTTAAATGTCGACAGTAAACATCGGCGCCCTGTCTTTTGGAAACAAAATTTAGTTAATCAAGTTCCCCAGTATAACAGAGTCACTACGCTGCAGCTGTTCTGTTTGTTTATTCAGATACAAAGCAAACGGAGGGTAAATGGTTATGTAATATGACAACAAAACGTTGTAAATTTGACGCTTTGTACAGGGCACAGTTCGTACATTATATTCAGCAATATGAACCCTAACTTATTCCAAATTAATTAAAATAAATTATGGTAGGATAAAGAAAACCATAGGCTTAGTCCTTCTTAAATGTCTGATTTTGCTGTTTGCTCTTTTAACTTTTGAAGGGCGTGGGCGCGATTCCAAGGACGTCAAATAATAATGTTAGAGCAAAAGTCAAAATTAAATTTTATGGCTTTAAAGCGGTACCTACTCTACTGTTTGGTGCACAAAAATACATACATAGTCATCGTACAGTAATAACTTTGTTTAGTTATTTTTTCATTGATCCAAAAAGATTCACTATCTTCTATAATCTACACAATAAATAAATGGTCTGTTATTACATATTAGTTGAGAAGTTGCCAAGTGATAGCATTCTGAATTTAAATTACGCACAATAATTTGGATGTATATGTCCCGGCTACCTGCTGTTTCTACTATGTTTCGTCAAACATACTCTCTCTAATATCGTTTCAATCTTCTGATGATTTGTCGAACGTAAAGTTCTCTAGCCTTTCCATTTAGGGTTGTCTTCAAGTCGCTCCAGTTATTTCATGGGATTCTCCTGTTTCGTTTTCTACACTGGGTATGCTCGACGAGTGTTCTGTTGCTGATATACAAAGGAGCATCCAATCGAATATCGTTCTTAGTATTCTTGACTGGAGTCTTTGTGTTGAACGAGTTTTGACAACACCAGAGTTGACCGTCGTCAGTCCATGTCGGTTTTGTTACAACTGCAGAAGGAATTTGTTTTATGTATTCAACTGCGATTTGAGTTCGATGAATCAGCTTATTGCCGTAGCTTTTGGCTTATACCAGCTTTTACTTTTAATTAAGTGTAAAACGTAAGAACATTGAATTAACAATGAGCAGACCGGGCTCATCGGCCGCAGAGAAGGTGGTCGGTCTAGGGTTGTGTGCCCCGAAATCGATGGACCTGGTTCTCCAGGTTGGGGGAGGGGGAGTTATGTCCACGACTGTAATATCAAACAGGTTTGATCCCTTCATGCTTGGTTCGTAAGCGGTTACTAACGAATGGAAGTTTAACGATTCTGCAGCCACACAGGAACGTGTCTTACGAAATGATCGTGGTTCACTCCCGTCATTCACGCCCCGTGTGACCCCAGGATTAAGATAAAACAATGTTTTTAGTTGTTGTACAGATCGAGCTGACGATGTCGCGCGCAAAAATTCAATCACCGACAACAAACGCAACAGATATTGACACGGTAGGTAGGCAAATAATTTTCGACAGTAGTCCGTCCGACAGTTCATAGCTTTGTTGTGTCACTGCACTGCTACTTTTGTAAACAACAACAATAAACAAGCGAGGCCGTTTTATTCGTTACCGACAAAATTTTCATTTTAATTTTACTTCGTCAGGAGACAACAATACAACGAGCGAGTCCTGCAGCACTGTTTGTTTGTTTGTACAAACACAAAGCAAACAGCGAATAATTGTTTATTTTGTAACATTACTGGCGTCGTCGTTGTCGTCAGTACGTTTGTTAATACAGTTTTATAATTTATGTTGTTCTGTATGATGTGTTGTTTCAAATGCACGAAAACACACACAGTTTTGTGCGAGTATCGTGTCATACAACATTACGTACGATGTTTAATTAATAAAGTCGTGATAGTGGTTATAATCACAAACAGAATTATAACTGTTGCACATCACTGTGGAAAAATTATTCCGATTAGCGCTTTCAAGCTTAACAGCTCATCATCAGATCGGAAAGATTTTTGCGATCAGATGATGAGCTGTGAAGCCTGAAAGCACTAATAGGAATAATTTGTCTGTAGTGGTGTGCAACAGTGTTAATTCTGATTATGTACGATGGTTACAATTTTCTGTGCACATTAATTTCCTGATTAAAAAAAGTTGATTGTTTTTGGTATGCAAAAAAAAAGATATTTTTTTTTTTACTTCCTGGAAGTGGAAGTATGGTGATGCGATAAAATCATGTTCGATATAAGGGCTGCTTCTAATTGTACTACCCTCAAAACATGAAAGAAAAGTCATTTTTCGAAAAGTGTCTGTGTGGCTGTGTGTAGAATTTTCCCTACGGCGAACGATAACTGCCGAAAATTCAAACAGAATGCCTGAGTTGTAGAGGACTCAAGCCCTATTGATTTTGGTAAAGATCGGTTAAGGGAATGGGGGAGTTAACCTCCAACGTTTTATGTTTTAACAAGAGTAATGTACCTAATTTTAATAAATAAAATATCCTGAAAAGAACGTCATAATAGTACACTGTAAAAAGGTGGATGAAATATATATAAATTAAAAGGTTAGTTGAAGGGGGGTTAATTTTCTATAATTGAAAATGATAGTCGAAGGGGGTGGGGATAATTTTTTATATGTATCTACGTTATCGGCAACAAAGAAGTAGTTTGTTTTTAAAATTCTGTCCCGGGCTGTTTGACCGTGGTTTAATATTTTCTGCAGAACCAGAAGTTTCGCCAGTGCAATCGACTGCCATCATCAGTGAAAATCGAGTGCGCTAACGTGAGGTGGTATACGTTAGTGACCACAGTACTGGTTAAGGCTGAAGAAAAAAGTAGTTTCTATGGAAATATTTAATATCAAAAATGATTTTAAATATAAATCTTAGAACATGGAAGTCATGTATGGTCCTCCATACTGATATTTATTACTTAGAATACAGATCGATGCAAAAGTCATTCGAGGCTCAAGTTACAAAAATGTTGTCAAAGTTTTCCATGTGAGTCACGAATCCTGTACGTTCATAATTCCGACCGTTTCCAAGTACAGTAGACTCGCCGGCTGTCTGGCTTAAATGTGGCGGTCAGGCGAGCCAGATTTGACGGTAAACCAATTCCCCTGGAGGTCAACAACCCCTGTTTTGGTGACTGTAAGAGCGTTTAGTTTAGTAGTAGTAGTGTGCGTAGTGTATGTTTGTATAAAATACTGTACAGTACAATTGAGCGTTTACAGCCTTTACTAACGTACAAAAATTGTTAATATATCATCTTGTTGTATTATGTAGCCTATTACTTCCATGTTCAGTAAGGAAATCGAAGTATAGCGATCGCGAAAAAATCTTGTTCAAGATCAGAGTTGATTCTGATTGTACTACCCTCAAAACATGAAGAAAAGTTATTTTCCGAAAAGTGTCTGTGGTAGAATTTTTCTATGGCGAACGACAACTGCCGCAAATTCAAACAGAATCGAATAATTGTTTGCATATTGTAAGACGACGAAACTTCCTCTCCTTAAAACCCCGCGTTGGGTTCGTCAATTTGTAAGAAGACGAGTATCCGTCTATAGTTTATTGCTTGATTATTATTATTATTAAGTAGTAGTCTCAGGGTTATTTTACTGAAAATGGATCTTGCTCTCGGCTAATTGTTATTATTCAATATCAGATTTTATTATTATTTAACTGTTTAGTGACTTATTCCCCTCAATTCAACCTATTGTTGAATCCAGGATTGAATAAGCCGGTTACATACACTTCTTTCGTCGTATTAGCTATCTGTTTAAATAGTTTAATTTTATGTATTATATTCACTGTTATAATTATTCCACTTGAAGTTCCGTCGACTCTTTGTTGATCAGCGGTTGTGAGGAGATCAGTTGTTTTCTTCCTATATACTAACATACATAAACATAGACATGGCATTCGTAATAACTCATGTATAATATTACTTTATAATATTGTAAATATATAGGTCTGTGCGGTTGTAAACAAAACATGGAATCACTCAATTTGAATGATTCGCATTCTCAGCATGGTACCAACCGCCTCGTTCTTCTCCTCTAAGCTGTATTTACTGATACAATAAAGGTCAACACTTTCACTGGTAAAAATAATAATGGTAATTTATTCAATATGAACACAGTGAAATTCAATACAATAAGGCGTTTTGCTTTTCTTTTTAGTTAACAATTAATATTTTAAAAGTGAACATGGGCTCTAAAACAAATGATGAGCTCGAGTTGGCATGACTGCCTCTGGTTAGTAATACAATGTGTGTTGACAAACATATAGGTTATGTCGTATTGTTCGACTTGAAAATTTAATAATGATTATAATAATAAAAGTAGTAGGTTCTTTTAGACTGCAAAATACACTTAGTTGAAATAATAGCTACGGCTAGAACAAACATATAAGACAAGAATTCATTGATTATTAATGAAAAAAAATAAAATATGAACTACTGTTCATGGCTAGGCATATGCTTTATATATTATTAGTGCAACCTTGTTTGGTTAAAAGTAGTGAATTATTTATTATTAATTAATAGTAATTGTGATAATCCAGTATCAGGTACTACGATCATCTGTAAAATTGGATATTCCTATTTCAGGTAAAGGTAACTCATTTATTGTAGTTATCGCACTCCGGCGAAACTCTTAATTGAATTTAGTAACAAAATATTTCATACTCCCACCTACTGATAGCATAAGAGCACATATACTCTTCATTGATATTACAATGTCTTTACTTATTCTAGATATTTATAATATACAAATAGTTAAAACTGTCATTACTCAGAACGTTCAATTTCGACATTGTTCATTTGTATTTATCAGCTCCCTTCTGTTAAGGATAGGGAATTTAATTGTTTCTATAGGTCAATTTGGATCGCTTTTAGCGTTCAGTTATTTCTCTTATAAACTAATCATAACATTATATTTGTGGTTATGAATACTTGCGTCTCTTGTCGTTCGAAGGGTCACACTTTTTTATTATTAACACCTTTTAATTAATTAAAATTTATTAATTAATTATTTAAATTTTGTCACTACACTGCACCCACTTCTATGCGCATAAACTCCGAATAAAGTACACTTGTAAATATATTTCACTGATTCTTCAATGTAGGTAACCTATATCTCAGTTTGAGGTTAATATGGTTGACGCTTGGTTGCTGTCAAAAGCACGTTTTTCTGGGGCGTCGATGAGCGTGCAGTTCGCTTCGTTGTTGTTGAAAGACTGTCTCTGGTTCCTCTGTCGGAATGATGAATTTCGGATTTTTTATAAGCTCTGATTGGTCAGTTTATTTTAATTCGTTTATTTACGGTAGACTTCGTCAAAACAGACGCTCTCATCAGCGTCAGTCTTTGGGAACAAGATTAAGAAATTCTGGTTCACACACCCATGCGGAAGGGCTAAGCACAATACAATTATTTTTAAAAGTCCAATATCTTCCTTATAATTGTACTGAGGATATTGTGATTACTCTCATTGTTCATGATTTTGAAAGACGATTAATTTGAACCCCCTCATCATATATTTCTGATTAGGGTTAGCTGACTTAGCACTTAGCATTTATACTTAGTGTCCATTAAGCCATTAATTATCAATATTTCATGGTTTTTATTTTATTTTCTATGGTAATGTCTCGTTCTTAAGCTACTGTACAATTTTCCCTTAAAACTATGTCTTAATATTAACACTATGTCCGTTTTCATAGATTCACACTTAAACTTATTGTCATACATTTTTGTTTTTCTTATTACCTAGTAATAAGAGTATTTAATTGAATTTTAACATGTTGTAATTAAATATCGATGGGTTAAGTCACTACTGGCAGTGTTCTTTTTCCCTACATTATTGGTTTAATGCCTTAATTATCACTTATGAATTAGGCTTGTTATGCCTATATGGCGTTACCTGGTAGTATGCTTGGTATCATAGACATTTTAGTTGTATTATTTTCTAATTGATAACTGAAATAGTCACTATGACCTTATCGTTATTGTGATGCAGTTCACTCTGCATTTGATTCTGTTATTAGCTAGGTTTGGTGGCTGTAACTTTTACTTGTAGCTAACTGTCACAATGGTTTAGTTATAATTACATTTATATAGACTATTTAAATGGTTATTTTGGTTGCAATTGCTCATATGAACAGTATTCTGTCTGACATCAGGTCATTAGTTGAGTTACTATCTTTGTATAATGTGTTTATAACATGATTTTGGTTGCATAATGTCTCTTTGCCATTACAAGCATTTTGTCATATTTGTATTACATAAATATAGCTTTTATATCCTGTTATACTATTAGCTATCGTGTACAAAACATTCCTTATATGCTCTATTTACTTCCTAACTCATTACCTTTTGGTTTAATATTGTTTTGATTTAGTTTTTTATCAAGTTTTACTGGAAACTGGATGCCCAGATTAGGTTATGTTATAGGTTCAGTGAACAGTAATGTGTTGTTTATGGCTGTGTATTTCTACCTTAGTCTATTCGACTGGTTTTCATTTCATGTTTGTACATTGGTTATTGGTTATCAATAGTTCACATTTAGTTTACTCCTGTATTATCTTATTTGTTGTTAATTAGTGGGTTTGTATGAACATCATTCCCACTGTACAATTGGTCATTCACTATTTTGGGACTTATTCCTCTGTTTATTCTATAACTACACATCATTTAGCTATCATAAACTCATCTTGTCCTCATTCAGTTTGCTTGTGACTCTTTATTTACAATATTCAGTCCTTAATTACAATAATGTGTTTCACATAGACAATGAATGTATTCATTAAATGAGTTGTTGTCAGTGTTGACTTTACCATACAGCTTAGGGATTTATATCATGTAATTAATTAACATTTCTTCCTTCATCTTAATACAATTATTCTTTCAAAGGTTTATGTTAGTTTGTTATACTTCAATTTCCTTCCCTTGTTCTTGTGTTTGGTCTGGTTATCTTCCTTCTTCTTTCTTCACTGATCTCCTTCTCACTGTTGTTCATTTTTATACATGATGTGGTTTTCACTTGTCTTCTTCACATAGTTTCTTCCTTCTTCTTTCTTGAAGTTGTCATTGTTGTATTCTTCTCCCTGATTCTTCTTTCTTCTTTTGTTGTCTTGTGTCCTTCTCACTGATTCTTCTTCCTTCTTTGTGGTCTTATGTCCTTCTCACTGATCTATTGGGTATAGTATGTCGGTCGTCTCGTCTTTATTCTTCTTTTCTTCTGTATTGGTGAATTTACTAGTGAATTCCTTTCAATGATGCTTCACTTATTTAAACTTATGGTACTTTTTCTTTAGTATACTTGGTGGTATTCTAGACCTTTTAATGTATTTTTACTAGTGGTGGCCTTTAAATTAATTTTCAGTACTTAGGTGGATGTGGTCTCATATGTACTGTTACAATATATGTCCGAGTTGTAGACGATTCAAGGCCTATTGATTTTGGTGAAGATCGGTTAAGGGGGAGGGGTAGTTTACCTGCAACATTTTATGTTTTAACAAGAGTAAAGTACTTAAAAATTCATTTAAACTTTTTAAGAGTATGGTAATTGTTAAAAATAAAATAATTTTGTTGCCAGCAATCAGGTTGTTCGGTTAGGAGTGAGGGGTTGTTTACCTGGACTGTTTTGTGTTTTAACAAGAGTAGAGTATACTTAATTTTAATAAATAAGCGCCCCTAAAATAAAGTCATATTAAGCAAATGTAAAATGGTAAATGAGATAATTATAAATGGAGTGGATAGTTGAAGGGGGGTGACTTTTTTGAAAATTGCTGTGCTGAAATCAAGTAAAATACGAATATTTAATTCTGAAGGATAAGATACCTAGCCAGAGAAAGAAGAAATTTAGGTAGATCAAGGAAAAGGTGGGAACCGTAACAGGCAGAATGCCTAAAACATGAAGTGAAGAAGAAGAAGAAGAAGAAGAAGAAGAAGAAGAAGAAGAAGAAGAAGAAGAAGAAGAAGAAGAAGAAGAAGAAGAATGATAAGATACCTTAGAAATTACATATGATAAAACTATTACTCTATGAAAGTGTGAATATCTTTAATGGTGGGAATCGGTTGTGTAGTGCAGTTTCTTTATAAGAATAAATTACCTAATTTTTATAGATAAAGTGACTAAAAAATAACAGTATATTAAACGACTACCCCATAATAACAAAAATATCTAAAAATAGTGAAAATAATTTGAGGGTGGGCGATATTTTCTTTTAAAATTATCGAACCGATTCAAAAATGATTTTAAATATAAATCTTAGAACATGGAAGTCATGAATGGTTCTCCATACCGATACTTTTGTAATAGTGAACGCAAGTAATCTAAATTTTAGCGAGAATAATATCCAATTGCATTATACTATGTATTACACCTTATAGAACCGTTCCGAGAAATCCTTTGTGTCGTAAATGAAATGTTTTTAAACAAAAATCAAAAGTAATAAAGAGAGAACTAAACTTATTATGAGGAGGCAGAGATATATATTTCAGTCGACTGCTACTGGAACTGTAGTGAAGCAACGGCCAATTTGAAATGGAATATTCATTTAGTGGTGATTAAGACAATTTCTATTGAGAAACTTTCCTAACTTGGAAGCACAGTTTAAAGATTTATTGGAGCCGAGACGTGCATAACTTTGTATAATTGCCAATCACGTGCTTTTAAATTGCTATTCAAGACCACTTCTCTTCTGTTATATCGACTATTATCAAAACGCGTGGATCATTGTCTAGAGATTTAATTGAATAACTTACATCGTTCACTTTATTGGACGATTTTCATGTTATTAAAATTAAATTGTTTGGTTTCCGACCGTTCGTCTGACTGAAAATATGAAAAATTGTACAATAATAATAGCATACCTTTGCAACTATCCTTGTACGAACTTGCAGCACCTCACTGGCGTTCTAGCAGTAGTCATTGCTTTAGTCATATCTGTACAGATCACCATATGTTTTTTTGATTTCTTCTACTTCAGCACTCCAGTCCAACGCGAGCCCTGGTTTCCAACAGCAATCTTCTCCAAAGTCTCCTGTCCATTTCCATCTCAGTGTAACCGCTCACCGCTCACATCCATTCTTCTGAGATCTTCTAGCACGTTATCCGACCATCTTATTCTATGTCGCCCACACTTTCTGCTTTTATAGACTTGCGCACTCAGACATACGCAGATCATCCATCTAGGCTCTAGGTGACCTAGCCATTACGAATCTTACGATGTCTGTTGTTTACGCACGTTGCTAAACTCTGAAATGTTTAGAGGCCATTTCAGATCATTTACGGTTTAAGCTATAAGTACAGCGTCGTCAGCATAGTAAATAATGTTGAACGTAGTATTACGCATTTTACTATACATCGCTTCATATATATTTGCATCCCTTCGTACATCATTGGGACCATTAACAAGTTAAAAAATAGGGGACTAACTAAATTACCTGGTCGTATCATTCTTTAGCCGTAATTAATACAGCACAATTTAAAGGCATTAGCAAACCTATTAAAGATGATAGAGCCCTATTTTGGGCTGCTGCCCGATATTAGTCATAGTAGTATTATTTCTATTAGTGTTACTCCTATTGCTTGTACAATTACAATTAATTTGAACAAAAATGTAGTGGCGAATCGAACCAATGGTTTTGTATTTTAAAAATTCTGATCTAACAGCTTAACACAATTAAGTTATAAGTTCCAATTTTTTTATACAGTATATTCTTTTATTTACCTAAAAGTGTCGGCGAACACGAAACAAGTTCGGCCAACTTATATTAATGGCAGAACATTTCAAAGAGGTCAACGTATAGCCTAATAATTATTTGCTTGCAAGACTACCGGTTAGACTGTTAAAACCTTTTTTTTATTGAAATAATTTCCTTAAAAACGGTCGTGTTTTGGCAGTTTTAGCGGAGAATTAAACTTTTCTTCACGACCGCTGTCGAAATAACTGATCCGCGCAATTAACGAGGGAATTATGCGAGCAACTTTTCCTATATTGACGCGATAAATATTTAAAGTGTTATTGTTGCTTTGTAATTAAAGTGGAAGTTTCTCCTACTTAATCTGTTTTTAATTGAATATTACTGGCTTGCCCGCGCTCTACCAAAGTACCTCCTAACAGGCGATCGCATGAAATAAATTGTACGATTACACTAAGTGGCGCAAGGGGGTTCCTGATCGCATTTATTTGCTAAATTCTTACAGCAACTTTCCGTGCGATGAGTAACACAATCGTAGTTATAGAGGAAAATAATAAAAGCTGACTTTCGAAATTAATTATTTACCTCAATTCCCTTGGATAACTATCGCTTGTTTGATCGTTTGATGTACTTCTACAATAAAATACAATTTTTCACCATCTTCTACATGGATTAAACCACAAGTGGTTTGTTCTGGTCCCAAGCAGATAGATTAGAGCTCACGCCAAGGCTTCTTCGGACGTCCCACACCTCTCCGCCCCTTCGGCTATTCAATAGTTGTTTTTCATTCATTAGCAGTCATTCATTCGGTTACATGCTCTAACCGTCTTCCCCGATACTGGGAAATTATATCAAGTATATTCATGTAGTGTGGCGCCCATGTAACCGCTGTTGCCGGCGGCAACAGTACAAGCAGTGAAATAAAATAAAATTAATTATATCACGGAATAAATATTTTAGTTATTAAACAATTTGAAATGCGAACAATATTAGTAGGGAAACTTGAAGAAAAAACATAGCATTGCTTTCGAATTGTTGTGCACTTGCACCGTCTTGTGTTGCCGGTTCAGACATCGGCAATGTTTTACTGGGTGTGGTCATTGACCTCGTAGTAATTGTACTGTACAATCTGTGGAGGGGGGGGGACACATTCGTCCACTCAATTTGTTGTCGCTATATAAACTGGCAAAACGCTTAGTTGGAAGCTATGTTCGTTTTCGGAATTGTCGTGCAGCAGTTACTACTAGTTCGTTCGTTCCTATTTGTATTTTGTTCGTTTAGTTATATGTTTCTCTGTTTGTCTTTATTATTTTTAATGCGATTATTTCTGTCCTGACTTATTCTGTGTACGTATAATGGAATCAGATCCTGTTGACCCTGAACCGGGACCCTCTTCTTCTGCCAGCGAATGGTAGAAAATACTCTAGAAACATGTTTTGTAAAAAAAAAAAAAAAAAAAAAAAAAAAAAACACAATTCGAATTAATTTTTATTTTTAGGCCTATCACAAACGGCAACAGCTGTTGTTATGTACCCACGCCGCGCCACTGCCTATTTGTAATATTCAGATATTCAGTTCCTACCGAAGACCTGCATTTCATCTACGATCTCGATGGGTATATCCTGCCACGCGACTGAGAAGTCTCACATTTCGACTGCTTGAATAGGACTGGCCTGGGATTTCTTTAAAGTTTACTTCTCATATCCATAGGAGAAGTGTGGGGATTGCCATCACCTTGTACAACTTTAGGTGTGTCTCCTTTCTTGTTGACTTTAGAGTTCTCTTGATGGTCCCGGACATATCATTCAACTTATGTAGCTTTATCGCCACGTTATTGTCTGTAATATGAAACACACTGCAGCCCATATAGCCTATTCGAAATTACTGAGTAGTTCCAGAACTGTACCATCTATAACAGTTTTTGGTCGTATGCAACCAGCATACATAAGTTCTGGTAAGTTTCGTAAAACTTAGCACGTGTGCCCACACTCTTATCCTACAGAACTCTTTTGTTTTTTAGATTGACTTCACTACACTAAAATGTACGAGTTTCCCAAATTTATAAAAATCATAAAAGTCCATGTGAGGAATAAAATTAAACAAAAATTTTAACCAAAATGTGAATATAGTATTCGTTTTTGAAAATTTCTAAATGTTTGGAAACCGAGGGTCAAAAGATGGGTGACAATTTTGATAAGATCGGAAAAACGCAAACATGTGGCGTTTCAAATTAAAAAGAATTTTAACTAAAATCTGAATATAGTGTAAAGTTTAAGAAATTTCAAAATTTCTTGGCCCTAGGATTCAAAAATGAGATCTTAAAATTTGAAAAATTATAAAAAATCTAGCCTGGTGTTAGACAAAAATAAATTAAGACAAATATAATTATGTGTTTTGTTTTGTCGTTTACTGTATGATTGCTCGATATTTGTTACTTTAATAAACAAAAACAAAAAAAATAGTAGGGTAGTTTCTTCTTCTTCTTCTTCTTCTTCTTCTTCTTCTTCTTCTTCTTCTTCTTCTTCTTCTTCTTCTTCTTCTTCTTCTTCTTCTTCTTCTTCAAGGATTAGATTATATAAACCTCTTCCGGCACCCATCTCATCCTTGGACGACCCACGTCTCTTCTATGCATGGCTTTATAGTTCACTGTCGCTTTCGGCATTCGATCATCTGTCATCCTCTGAAAATGATCCCACCATTGTCTTCTGTAAATTGAAATAATTTCATTTATGTCATTTACTTTGAGTTCTGCCTTGATACCCTCAATCCTTATTCTATCTTGCAATGTATAATTTAAAGTATTTTGAAGAAACTGCATTTCAGCAGTCTGAATCTAGCCGCATCCCTTTTTTGTCATGATCCACGGTCTGGGTACTTGTAGTACCCAAAGCAGCCTAGGGTAATTCCAATTTTCGTAATTTTTCTGATAACTGAAAAATTGTCTAATATCAAAATTAATTCAGTAGCAAATGCACTTTGTTTAAATTAGTGAGCAAGTTCTGCAGCTCAGGTAGCGTCCTAGTATTACATATTAAAATAATAGATTAATTTTTTTAAATTGGCTTCCAAGATAAGGTTGTGGGCCGCATAAAACTTTGTCATCAACTGAAAGTCACTGGTGTATTCTCTATGTTTACGGTGTACGACAAAACTCCCAGTTTAACAATACACACACATTTGTTGCCTTTCTACACCAAATTGTTGCCGGTAATGAATCTTGGTGTTATCACGACGAACTAGAATCCAAACGTCAGAGTATGCAGTGGAAGCTTGCAGAATCTCCGAAGGCGAAAAAATGTCGGTCCCAACCTTCGGCAGGAAAAGTAATGGTGACCGTATTTTTTTATTATCAGGGTGTGCTGCTCTTAGATTTTAAATAACCTGGTGTCAACATCAACGCTGAGCGATATGCAGACAGCTTAAAACGCTTACTTCTGCATGATAATGGTCAATCCTATGTAGCCCAGACAATAAAAGATCTGCTTGGTCGTATAAAGTGGGAAGTCTTACAACATCCACCTTACAGTCCCGACTTGGTCCCCGTGCGATTTTCATGTTTTTGGCCCATTAAAGAAATCACTAAAAGGACGCCGGTTCAAATCGGACGCAGAGGTAGAGTTTGCTGTTAGCGAATGTATTCACAAACAGCCGCAAGAATTTTACCAGCATGCGAATCTACAGATTAGTGAAACGGTGGGACTCATGCCTTAATGTTAATGGAAACGTCTTTTTTTAAAATCGTAGAATAAAAAATGCATTACAGCCTGTGAAGGTGTTTCTATTGAAGAACCCTCGCTTAAATTAGTGAACAAGTTCTGCAGCTCAGGGAGCATCCTAGTATTACATATTATACTAAATAGAATAGTTGTTTTGATTGTTCATCATCTTTTTTCACAGCACTACACTTTATATAATAATGAAACTTTCAACTTATGAAACTTACTTGTCTTTTCCTCTTGTACGCGTTGAGTCTGTCTCAAAGCTGACGAAGGCGAACACCAAGCCGAAACGCGTACGAGAGGAAAAGACAAGTAAGTTTCACAAGTTGAAAGTTTCATTATTATATAAAGTAAATAGAATAATTTAATAAATTGGTGTTTCCAGGTAAGGTTGTGAGCCGCATAAAACAGTGCCATGAGTTGGAAGTCACTGGTGTATTTTCTATGTTTACGATGTATGACAAAACTCTCAGTTGTACAACACACACACACACACACACACACACACACACACACACACACACACACACACACACACACACACACACACACACACACACACACACACACACACACACACACACACACACACACACACATTTAACATTACTCTGTAAATTAATGTACAAAGTAAATATTTCGTTCTGCCGTATAAATACAATTATTACGCTTGGACTTGCCTCGTCATTGGTAAATAAACGTTTGCGTGGCGTCTGAGCGTATGTTTGATCAAACAAATAGGCCTATACGTACTATAGTGCGGCCTGGACTCTCTGATTTTGTATAAGAAAGTGAATTGTATGTTCGCAAACGGCGTATATATGGTACCTGACTTCTGCACGCTGTGACAGGCACTTTGTTTGATCTCAGTGATGTGTAAAGGCCCAATCTTCACGGACGAACAAATCCTATAAAATGTCATACTGCAGTTTTTGTTTTGTATCTGAAAAACTATTAAAATAACTATAGTTTCGAAGGTCTCACTAATCTTTTTTTTTTTTTTTTTTATTCCGGCTGTAAAATATTGACACAATTTTCGGAACCAAAGATTACAGAATTGATTGAATTCTCATCTTCCACTGCTAGTTGTCCATCCAAAGATCTTCTTCAATTATTCGTTCCGTCAATATATTCTGAATTTCTTCTATCCAGGTGATAGGTGGTCTTACTCTTTTCCTTCTTCCTGGTGGGGTCCATTCTGTAACTCTCCTTGGCAATCTTTCCTGTGCCATTGTTTTCGTGTGTCCATACCATTGTAATTTTTTGTTTGGATAACATCAATAACAATAACAATTTTTGACTAATCGTTGGGTTGTGCAATTAAATCAGATTAACTGATGCCAATGAAGTCACTAATTACAAACTTTAATTAGGCACAAACAACAGTTACAAATCAACAAATGCACTCTTATACTATAATTCAAGTTAAATTTGTATAATTATTAACAAGATAACGTCACCTCATTACAGAATTGCACTAATCAACAGGATGATCACTTTCTACTAAATCGCATCAGTCGTTTTGATCCGCACTAGTAAAATCACCAGGTGTAACTGACTCTCGGCACCTTTGAAATGGAGTACTTATAACTCGACGCCTTGCATTGTAGTAACGTAGTCCGCCTGGATACTGGTAGAGTAGTCAAGTGAGGCAATCTCAAACAATCCAGAGTGTTACTGACTGCAACAGCCTCGCTAACAGCGGAGTGCTAAGAGTCACGTAGAGACTTTTGTTATTTTTTTTTCAGCTCAACGTAGCAATATATTAAACATGTTGTACAAATTGTTGAGCCTCCAGGTGATCTACTGGCTAGCGTGGGCGATTGATGTGGTTCAATTCCCGGCGAAGACTCCGTACGCCGCGCACTCCAGCGTCGTGAGGCAGAACTGAGTAACCGACTGAGATAACAGCGGCGCCTCCTTGCTGCGGAACCGCAACTAGCGGGTGCCATCGCGTTGTACTGGCCTGGCCATGCAACCGTCACACTAAACACACAAAAGCCGCGCGGTATGCCTTGGATCTTAACGGTCTGTTGAGCAGAGGTTTATTTTGTTGTACAAATTGTTAACCGTAGTGTTATTTGGACTTCGATTAGATCAAACGCTTTACACTTTAGATTGAACTCGACATATTTTCTGGATTCAGATAATCAGCCTTTCGGTAGCCTTTCTGGTAATCAATCCATACCAGAAAGAATGAGATATTCTGTATCAGGTGTTTTACTTGCTCCGCAGTTACCACATCTATGAACGAATGTGTTGATTCGCGCCTTCCGCTTTTGTTCTTCTGCTAGAGCTCCGTTGGTATCAACATATTCCGTGATTTTAGTCTCCATCCACAAAGCAACAAAACACGTTAGTTTAGTAAGCAACGGCATTAATTTATAGAAAGTGTTCAAGTATTGAACACTGAGTATCTTTTTGAACGACTGTTCTATAGAAATACATACAGAAACAACATTCAAAATCTTGAGGTTCTCTGCGGTGAGAAGAAGACGAGAAAGTGGAGACAGTGGAAAAGAAGGGGGCACAATGTGCGAATGAGGGCTTCTGGCAGAATAAGAAAAGGAAATGATATTCGCGTGGTCCTCGGCTGGCTGTTCGAGTAAAAAAAGTACATACAATTTCTAAGACTGAAAACAATAATCTATAGTAATTAGGAAGACACAATCATAATAACTAGATAAAGAGGAATACTGGAGAGAGACTCGTTTATGTTCATAGCTTTGCTCTATTCAGTACTTTAATATTATTATGTACACTTTGGCGGATTCAGTGACACACCGTCATATTCCTTACATAAAATGCAACGAGTACATGACACTTAGCGTTAATAGCGGTTGTGCTAAAATAGCTGTTTAATTAAACGTAGCTAACGACTACAGTAAAATTACCGTTGAATAGTTTTACCAACTTCTGATGAATGTTCACAAGCTAGATCGTGCTTTTTAATTAAACTGAAAGTTTCTCATACGGAGTCGCGTTAATCTGCTTGTAACGAATGTCAAAACTACCACTTATTTGTTTGGTTACACGCCTTTAATATAACATAAAATATAACCTGCGTGGGAACCGTACTTTGAAGTGAAATGATTTTCTCTTACGTAAAATTAGTAATTAGAAATTAGTAATTAAGATTTCGCACACAAACTTAGAGAAAATATTTAAAATAAAACATTCAAGTATTTACCCTAAGTAATGACATTTTGCAACTTTACAAATTTGAATACCATTTAGAAGGAAAATTTGTGTAGATAAAACAGTATTAGACAACATAAGTATATTGTGTCTTTTGTGGTACGGAAGCGTGGAACGAATCCCTGACAACCGTTGCTACATGAGCAGAAGATGGAAACAAGACAAACCCAGGATATTGGGGGTAGATAACATGTATGACGAAACGGAAAAAAGAAGTTAAAAACGAAGAGAATGAAACGACAGGAACTTTCGGGCGACCAGGATGTCGAGTCTGTAATGAATGTAGGCCTATAAACGGTCGCACATGAACGGAATGGGACAGTTTGTCACTACAGTCTGCATAAAATAAGTTGATAAAAACTATAGATGTCCAGAGGACTTAGATAATATTCTTCTTTTTATATAGTTTCTTTATTGTTTAACTTATTAAGTTGTAGTGGTTTATTAATTTTTTAAACAACTCACGCGTATTATATACAGATGCAGATAGAAGTTGCACATGGCATCTTGCGCCCTGGTTTGTTTTCGTTGTTCGGAAGGAAGCTCGATGAATGCCAGCGCGGTTACAGTACGGTCATTTGTTCAGCACAAGGAGATATGACGTGGTCCCCCTATGCACCACCGGTGTGCACGAGAGGAGTTCATGAATTGTTCCAGCCTCACTCCACGCCGAGGCCGCGGCTCATGGGCCCCGTAAGAATTTACACGCAGGAGGAGCCCGACCAGTCGTCGTGAGCCGCCACACCCAGACGGGTGGTTTCCGCAATTAGGCACTTTAACACCTCTAGGCTTCCCATGGTCGGAAAGACAGCTCAGCCGATGCTGACTGTTAAATTAACATGAATTTCAAATTGTGAAATGTACTGGCCTGACTCCATGTTTGAGGCACGGCTCCATGGCCCCTTTAGGGATTCACCCGCAGGAGGTTAGAGCAGTACTGGCGTGGGAGATGGGCGCGGCCGATAGATGGTGTCGGCACCCGGACCCGAACGAATGGGTACCGCAAGCAGCACTTGCACACCTCGGGCGACAGATCAGTCGAGGCTACTCGAGCTGATTCCGCTGTAGGCAGACGCTGGAGTAGCAAACCCAGCGTAGGCAAGCCGCGCCCTTAAAGAGCTGCCTGACTTGTGCCCTTATCATAATGGTGGTGGGTGGTGCCGCTGGGTTTCTTGACGATCGTCAAGCAACAGTCGATGGCGTCTGATACGTCCTGCAGACGGAGCGCTGTCCCCATACTGGTCAGCTGACCTGTGCAAGGAAAGGATTCCCCGGCCTTTTCAAAGCAATAAGTTGGTTACTCTACAGTCTATCCTTAATTTAGTAGTTACTGTTTGGTTGGTTTTAAATACCATTGGTTTTAAATTGGTTTTATTTAAAACCATTGTTAGAGGTATCATGACTTACGGGTCAGACGTTTGGACCACTATTAAACACAAAAAAAAAAATTAGTAACAGCAGAGATGGACTTTTGGAGACGTTCGGCAAGAGTGTCCAGACGTGAAAAAATTAGAAATTAAGTCAATAAGGACAGATTAAATGTGAAAAATTCAAACAAGTGATATTTATCCAAAGTAAGTTAGTTAAATCCGATTTTATAAAACTAGCCTAACTACGGCTGTGTTACTTGTCGCTATGAAAGTTTGCAAATAGATGGAATCAGGAACCCCCTTGCGCCATTTACTGTAATCGTACAATTTATTTCATGCGATCGCCTGTTAGGAGGTACTTTGGTAAAGCGCGAGAGGCAGTGATATTCAATTAAAAGCAGATTAAGTAGGAGAAACTTCCACTTTAATTACAAAGCAACAATAAAAGTTTAAATATTTATCGCGTCAATATAGGAAAAGTTGGTCGCATAATTCCCTCGTTAATTGCGCGGATCAGTTATTTCAGCAGCGGTCGTGAACAAAAGTTTTAATTCTCCGCTGAAACTACCAAAACACGGCCGTTTTTAAGAAAATTATTTTAATAAAGATAACACCTTAACAGTCAAACTGTTCTGCTTACAAGCAAATAATTATTCGTTGATCTCTTTGAAATGTTCTGTCATTTATATATATATATAGTTTTAATAGTAACTTTACCTACTAGTTACTTACTACGGAATTCTCAGTTTTAACTAGACCGTTTGTATTTGTCTGACTGTCTGTCTATCTATTTGGGGTATGTGTCTTGATACCGATTTTCCTAAAATTATGCAGGCGTGTCCAAACTTTGACTCTACAGACCTCTCTTGTTTTTGAGATTGATCTCTCCAAAAATGTGGAAGCAGGAGACAAAAATGCAAGAGAGTCAAATTTGTGAAAAAACACAAAAATCTGTTTGGGGTATGAAATTAAAGGGACGTGAATATAGTGTATAGGTTTAGAAATTTGAAAATTTTAGAATACCGGGGATTAAATAAAAGAACCAAAAGTTAGAAAAAATTGTAAAAACCCACCAGGGTTAGAGACTAAAAGAAATTGTAGCCGAAATATAAATATTTCGTTTTACTATAAAAATTATTTAAATTTAGGGCAGAATAGGCAAAAATTGAACACAAAATTATAAGAAAATTGTAGTTCGAAATTCAAAATTTTTATCTAACAATTTTAATAATGTCTCTCAACATTTTTTGCAATTTTTGGATGCCCCAAGTTTGTGAGTTATATTTACAAAAATTATTTTCATATTTTTATTAGTTAATGTAAGAAATTCAATTGTTGATTTTATCCAAACAAAAAAATTACAATGGACACACTAAAAGAATGACACAGGAAATATTGCCAAGGAAAGTTATGGAATGGACCCCACCACAGTTATGGAAGAAGGAAAAGAGGAAGACCAGCTATCACCTGGACAGAAGAAATTTATACTTTATTGAGGGAACGAGAAATTGAAGATCTTTGGATGGACAAGCAGCAGTGAAAGATGAGAATTCAATCACTTCTGTAATCTTTGGTTCCGGAAAATGTTTAAACATAGTACAGCCTGAATAATAATAAAAAAAATTATTAGTTACGTTGGCCTATATTTGTTAACATTTTTAGATATAGGCCTGTGGATAAACACATTAACTGAAAACTAGGAATAAATTGTTTGTCAGTTAGCCACTACCGTTAAAATTTTAAGTCAAAATCCAACGCAGTTGTTTGGAATTTTCAACGTTTATTTTATGAGCGACTAGTTTATAATTGTTATTTTACTGCACCGCAGCATTTTATAATTATGTTTTTGAAGTCTTCTTCCGGTATGGAACGCGTCAAAAATGTCTTGTATGACAACGTTTTACTCATATTACAATGAGTATCCTCAGGTCTAAGTGACGCAGAACTGAGAGGTCTAAGTGAGGTCTAGTAATGGACACCGGCCGCGGAAGCCTACGTGAGAATATATTTTATAATTGTCAGAAACCGCACGCTAGCGTGGAGCATGCAGAAAAGAATTTTGAACCGTTTTTAACAGCGATCATCCACATGATACTCTATCACTAGAAGAACAGACTACTCCATATGTGATTCATATTTTATGTTTTCCAATTACGTGTACCGCCGAAGCAAAACAAAACAATGTCATTAAAATCCATTGCCGGGCTGTTTGACCGTGGTCCATTGTTTTGTTCAAAAACAGACGTTTCGGTAGTTCCATCGGCTGCCATCATCAGTGTAAAAATCGAGCTGCACTAACGCAGGGTGGCACACGTTATATACCACAGTACTGGTTACGTTAGAGACCACTCTACGTTAGTGCAGCTCGATTTTTACACTGATGATGGCAGTCGATGGAACTACCGAAACGTCTGTGTTTGAACAAAACAGTGGACCACGGCCAAACAGCCCGAGAATGGATTTTAATAACATTGACTCCGATCGTGTAAGCCTTCGAAGTATTTTTCAAAACAAAACAATGTCCTTCCATACAAAGTCGTAATTAGGCCTATGTAGGCATACGGTATAGAATTATGGGGTTGTGCCAGCAAATCTATCATTGCAGTAATTCAACGTGTACAATCAAACATCCTTCGTACAATAACCGATGCTTTGTGGTACGTCACTAACCAGATGCCAAGCACCAATAGTGCAAGAGGTTACCCACGAACGAGCCAGGAAACATCATGCAATGTTAGAAACGCTCGTCAATCATTTCATCCAAACTCTTGTGCAAGAATGTCCACAACAGAAGACAGAAAATAAATTTACCAATAAACTTGACTTAGGTAAAAAAGGTCTCACTGGAGAAATCTCATCACGCCGGAAGGGGAGCTTAACAACTAGTTCTTAAGAGGTAAGGAAGTCTGAAAAAAAAACAAATGTTTGTCGTGATGCCAGAATGCCTATATCCAAGTGAATGTCTAGCATTGAATTATAATTTAGACAAACTAGAAATATTGGAAAGACGAATTATTAGGCACACGGAAAACTTCAAAAGGTTGGAAATTAAGAAGTAATGATATACATCGAAGTAAAGTAATACATCGAAGTACATAAAATATAACAGAAACAATGAGAAAAATAAGACTAGTATTTTTTGGACATTTATATTGACTGGACGACAATAGGTTAACAAAACAGACTTCCAAATATCTGTGGGGAAAGAAGTCAACATCAAGTTGGATTAAAGAAGTCAAAAAGGATTTAGGAAAAAGTATTATAAATGCCGAGCAAGCAATTGAAAGAGAAGTTTTTCGGGCAAAAGTGTTAAAAATGGAAGGAGTCCACGGTAGGAGAGAGAGAGAAACGCAGTTTGCAGATGGACTGAAGACAGGAAGAAGAGACACAGTGAAATGATGAAAGAATATTGGAGAAAAAGAAAAGATCAAGAAATAAAGACTTAAAATTGGCATGTGGTTCTCAGATGGCCGATACAAATAGAAAAAAAAATATTGACCTGACGTATGTAAAACAGATCTCACTGCAGAAATTTCATCACGCCAGAAGGGGAGCTTAATTGCTAGTTCTTACGGAGGTAGTAAGAAGGTCTTACAATTTTTTTTTTAATATTTGAATTTTCCATTATTTTTCGATATATAATAAACTTGTGTAAGTTTATATACCAGTGTTTAAAATATTAAAAAATAAAAACTCAGCATGGAAGCGTTAAAATATGCAATTCTAATTTCAGTTTTTCTTTAAAACTAAGTGTCTAATTTGAGTTTACCGCTTGTGCTGTTTTCTGAGTTTTGTTCTTTTTTATTCTATAGAATGGAGTGAAGCAGCACCCTATAGAATAAAGTAGCATTCTATAACAAAAACAGCTGGCTCAATTTTATTAACAAAAAGGTGTTTATAATCTTTTGGACTGCGTAGTTTGTGTGCTGACGTGTTGTTGTGTTAAGATTTCACATTAGCGTTCGTTTATATTTTATATTTTGTGTTTTTAGTATAATTATGCCAAGACTTTTTTTTTGTCAAGAATTAAAAAATAAATCGATAAAAGGAGTTTCTCCGGAAACAAAAGAAACTTTATCCCAGACAAATCGCTAATGATTTTCAAACACTTTCACCACCTGTTGCAAAACTTTCTTCTGAATTATGGAAAAATTATGCTGAAGAAGAAAATGCTAAAGGTAGTTTTATAATAAACATAGACAACTTAGTTCAAGCTATGATATCGTCTACTGTTTGTTTACAAGATGAACTACGTATGTTGGAATCATTAAAGTTAGCACATGCTGTTTCTTTTAATATATTCTGTAAAAATTTCAAGAAGGAAACTAAGTTCTTGAGCAGATGTATTCTACCGCTGTAGGCAGTGTTTTTAAAGTGATATTAGAATGGTTTATGGTTTGTGGACTATTGGGCATGGTGAGGCTGCAGGTAGAATTTTGTGCTCTGTTCTTGACTTATCATCCCCGCCACACTCATTTCTTAGGTATTTGAAGATTTTAATTCCAGCTATAGAGACTGTAGCTAAAAATTCGTTGAAACAAGCAGCTGTTAAAGCTATAAAAGAAACTGATGACTGTAACGAAATTCCTGCTCCCTTTGATGGCACATACAAAAAAGAAGAGTTACCCTACATTCATCCGTGGTAATGACACCATCCAGTGTCGATTATGGGAAAGTTATCGATGTTGCAGTCATATCAAAATTTTACAATTCATGTAAATGGAAGAAAGACCAACCACATGAACGCCAAATTAATTCTGAAGATTCAAGTGAAAGTATGAGATCACAGAGTGCAATAAATATTTTCAAACGGTCAGAAGAAAAAAGAGTAATAAAGTACAGAAAGTATCTTGGGGATGGGGATTCAAAAGCCTTCAATAAGCTCTATAGAAAAAATCTACTGAATAAAGAGAACAACGAGACTGATCCAGAGTAAGGTACTGGTCTTTATTTGTGGTGTGTATTACAAATTAAGTCTCGTAAAATCCTTAACTTTTAGATTTTTTTTCGAATTACTGTAAATCTCATTTCTTTGTCTTTCGGTGACATTTTCTCAGAGATTACGTAAGGTGTCAACATGCAATTTTGCAAACTTGGTCTAGATTACATGATTATAAGGTGAACGAAATAAAATTTATATTTATGTACTTATCACAACATAATTAGCAGCAGTCCAATTATGTTTTGAAATATTTCTTGGGCAGTAATGTCAGATTTTGTAAAAATATATCACATAAGAAAAAAAGAAAAAAAATTGTTTCCGGGAGATTTTGTAAAATATATCACATAAGGAAAAAAGAAAAAAATTGTTTCTGTATATAAACAAATATCAGTTGATCAATTTTGTTTGTTTGAAAGCTTACAGGACTTTGTAATTTCTAATTAATACTGTGAAAAATGAATTAAAATCTAGTTTATATTTTAGTATTACTGTCCTTAAGGCGGCTAATGATTTTTACTGAAGTCAAAACGTCTAAGTTTTAGAGATATTAAGCTAATTATGGTTTTAAATATTTCGTTTAAATCAGTAACTTTCGTTTTGCAAATTTAAACAATAATACACGTGGTTGATTGTCGCTGAGTAAAACAATAAGTATAAAGACATTATTTGAGTAGGTACTTATTGTTATACAAATACATTGTTATAATACCACATTCATTATAACCCTTGTGATAGGAAACGTTTACCCAATTAACTGTTAACAAGCGCATTTCGCAATCAGTTTCTTACCTTATTTTTATTTTTCCTATTTCTTGTTTAGTCTATGAATTCCTTACAAGTATTTATTGTGCAATGTTATAACAGACCGTCAATAGAAGATCGTTAAGAAGTTTAAACACGGATCACAAACACATACATACGATCAGTAGAACGTAAACAACAGTTACGCGTAGTAAACAGTTATCGCGGCGGCGGCGTCGCGACGCTAGTGAAGTTCACAGCAACACTGACGTCTCGTACAGCGTCCGTCCACCACGTGCGTTCTGCCACCGAGGGATTCTGCGCGCCCCTCTCCACCCGGTTCGCAGTTACCGCTATTTATTTCATTTTATTCATTGATCTACCGAGCTGTCGACTACTGTATTCATTAGAGCGCTTATAACCGAGACGTTACACTGTTTGTTTCACTTCTCGCAACGTGACGAACTCACGACACGTATGTCTTTGTCGTCACTCAATTCTCCTGCGCTCATAGAGTACTAATACTATTAGCTTTCTGTTATTAATACTAAACCTTGAGATCAAACACTTTTTGCTACAGTCTATTTCTTGGTACATATATAATGTATTTAAAATTTATAATTTCTTTACATACAGCAGGCCAGTAACCTGATTCAGTAAAAATATATGTACTTACAGAGCTCATACCCCCCTTGAAAATCGGATGGGAAATACGGGAAAACGACCTAAGCTAACGCAAAATAACAAATCCAAATGGATTAATGATTGAAGACTCCAGAAGAAGATAGTGTGAACACTAGTATCGCATGCCTGATATCCGTCTACCTGTGGCTGCCTTGGGTTGTCACCCTACTGGGAAGAGAGATGTCGGTAGACCGAGGAGGATATGGGTTCCGGAATAGGTCTAAGCCTAGTCCTTGGAGCGGTGATGATGATGATGAAATTCTTTACCTCAAGATGTTTTTCCCCTTATTTGTAACATGTTTCGGGACACGTATTGTGCCCACACTCAGCCATCATAGTTTTGGATCTAGTTGCATATTTGTGTTCTGGTTGGTTGTTGCTATGGTTTCCTGTTGGTTTTCAAGTTGCTATGGAAGTTAGTTTTCAACTTCAACGATAAATCATAAAACTGACTTTCAAGGTTAATTTTTATTACTTCTATTTTCCGGACGGAAATGGAATTGGTGATTGCGAAAAAATCTTGTTCCGGATAAGGGCTGATTCTGATTCTACTACCCTCAAAACATGAAGAAAAGTAATTTACCGAAAAGTGTCTGTGTGTAGAATTTTTTCTATGGATAACGATAACTGCCGCAAATTCAAACATAATCAAATAATTTTTTGGAGCATATGTGCCCGAGTTGTAGAGGACTCAAGACCTATTGATTTTGGTGAAGATCGGTTAAGGGAGAGGGGTAGTTTAATTGCAACTTTTTACGTTTTAACAAGAGTAAAGTACTTAATTTTGATAAATAAAGTGTCCTGAAAAAAGGTCATAATAATCCACTGTAGAAAGATAGATGAAATATCTACAAAAGGAAAGGATAGTCGAAGCAAGAGGGGGTAATTTTTCACGTGTGGTATTGATTTAATGGGTTTGACTTGAAGATTTAATGACTTTCAAGATTAATTTTTAATATTAATAGATTTTGTATTGATTTTACAGCTGTTAAAAAAGAAAAAGAAAAATGCATAAAAATATCGTTTTTGAAACATCTTCAAACATAATTAAAACTTGGACATATTAGGTACTTGTAGCTTACTTTAACTCCTCGACATGCAGTCGTAATGGATACATACAGGTAAGAAAGTGAAACTAGATAATAAATTTTGACAGACGTAAGTAAAATATTTTGATGCAAACATGACCCAGTAAAAAATAGCAAATTTACTTAGAGGCTGTTTATGACAGGAACCAGCTCTACTTAGTAAGGAGATAACGAAGGATTCCCAATAAACGAATGAGATTTTTTTCAGGATATGCGCACGTGACGAGCACGGGCATCCTGGAGTCGGTGATTCCTCACAAGGCAGTCCTGTCACCCCCAAAACACAACGGTACGACCCAACTGTAGCTTGGAATAAAAACGCAGACTCAGCGAAACATTTCCCAAGTTGTGAACGCCTGGTAACAGGGGGGGGATGATTCCGTTGTACCTTTTTTGGGTACGTCGCGTGCTCACACGTCAACCACAATGTCGAGAAGGGTCGCGAGCACGCCTCAGGGCTCGAGCCCAGATATATCCACGATTTACCCCGAAGGGCGACGACTTAACCTTCACCTTCTAGCACAGGGAGGGGAACACTACTCCGTCAGGCCAGGTAACCGTGTCCTCCGTTCTCTTTCGCTAATTACGTAACTCCACCGACTTTCGGACGCTAGTCTGCCAAGAGAAGTGGAGAAGTGGAGCAGAAGCAGGACGTGTTCTAGCGCACTAGGGTTCATTTGGTTTACAACGGACATTACGGAACTGGCGTGGGCCCGGGAACGTTGGTTCCGTTCACGCTGCGCCACTTGGATTCACGGTTAAACCGGTCTGCTTTCACTCTGTATCACGCACGTTTCTCAACCATCAACGCCGCTGCCGCCGAAGGAAGTGGTATCATCTGTGCTCGAAAGCAGTGCGTGGCTGAGCGGGATCTTGGACCCACGGAAAGCTACTATCCGGGAGGTGATGGCTTGATGGCTCCCCGGATGTAGCCTCGGGCTCGGGGCCCTCCCCGGCCAACCTGCAGGGGTCGTCGCTAGGTCACGTGCCGTTTGCAAAGGGGTCGCACAGTGGCCTCCCACTTATATAAACTTTGTACCAGCACGATCTAAGCTGGAAAGCAGCTTCAACCAATCAAGTTCTGTCTGATTGGCTTGGGAGTACATACAGCATGCCAAACCGTATTTAATAGAGGAACCGTATTTTCCCTTCGATCCATAGCGACGAAACCATGTTTGAAGATTTCAACGGTCTCCATGTGCAGCTGAGGGTAGTAGGGACTCTCCGAGAACAAGATCTTGAGAAGGCGATGATCAGCGTTGGAGAGAGGGCACGCTCGGGCACCGTAGACTTCTCCGGCTGCCTCAAGTGACCCTTCTCTGGCAAAATACATAGCAGTGCCTCATCACTGGGAGGTGAGTTGGCTCATTGTTTCAGCCAATGATGATGACCACCGAGGGTGGGGCCGAAACGCTTGTCAACAACAACTGTAGACCACTGCGTAACAACCTGGGTACTTGTAGCGCCCGATTTCTGTACACTGCGACAATACAAGCATAGGCTGTAATGCGCATATATGAAATAAAATAAATAATTTAATTTTAATAATATGTAATAGACGAGCAGGTGTAAAATTGGAAGCTGGCTTACAAACAGGAATCAACACGCAGGATCACGCGATTACCGCTGTAAGCGTGTACACAAGTAAATTGTGTGTGTGCGTGAAGCCTGTTTGAGCCTGAAAGTTTGCAACCCCACCCCGAGTCAATGCTAAATTAAGAACATATTTAATATTAAGCAAACCATAAATGTTAGAAAGAATGTAAAAACTTCTAAAAATGTGTAAAAATCAGACACAAGTGCAGTGCGAATCCTACGTAATTCGGACAATCAGTGCGAATTCTGTGCGATTTTTAAAGCATTATAAGTACACTAATGGTGCCATCAGCATGATAATTACATATCATATGTATAATTAAATTAGACAATATTATATATCACCTTGAAATCCGCATTAAACAGTGTGTTTGGCGGAAAAGTACAAATATGTGAAATGAGACGAGAGTGGGGACACTCACGCCATGCTTCAGTTTTCGACAGGCTTGTTCCTGAGCCGACAGGTGCAGTTTTCTTCGTGGATATAAATATGAGCCCAGGAGAGCCGAACTCTCTCTTCTAACAGTCTTCAGTCGTGGCGGTACGCTATGTCCGTCAGCGATGAGAATTTTTAATTCTCTTCTAACATTCTTCAGTCGCGGCGGTACGCTATGTCCGTCCGAGACGTGAAATTTTTAACTACTTTGGACAGAGTTAGACGCTAGGTCTAACATCAGTACGATCTTTTTTAATCGTAACTTATAAAGTATTACGGAAAATGTTTTGATTTAAAGTATTAATGAAAAACAATAATTAAAAAGTACCGTAACAAAGAAATTGTCGGACGTTTACAAGCAGTCTACAAATAAGAACATCAACTCTAGACAGATGACGAGACAACGACTAGCAGAGGAACGAGACGCAGAGGACTAGAGACGGTTCTATCATAACAGCTACAGATCCAGAGCAAAACGTCATTATAATCGACAGCAGCCAATGTACCATGAAGGACGAGAGACGGGAGGACGAGCAGTGAGGACAAGAGGACATCCAGGAGGAGCGGACTGACGGGATCACGGGAGAACATGGGACAAATCTGCAGAATTTAAGGTGACGAAAAACCAATATATAATTATCAAAGAGAAAGACATTGAAAGACTTTAATAAAAAGAAAAACAAAAACAAAACATTTTTGTAAGATTAAATAATAATTATGTAGATAGAGATAAAACCAATGTAATTTATGTGTAATCAGAATATTCTTAAATTATTTTCCTTTAATGAATGAACTGTCAATGTAACGATAATTTAAATCCTTGTTTGGAGAATGAACAAGTAATTAATTTATTTAACTTTTTCTTAGTAAAAGCACATAACGTAAAGTCATTGAAAATAATCAATTAATTGTGTTAAAATGATTATAAAGCCGTAAAAAGGCATAAAGAAAATATAGAATAAGGATGTATTAACAATTTAAAAAAAAAACACACATTCAGACTGAGTAGTCAAGAAATCATAGTATAATGAAGAAAAGATTTTAATTAAAATTGATAATATAATATCTAGAATATAAGATATATGGTTGTGATGAGAACACGGCAAGTAAAAAACTTTGAAACCATAGATAATGGATATCGTATGGCGAATTAATCATTATTTTATGCTATTATATTTTGTTTATGTTTGTTCAAATTAATAAATGGAAGCATATTACGATTCCTAAAAGAGTTACTCTTATTATAATTACACCTGAACCCTAATTATACATGCACGTTGTTAGTAATGTTATATATAAATGTTATATGAGTATAAACACAGCACCGATTAAGATAATTAAACAATAGCAATGTGTATCGTAATAATACTACATAATCATTTCTGGGTACTAGTAGTAAAGAATTTCTCTGTTGTTTCCCATTTTAAAATGTTGTCTCGTGTCCTCTTATTCCTTTAGTGTAATGAGTAGACACGTCCACTCTCCTTTCCTGTTTTCTCTCACTTTTACTCTAAACATCTCTCTCTGTATCTCCTTTTCAGTATTTATAGACCATTTAATACACGTTTTTGCGATGCTGCGATTTTACGCAAGCAAACAATTAACGAAATACGACACTGCGTATTTCATTTTGAAACCCACTAATTCTGCTCTTCCACTTTTCTCAGTTCCATGCAGCTGTTAGGTAGCCTTCCTCTTGCCCTTCTTTCCCAGTCCAACACTGTCTTTGGAAACCTTCCATCCCCCATTCTCCTCACATACCCTATGCCATCCTAATATTTTTCTTGCAGAATTTCTAATATATCTGTCACAACATTTATCATATCTCCTATCACGGTATCCCTTATTCTCTGCCTTCTCGACCCCTTTCAGTACTCCCCCGAACTCTGTTTCTATAATTGTCTCACAGTCTACCCCGTTGTCCTCTATTCATTCTCCAAGCCTTCGCGCCCCTTAGAGGAATTATACTCTATATGAGTCATTTACAAATGATTATTTTTGGTTTGGCCATGACATTACTACTCCATACAAAAATGAATTTAACATTCCAATCTTCCTTCTTACTTTCCCTCCTGTTTTATTAAAACGCATGTAATACTGGAATACATGGAATGCATTAATATACTGCATTCCACGCACGCAGTACAAAAACAGCAGAAGCAAACTGTATACTTTTTGTACTCACGGACTTGTGTTCAGAGTTAAGTAAATTACGCTCATATATTACAAACACATTCTGTATAATAGCTAACTATATGTTTTACATTCATGATTTACAATCGACATAGAAATATATCGCCATATGTTTTCTTTCAGGACAAATATGTATATAGGTCACTAACTACGGTATTTTACACGGCATATGGTATAATGTTGGTTTAACCCCCTAATGGGGGTATAATTATCCTAAACATGTTCATACACCTGTATATTGTGTAAACATTATGTAACATTGATTTTTTGGTTCCTAACTCAATTAATGTTGTTCAATGATGCCCAAACAGCCCTTTGTCCACGCGCGCGTGTGTGTACAAATAAAATGACAAAAAAATTTTCGCGTGTCAATTATATTTTATTGACATTATTGCTGATGCATCTGTACTGCTTTGTAGATGTTTGACAAACTTAATGAAGTTTATCAATCAAATTTTGTAAGGGACTTGAATAACCAAGTACCGTACAGTATAGAAGTAGGAAATGGTCACGATATTCATCTAGGCACAGGGGCAAGTATAATACACTACAGAGACTGCTTGTATAACGGTTCTCCTGTCTTGTACAATGCATGAAGCTGTTGGAACAGAAATGCCTGGTTAGAATTAAAGTGAGGACTGCATGAGGCATTTACTGAATCTATATGATCCAGGTGTTTGGAAGTAACACGCAAAAACACTGAGGACTTAAGAGACACACATATAGAACACTCGGACTACAACTTGCCTTATATTACAAACAATGACGTGGTAAATAAACTACATAGCTCAACCATACGTGTGGGACCGTTCAGGGAACTCCAAAATCAACGAGCAGAAGCGCGTGATGTTCTACAAGCTGATGGCCCTCCCCACACTTCTCTATGCATCTGAGAATTGGACTTTAACGAAATCTGAAACCAGTTGTATTCAAGCGGCCCAAATGAGATTTCTCTGCCACTTGGCAGGATATACTCTCCATGATCATAGAACAAACACAGATATACGGCAGGAACTGAATATTATGAGTATACTAGACAGGATTGCCTAATATCGGCTAAAATGGTTGGAACATCTTAACCGAATGTATAACTGCCTCATTACCAAACAACTATTGAATTATAAGCCGAAGGGACGGAGAGGTGTTTGAGGTCCGAAGAAGCGTTGGAGTGACCAACTCTAGTCTATTTGTTTGGGACCGGAACAAACCGTTTTTGGATTTTATCCTAGTTGAAGATGACAATCCAGGTCTTATGGTTAAAAACAAATATGATCTACAAAAGACTGATGGAGATGATGATGATGATGATGATGAGATATACTGGCAACCCTGCTGTGTACTCGTCAGACAGATACGATACGAAATGTGGATAATCGCCATAGAGAAGGGGTGGAACGTAAATGATCTAGACGTCATTAAGACCAAAAGATTAAACTGGTAAGCGAAAAATGCGGAAAACTGCAAGACGACAGATAGACGGGCTTGTCAACCTTAGCAACGAAGAAACAGCGGAAGACCATGACAATAATGGAAGGTATAAAGACAGCTAATCACGGACAGGAAATGATTACAAGAAAGTGATTGGTAAGACAGAACGGGTGACATATGCTGCGTATGGCGTGTGTTTTGTAAAAAAAAGATGAAGGAAATATTATGTGAATATTTGTAAGAAAAGTTATGAAACGATTCTGGAACAAAATCAAATAGAAAAATACAAATAACGAACGGCAACAAATTATAAAATAAAAAAAACCTAAAGTAGAGACTATACTAATTGCTCGTAGGAAGGAGCCAAGAAGGTTCATTGTTAATGCGGATCGCTAGGGAGCAGAGATAAAGAAGGGAAGAAAGAGACCAAGATAACGAGGAACGTGAAAAGTGAGGGATTTGTAAAGGTAATATGAAAGGAAAAGATGCGGAACAAAAAATGTTGCAGAAGGTTAGGTGAATAAATGAGTCATGTATAAATTTATGTGAAATTAAACGAAAGAAAATATGGAATAATTCACCAGCACAAAGATGAGTCATTTAGCACTGGACTCAGAACTATTCTACAAGGAATGAACGGACGTACTACTAACTACTACAAAGGTTTTGTAAAATATATAAGTTTTGTAAGGTAAATATAGGTTTTGTAAAATAGTAAATAAGTTTCGTCCAAACTTAGTTACTACTACTATTACTAGTGGCGTACCTAGGTCATTGGAGGCCCGGGGTAGACTTCTTTCTGAGGACCCCCCTCCCATGAGACGGGTGTTTATAATCCAATTTATCTTTAAGTAATATATATCAAACACACTTTACTATTATAGGACTCTATTTATTGTCTAATTACTGATACATCTACTTAGAAAACTTTATAAGAAGTTGTAGTAATGATTCAAGAAGCTACCTCTAGGGTGTTGACGCTTCATGGTTGTATTTTTGAAAATATTACAATAAACTATAAGTTAGTACTAGTACAGTTTGTCGAAATAACAGGGCAGAGGGGGTTGTGCCTCATATACGGACATCTCCTGTTGCGCTTCAGGACGTAACAGTACAACATTTGCAAACGAGTTAAAAAAAATTTACCAAAAAACTTATTTTTCCAAATCTGGAGGGTCCCTACTAAGTGGGGCCCGGGGAGTTCCGCATATTCCGCTACTGACTACTACTACTACCACTACTACTACTACTACTATTATTGTTATTTTATTATTAGGCCTATTACAGGAAGACGTTTTAACTTGAAAATCCACATGTTCAGGAAGAACAGCCGGTACCCATGACATGACCCAACGTCACATGTATAATTTTTAATTTCATGGTGACAACACGGAAAGTAGAGTCAAGAGTACAAAGAGAATTTTAACCCCATATAATTGTTCTATAGACAGTACTAAACGATGCCTGATGCAGACAACAAGGGAACGTAATTACCGTCGCAAAGTACAGACGATAACGCACAGCAATTATCTCCGTGTACTGTCGGTGATTACGTACGGTATACCGTCTGACAGCTTTTGCTTGTCCAAACTGCTTTAACGCTAATTGAAACTGAACTGTTGACGGACAAACTGTATTCATCCGCTTCCGATCAACACGATTCGACAAAAAAAATAAAATAAATAACAGTTCCTTTATTGACTTTTCCACTTATCTTTTGATGGGAAATAAACGGAAACTAAGTATGTTATTTTTTCTCAAGTCGACTGATGTTAATTTTGATAATGTTATTTTGGTACTTTCCTAATACCTGCACCTACATTAATTTTGGATATTTCGATTATGCGATTATCGGCATCGATCTGTAGTGAATTTCGCATATAATTTTAGTTGGATAATAAATAATCGTAAAAATTTATTTATTTTTGTATTTTATGTTATAAAATAGTTTGTTGACGGCTGAAATTGTTTTTCATTGTCACATTTTCTACGAAAGTTGTTTCTAGCAATAATATAACTCAGATATGTGTGAAACGCTGACGTTGTTAGGTTAACATGCAAACTAGAAATACACATGGAAAACAATATGTTTTTAAACTGGTACCTGCTTTTCCTGAAAACCAGATAAAAAACCCAACTCGAAGTATTATTATACTCAACCTATTGCCTCTACAACTTGAAGTATTGCCTCTTACTATACTTATCTCCCTTTCTTACTAAACACGACGCCTGTTTACATTTAGTCACAATATTTCTTGATTTATTATAATTATTAATAATAAAAATCACTTGTAAACTGTTTGCCATTCGCAGATGACTTTGCTATACTTTCTGAATATCTGACATCTTCAGTAACATAAGTTAATTTTTTAGAGAACATAGCCAGTAGAACAGGCGTAGGAATTTCAGCAGAAAAAAAAACAAATTTCTCACGAACATTAAAAACGCGCCACAGATATTCCTGCTAACAGATATTGATCGAATAGAGAGGGTTAGAAAATTTAAGTACCTAGAAGAAAATTCAAGAGAATGGTTTAGAAATATCTGCTATAGAAGAAAGGATTCATAAGATGGAAGAGCATGTGGTATAACTAAAGATATTTACAATAAAAAGTGCATGTCTAAAAATGCGAAAATAAGGCATTACAATACAGTAGCGAGACCAGAATGCCTTTATGCAAGTGAATGTCTAGCATTGAATTATAATTTAGACAAAATAGAAATAGTGGAAAGACGAATTATTAGGAAAATATTAGGCCCACGAAAAACTTCAGAAGGTTGGAAAATAAGAAATAATGATGAAATACATTAAAGCATAGAAAATATAACAGAAACAGTGAGGAAAAGAAAACTAGTATTTTTTGGACATTTATATAGAATGGACGACAATAGGTTAGCAAAACAGATCTTCTAATATCTGTGAGAAAAGAAGTCGACATCAAGTTGGATTAAAGAAGTCCAAATGGATTTAGAAAAAAATAATATACACGCAGAAGAAACAAATGAAAGAGAAGTTTTTTCGGCGAAAAGTTTTAAAAATAGAAGGAGTCCAGGGTAGGAGAGAGAAAAACGCAGGTTCAAAGTGGGCGAAAGACAGGAAGAAAAGACACAGTGAAAAGATGAAAGAATAGTGGAGAAAAAGAAAAGAACAAAGAATAAAGAATTGAAATTGGCATGTGGTCCTTAGATGGCCGATACCAAAAAAAAAATCGCTTGTTATTTTACACAAGACTTTTGTATACTTTCACATATTTAAGTGTAGTTTTGTATACTGCTACGGCGAGACGAACGACAGTTACATAACGCTTTACATAAATCCAGATTGTCTTTTCACGCGTTTATCGACTGGTATACCGCTGGCAGTCGCCACGTTGTATTCAAGGTTGGTCTTTGACGTAGTCTCCGGATTGTTCTAGCGACTGAAACTGCACAAATTATTGCCGGAAAATCTAAGATTATACTGAAATCTCAGCCGGGTATAAATACAAGGATCCAACGGCCGGCCGGCAAAAGTTCGGTTACAACTGGCGACATTGCAAAGTGCGAATCGAAGTGACTTTTTCTGTTCAATGGAAATTGGTTATCGTGTTAATTACTGCAAAACTGTAAGAGGTTACAATTATTGTGCTGTATTGGACAAATTTAACTTCAGTTATTGTATAACAGTGCCTTTGTTGATTTATAAAAGTTGTTGTGTTCAATTAAAGTTTGTAATTAGCGATCTCATTGACGTTAGTTATTCCGTCTCCGCTGTACAACACGACGATCCGTGAGACCTTCGTAATAATACAATTTGTTTTACGATATTTCAACAGCATTTTTAACTCTCATCCTGTGAATTATCAGAAATATTCTGAAAATAACATTTAAATAACACTTAAAAATGCTGTTTGAAACATTGAAAAACAAATTATATGCAATAAGTATACATTCTTACATAAAATAAAAAATTATATTTATTATAGGTAATATAAAATAATTATACTTATGGCCGGAGAGATTAAAGGCAATATTCTTTCTAGTGCCAAAAGTACACTGTTCTTTACCTTCACGATTAGAAAATAAATCTACCCACTTTCGTTATAATTTTTTTCTTACAATTTTCAATGATTACAATTTCAATTACAATTACAATTTATACTCGTCGTTAAAAGAAAAGCCTTGTAAAGTATCTTAAATCCTAGGTAGATTAGTATCCTGGTATTCCGTTTTCGAAAACATGGGCAATCGTTTACAACGTGGGACAAATCCCAGATTTCCGGAAATATTGGTGACAATGTTTTAGCTCAGTTATTATTAACTTTTAGGTAAGTATTATAATTATTTATGTATACACTTTGTAGTTGCATAATACTTTTGGTAATTTTTATATCCGTGACGAGTACTCACAGTTATCTTTAACCAACGTAGAACATTATTTTACTTTGGATACTTTTTATATGTGCATCTAGTCATGAGTGGAGAGAATAACAATTATCTTCTTTCCTTAACGTGTACTTAGTTTTTCAAATATGTAATTTTTACTGTATTCCTGCGTTCTACGTGTTTCAAATTTGCGTCAGATTTTCGTCGAGTGGACGAAATGTGGAGATGCAACATACTGTTATTTTTTTAAACACGATTAAGAAGCAACCAGTGCTTCAAATTACTTCATAAGCTTAGAGGCAATGGAATTTTGGTACATCAGAGGCGGTAACAGCTTCAAAAAGGAAAATATTTATAGCACACTATTAATTTGTAACAGGCTACTCGGATTATGCAATAAATGTATTGTACCTGCTAGCGATACAGGGCGACGAGAGGCAAGACATACGTATTTGTCCGCGCTGGAACATGACGTTATTGCAGCGTACACAACAATTCCATTTACTAGCGGCCTCATACACTCCTACTGTTTAACACGCCCTTTAGCTAGTAATAGCGTTCTGTTATAGCATTCCCGAACGCGACCTCTATCTTACTTGCTTTCTGATCTCTCTAGGCTTCTGACATTTCAATGCGTGCGTGGTGTAATCCTCTTTCTTCTCTTTCTTACCCTCCTCTCGCGTACAGAACTGTTTAAATTTTCTACTGTCTTTTTGCTTAATTTCGTCTATTAAATACACAAGGATTTTCACTTTGCTTCAACTTGTCTTGGGCGAGATCCCTTTCTTTAGTCTTCTCTGGCTAGTCTCTTTTGACTGCCTCTTGTTCTTTTCTGACCCCGACGCTATTAGAGTAATCGAGGGCTACGGTGTCTTCCTTTTTCAATTCTAGTTTCTTAATTTTGGGTGGCTTAGGGTCTTAGAGTGCTCACTGATTCCGATAAGTGAGCGCTGGACATACTAAGAAACGTTCAGTATCAGAATAACTTATACAAAGCCACCGAATCCTATCTCAGAAAGAAAAGGGTGAGGACAAATCTCCTGCGCCCCAAAACAGGGGCCTTTCGGTGAAGGTATGGTAACCCTGACAGAAGATCCCCCTATGGTCCTCCTGAGAGGGGTGTTCCGCGATTTCTCAAATAAATCGGGCCACTATTCAAAAATTATAATTTATTAATAATTGGGAATGGTGAAGTTTTTATTTGGCGATGTACTGCATTACCGTGTTTTGCCTTACTGCATGCTGGCGCTACCTGTTGGTGTAAGCGAGTAATTGTGTTCCTCGGCTCTGTGCAGTGCAAGTTAATTCAGTCCAGTCTCGGCAACCGCTTCGTGAACAGTGTTCTTCCGGCAGGACAGAGTTTTGATTAATTGTTGTATTTCTATTCTATCATGACGAGGTAGACGCGTACAGACCTCCGCGCTCCTGAGACAGCCGAGGACCTGATCCGAGCATGGCGGAAATTCTTTACCATGTCCTGAACACACACACACAGACTCTCGTTCTCACCTGCCGGAAGGAGAAATAAGCTAAGCATGCCTCTGTAAACCCCCATCAACAAGACCGTCTGACTCTCCAACAGGGTACGGACCTCCTGGAAAGCTTCTGGATAAAACGAGGTGACATTAAACCAATACTTTCATAAATTTGGCCTCTACAGAAAACAACTTGTATAGTGCCTTTAACATCCACAGAAAACTCAGTTCTACTTGAATTGACTTTCTACATCTTAATCCGTTTTAATTGTGCTCGTGTCCAGCTGGACATAATTTTGGATGCAAACTATCTGTAACATTGCGTTGATAAGTAATTAGTCTCAAGATCAATTGTAGGCCCGTTTACATTGATACTGAAGGGGTTTGTAGACGTTTGTGGGGGACGGGTATTTTAGTTATGTAGGTGGGTGCAGTTTGTAACATGCTAATCTGGATCGGCTGGTCTAGTATCTATTATAATCTTGGGTCTTTTGCTAATTTATTATTTTATTCATTTCATAATTGGGTTGGGAGTTTTCATTATCCTGCTATCAGGTCGGGTTACTTTTAAAATATAACAAAATCAGGGGAGTCACCTGTCGGTGCAAATCCATGCAAGCTCCCGGACATGTTACCTTATGTCGGGTCTGGCTCTTGTCCAGCTTTCTACTACCCTGTCTGTCTTTGGGGGGTTTTTTCCTAAATTTTTTTTTGTAATGGTTAATTGCTTTTTCGGATGCCGCTTGGAACATGTCAGCGGCCGGGCCAATCCAGTTTATTTTCTTCAAATTTATAAATTGTATTTTTCATAAAATTATACAGGCTGTTTACAAGCATTTTAAATTTATATATATTGCATTTTGATAAAACTATACAGGCTGGTTACAGGCTTTTAAATTCATATATTGTACCTTTTGATAAAATTATACAGGCTGTTCGCAAGGTTTTTACACTCATAATTGGTGTTCTTTAGTATGATGGCAAATCGCCCCTTTTAGTAATTTGAAGCTTATATAATTTTTTGATAAAATTATACCAGCTGTTTACAGTGAATTTAAATTTATAAATTGTTTTTTTTTATAAAATGATCCAGGCGGTTTACATGGCTCTGAAAATTATAAATTGTGTTTTGATAAACCATATAGGCTGTTCACAAGGCATTTTTAAAATTATAAATTGTGGTTGTTTATTATTTATTATTATTGTATTTTGATGTAATTATAGAGGTTGACCATTGGCCCGGTAAAGAAAAAATGATATGTATGTACTTCTATCTGTGATTTATATGTATGTATGTATGTTGATTTTTGTGTTAGTGTCCCATAAAGATGATCTCGAAATAATGAATAATATTTATATATTTATAATGTTGAAAGATTTATGATGTCTGGAATACTATTTGAGATATTTGGATATTTATAATGTTTAAAAAAAAGGAATTATGTTTACGATAATATAAATTAATGCAATAATAAAGGTTGTTATATTACTTGTTAATATAGAGTATTAATTGCGAGTCCCGTCTCACTGGACCCAGCACACTTTATGCTTGAAAGGCCTTCAGCCTAGTCTTAAATATCGTGTAACCTCTTAAAAAAAAAAAAAAAAAAAAAAAAAAAAAAAGGGGGGGTTACAGGGGTTGTGAAACAGGCCAGTAACCTCTTCATGTAAAACTTTATAATACTTGTAGTACCCAAAGCAGCCTCGGAGTAAGGTCTGGGAGCTGTGGCAGTAGCACCCTGGCAAAGAATAAGGATTTGAATTGTTCAGAGCATGGAAATCCAAAGTAACTTCGGGAATACAGCTTAACAAATCAATTTGTATGGGTTCACTACTATATGCGGATGACATAGTTCTTATTCAAGAAAATGAGGATGATTTATAAACAGCTATGTTTCAATTACAAGAAGTGGCAAGAGAGTACTCACTAACAATTTCAGTAATAAACATCAAACCATGACCTTTAAAGGTAAATATCCAGTGAGGACAAAATAAACAACAACACTATAGAACAAGTGAGCCGTTTCAAATATCTCGGCTGTGCAGTAAGCTATGAATCTGAATATGATATAAGAGAGAAGATAAATAAATTTAGGAATATTTGTGGTATGATTCATAAAAATCTTAGAAATAAAACAAGCCACAGAACATGGATTAAATTTTATAAGACAATTGCAATACCCACATTACCTCACATTTATGCGAGTGAGGTGTGAGTCATGACAAAAAAGGAATGCGGCAAGATTCAGAGTGCTGAAATGGAGTTTCTTCGAAATACTTTAAAGAAATTATACATTCCAAGATAGAATAAGGAATGAGGATATCAAAGCAGAACTCAAAGTACAGTACATGAATGAAATTATTTCAATTTACATAAGACATTGATGAGATCCGACAGGACAATTTACAGGATGACAGAGATCGATTGGCGAAAGCGGCACTGAACTATAAAGCCGTTGGTAGGAGAGGCGTGGGTCGTCCGAGGATGAGATGGGTGTCGGAACAGGTTTATATAACCTAATCCATAAAGAGGAGAAGAAGGAAGGAGAAGAAAATAATACTTGTCAAGAAGGTCGTCTTAGGAGGGTTTGACCTCTGGTCACAAAAGGAAAGACAACGACAAGGTATCCAGGATAAGCGCCTCGTCTTTTATACACTTCCCAATCAGTGGTAGCTGGACATCTGGAGACGACCACAGTTTATACACTTCCCAATCAGTGGTAGCTGGATATCTGGAGACGACCTCAGTTTATACACTTCCCAACGAGTGGTAGCTGGACATCTGGAGACGACCTCAGTTTATACACTTCCCAATCAGTGGTAGCTGGACATCTGGAGACGACGTCAGATTTATACACTTCCCAATCAGTGGTAGCTGGACATCTGGAGACGACCTCAGTTTATACACTTCCCAATCATTGGTAGCTGGACATCTGGAGACGACCTCAGTTTATACACTTCCCAATCAGTGGTAGCTGGACATCTGGAGACGACCTCAGATTTGTACACTTCCCAATCAGTGGTAGCTGGACATCTGGAGACGACCTAAGTTTATACACTTCCCAATCAGTGGCAGCTGGACATCTGGAGACGACCTCAGATTTATACACTTCCCAATCAGTGGCAGCTGGACATCTGGAGACGACCTAAGTTTATACACTTCCCAATCAGTGGCAGCTGGACATCTGGAGACGACCTCAGTTTATACACTTCCCAATCAGTGGCAGCTGGACATCTGGAGACGACCTCAGATTTATACACTTCCCAATCAGTGGTAGCTGGACACCTGGAGACGACCTCAGATTTATACACTTCCCAATCAGTGGCAGCTGGACATCTGGAGACGACCTCAGATTTATACACTTCCCAATCAGTGGTAGCTGGACACCTGGAGACGACCTCAGATTTATACACTTCCCAATCAGTGGTAGCTGGACATCTGGAGACGACCTCAATTTATACACTTCCCAATCAGTGGTAGCTGGACATCTGGAGACGACCTCAGTTTATACACTTCCCAATCAGTGGCAGCTGGACATCTGGAGACGACCTCAGATTTATACACTTCCCAATCAGTGGTAGCTGGACATCTGGAGACGACCTCAGTTTATACACTTCCCAATCAGTGGTAGCTGGACATCTGGAGACGACCTCAGATTTATACACTTCCCAATCAGTGGCAGCTGGACATCTGGAGACGACCTCAGATTTATACACTTCCCAATCAGTGGTAGCTGGACATCTGGAGACGACCTCAGTTTATACACTTCCCAATCAGTGGTAGCTGGACATCTGGAGACGACCTCAGTTTATACACTTCCCAATCAGTGGCAGCTGGACATCTGGACTCGACCTCAGATTTATACACTTCCCAATCAGTGGTAGCTGGACACCTGGAGACGACCTCAGATTTATACACTTCCCAATCAGTGGTAGCTGGACATCTGGAGACGACCTCAGTTTATACACTTCCCAATCAGTGGTAGCTGGACATCTGGAGACGACCACAGATTTATACACTTCCCAATCAGTGGTAGCTGGACATCTGGAGACGACCTCAGGTTATACACTTCCCAATCAGTGGTAGCTGGACATCTGGAGACGACCTCAGATTTATACCCTACCCAATCAGTGGTAGCTGGACATCTGGAGACGACCTCAGTTTATACACTTCCCAATCAGTGGTAGCTGGACATCTGGAGACGACCTCAGTTTATACACTACCCAATCAGTGGTAGCTGGACATCTGGAGACGACCTCAGTTTATACACTTCCCAATCAGTGGTAGCTGGACATCTGGAGACGACCTCAGTTTATACACTACCCAATCAGTGGTAGCTGGACATCTGGAGACGACCTCAGTTTATACACTTCCCAATCAGTGGTAGCTGGACATCTGGAGACGACCTCAGTTTATACACTTCCCAATCAGTGGTAGCTGGACATCTGGAGACGACCTCAGTTTATACACTTCCCAATCAGTGGTAGCTGGACATCTGGAGACGACCTCAGTTTATACACTTCCCAATCAGTGGTAGCTGGACATCTGGAGACGACCTCAGTTTATACACTTCCCAATCAGTGGTAGCTGGACATCTGGAGACGACCTCAGTTTATACACTACCCAATCAGTGGCAGCTGGACATCTGGAGACGACCTCAGATTTATACACTTCCCAATCAGTGGTAGCTGGACACCTGGAGACGACCTCAGTTTATACACTTCCCAATCAGTGGTAGCTGGACATCTGGAGACGACTTCAGTTTATACACTTCCCAATCAGTGGTAGCTGGACATCTGGAGACGACCTCAGTTTATACACTTCCCAATCAGTGGCAGCTGGACATCTGGAGACGACCTCAGTTTATACACTTCCCAATCAGTGGTAGCTGGACATCTGGAGACGACCTCAGTTTATACACTTCCCAATCAGTGGTAGCTGGACATCTGGAGACGACCTCAGTTTATACACTTCCCAATCAGTGGTAGCTGGACATCTGGAGACGACCTCAGTTTATACACTTCCCAATCAGTGGTAGCTGGACATCTGGAGACGACCTCAGATTTATACACTTCCCAATCAGTGGTAGCTGGACATCTGGAGACGACCTCAGATTTTTGGAGGTCGAAACATTTTAATTAGAATTTTATCTAAAAACGACGGCTAATGTTCGAAATATTATATTTTTTAACAGTAATAATAAGTCCTTAAATTCATAGTGACCGTCAATTTATAAATTTTTCCGGTGAAGGGTTTGTGAGGGTCGGTGAAAAAATATAACACAAATTTTAAATTACTTATGTTGACGTTTTGACAATGTTTATTGGCATCATCAGGACAATTTTTGCTGACGCCAAACACACAACTGTTTGTAATAATAAGTAGTAATAAGAATAACAGGCCATCGAGCTACAGTCGATCTACAGAGATACAAGATTCGTATTGCCAATTTATATTTCCTGTAGCCGGTCTGCGGTAGGAAAAACAGGTTCTGATCTGTATCTAAAACTTATCTAAAACTGTATCTAAAACTGACAACAACAACTTAATGTTGTAGATTCCTGTTGTAGTAAATCTTGATAGAAAATTAAAAGCAAAGGAAAGTAAAACTCTGGTTTGTTTCTTAATACCCGTAAATGGTTTACAATTTATCACAGTTGCGCAGTGTCGGAGGAGACAGTAACCAGAGCCAAGTAAGTACTCCAGTCTAGTACTATGTAATGCAAAGTTTATGCTGAAAGCTACTCAACTATATTAGATATTTTCTTCCGAACGCCAAGTTTGTAGCCTGTACAGAGACTCGTCCTCCCTTACTCTCTATTAAATTCAGTACAAAATTGGAAAAGTTCTTACTAGTGTGAAAAATGTGTACATTAGATACAGGTTGAAAAACTAGTGTCAGTATTGATTAAACGGAGACTTCTAGAGTAAGCAATTTGTATGCTAGGCCTACTCCAAAACTGTTCTACAATTGCGTGATAAAGAAAAACGAAAATAGTGAAAAATAGTTTACTGTATGCAAGAGTTACAAACTAGGATTACAGGTTAATACAGATAAAACAAAGGTTATGATCACAACTCAAAAGAGAACCAGGAAACATAAACTGTTTGAAATCAAACCACTAAAGCTGGAAGTAGATAATCAGTTTAAATATTTGGAATGCTGGATGACAGAATATAATGAAGAAATAAATGATATAATAAAAAGGATACAGGCCGCAAATAAAGCATATGCTTCGTTGATATTCAAGAGAAGGAATATCTACCATTAGTCTAAGGTCACATTATACAAAGTTATGATTAGACTGGTGATAACATAATGGCAGCGAGACTTGGACTCTGAACAAACAGGCCGCTAACATAGTCAATACTTTTGAAAGGAGAATTTTAGGAGAATATAAGCACAAATCCAAGTCAATGGGATATGAAGAATGCGTCGCAATGAGACTATATACAAGCTTTATACAAGCTATATAAAGACAAAGATCTGGCCACAACCATCCGACTGCATAGATCACAATGGGTAGGACACATCATTAGGATGAAAGGGAACCGAATACCTATGAAGGTAATGTTTAGTCAAATTGAGGGTAGAAGGCGTGTCGGAAGACCCAAGAAACGCTGGATTGACGCCGTGGCGAGGGATGCTGGTACTTTACTTAAAATAAAACGATGGACGTCGATGGCCAAGGACAGGGAAAAATGGAGGCTGATGATTATGGACGCTAAGGTTCTACTTCAAACTGTGAGGCCACAGAAGAAAAGAAAAGTGTTAAAAACGTATCCACATTACATTTCCACATACCGTCCCTATGCAGACAGTGTACTGTGTATGCATGGACGAAATGAATGTATGAAACGTATGTATCTTTTCACCAGTTTTTCTAAGTTTTCTGCATTTATTGTTAAAAAATACTGCCACGTATCCAAAATTAACCATCATTAATGAGATTAATGATTAATCACAACATAAAAATGAAAATATATTGAAACATTTATTAGACCTCGTGGACATTAACAAAAAAGTAACAAGCAACACTAAGAAGGTTTGAAAGAAAGATTGTGAGACTCGTTTATGGCCCTGTTAAGGAATATGATGAATGGAGAGTAAGAAACAACCAGGAGACACATAAGCTACTGAAGCATGAGGACATCGTAAGAGTCGTAAGGCTCGACGAATTCAATGGCTAAGTGACCTAGAACGGATGAATGACCAGCGTATGCCGAAGAAAATCCTGAGGGCACAGGTGTTTAAAAGCAGAAAGAGGGTTCGAGCTAGGATAAGATGGTTGTATGATGTGCTGGAAGATCTAAGAAAAATAGTTGTGTGGGGATTACGTTGAGATGGCAGCGGACAGGAGAAGACTGGTGTTGGAAGCCAGGGCTCACGCTGGGCTGTAGTACTAAAGAAAAAAAAGAATGAGATACTGAAAAGAAAAAAAGATAAGGACCGAATAGATGAGAAAAATTCAATTGTTGATTTTATTCAAACAAAAAAAATACAGTGGTATGGACGCACAAAAAGAATGGCACAGGAAAGATTGCTAAGAAAAGTTATGGAATGGACCCCACCAGGAAGAAGGAAAAGAGGAAGACCACTTATCACTTGGGTAGAAGAAATGCAGACTATATTGAGGGAACGAGAAATTGAAGAAGATCTTTGGATGGACAAGCATCAGTGGAAGATCCAATCACTGTTGTAATCTGTGGTTTCGGAAAATATGTAAACATTGTACAGCGAAATAAAAAGAAAAGAGTGAGATACTGATTGGTTTCAAAGAGCAAAGTTAGCCATTCAGCTCGTCTTCTTGGTAATATGATGACACCCTTATGTGAACGGGGTCCGGCAGAGTACAGTCTCGCGCATGACAGGTAACTTCTAAAAAATTACGAGCTTTTCCAGTATGCGGAGACTGCTATATTCGACACGCTGGCCAGAGATGCTAAAGTAATCGACCGTCTGATAAAGTCACGTCGATAAATCGTCGCCTCGGACCGATGGTGGTCCGTCGACCGAGAGCCTCATTGTCCGACCCTGTTAGAACACGAACAAGAACAGGATATATTTGACAGCTGAATTATAAGTGAGAACGACGTCTTCCAAAGGAATATGATCAAATATTGAAGTCATATATATCACTATTTTAATTAGAAACTACCGGAGTGTTGGACCGTGGTCGATTGCCAACTTGATTCATTTGTAATCGTTTCGGTCATCCACCGGAGGCCTTGTTCAGTAGAATCGCGTTCAGAAAGGGATGGTACACCCAACGCACCTCTCAGAAGACGTATAAGCAATTGCTATGACTCAAATTGTATGCAGTCGACCACGGCTCAACATCCTGGTAGTTATTAATTTTGATAATGTTAACTCCCTCCATATGGTTTCTTCGCAGACACGGTCTTTTGATTTGAAGAACTACTGTCGTTCAACTTCAAGAGTACGAAAATTAAATTTTCGAGTTTCATCGATTTATTGTACAAACAAGGCATATAAACACTTTTGATTTGTGTCAAATAGGGGATGCAGATCAGTGTCGTGTCTTTTGGGATATGCCAATGGCTATGAGTATCGATGAAAAAGGTGCAAAATCTGTGCCCTTTGGTACAATACTAATTTTTGGACCATTGAATCTTGTAGAGGACGATGAGACAAATAGAATGGTATCTTATCTGAGTTTATAGATCTATTTTTAGCCGTACTACGCTTAAAATAACGCTTGTTATCACCAAATAATCGAGCTTTTTTTGGTTTTTGGCCTCAGGTTCGTTGTCCCTAAGTCAATACTAATTTTTTGACAATTGAATCTTGTAGAGGACGATGAGATGAAGAGAATGGTACCTTATTTGAGGTTATAGGTCAATGTTTAGCCTATCTATGCTTAGATAAATCTTACATCATATTGACACTTCAGAGTTAAGTATGATAATATAAGAATTAACACTCTAAATTAAAGCAAAATTTCATTTATGGTACCTAGAGTTAGCGTCCTAGGACCTATATGTATTTACTGTTTACTAGAGATATACCCATTTGTAAAGGGACAGTGATGGTAACTTTTGCTGACGATACATCCAATGGGTATTGAAAATACAACACAAAAATTGCGAAGTCCCATTAATGTAATAAGTAACTGGTTAGAACAAGGAGCACTAAACTAAATTTAGCTAAATCAGAACACAGCACTTTGCCAAATAAAAGAGGAAACCCAATACCAATAGATACAGAAATATGTCATAAGTGAACACAGCTAAATATTTGGGTATGACCTTGGATACTTTGCAAGGAGCATACAAAAAATTCATTTTAGATAATTATTTGATTGCTAATAAGTTTATGATTACACGCACAATATTAATCAAATTCACCTCCGATGGTCGCAGTCTTTGCCCCTTTATCTTTGTAGATATCCATGCTTTACTTTCGTACAAGACTACAGGGAAAGCCAAAGTAATCTACTAGCCTACTTGTGTGCCTAATCTAAATGTCTTTACTAAATATCACTATTGTTTGACGACTCGGAACACTAAGTTTTTTTATTTACATGTAAATATACAAACACACAAAAACAAATAAAAACGACATCCTGAACGAACAGACACAATTCAAATCGCACACATTATTCGAACACATATCACCACACACACACAGCATCGATCTTTCGGAAAACTATCCCGTCGCCAACAACAAGACGGACAGCGCTACCCACGGCAGCCTCTGATGAAGCCTTCTAAAGGTGAAAGCCGGTTTAGGCTGTAAGGTAAATCTTTACGATTTTACTTATAAAAAACTTAGTGTTCCGAGTCGTCAAACAATAGTGATATTTAGTTAAGTAACGGACACGTCATGGACAACGAAATCCAAGAATTTAATGTCTTTGTTAATACTGCACACAGGATTTGATGCTTATTTATTCTGTTGATGTCATGTTGTAAATTATGAAGAATAATTAAAATAAACCTTAAACACTTACAGCTTAAGGATACAAAACAGTTGCGTCTGAAACAGGATACATACCTGAAAAAAAACGAAAATAATTAAAAAACAAAAATGAAGTTTATGTATACAGTATGTGTTGAAACAACGTAACTACGTAAGACAGTTAATATGGTCGGCGGCATAAGTAGAATTAATGTTGTTCATTTGCTGCGATATTCGAACTGGTTTACTGAGGAATGACGAAGGGTTGTACAATTAGGGACAAAGATGTTCCGTGTTATGAAATTCAAGTGAAAAATTCGTCTAGATTTAAGACGAAAATCTGTTGGCGTTCGACTTGCGACTTGCAATTAAAAGTAGCTGAAAAACAATTATAGCTATTTTTGCCATTTGATTATCCACTTCATACAAAATACGCTTATGTACCGGCTAGCTAGAGACAACACCCTTATATTTGATAAAAACCAATAACATGCTGTTTTCATGTATTTTTACAAGCATGTGCGAATGAAGCGAATTTCACAGACGCCTGTGATTTTACGATGGACCGTGTAAATGTTCTTACATTAGATCGTCTTCTTGTCTCCTCTCGTTAGCTTTCTATTTCTAAATATTTAACGCAACCAGTCAAAATCACATTGTTGTTGCACTGCGCCCAACATGCGTTTGTGTTGATACTAGTTAATACGAAAGGTTAACAGCTGTCTCGGCGTGCAGTCGGTCGCCCGACTGGTTTGAAGTGATTCTCAGGCTCCTCTGGAGCAGAGACAATCTCTTTGCCTTCGAATGCCTACCTCCAACCTCTGCCACATCTGCCTTCACCTCCAGTTCGTTTCATTTACTGCATCCTCAAATGCCAAAGTCATTAATACAGAGTGTTTAAATCAGGACTTCACCAACCAATCTCGTCTTTGCTTTGTAGTTTTCTACAGACTTAACCTTTTACTCGTTATTTTTTGAATCTCTTGATTGTACTTTTATCATTTTAACAACACACCGCATTTAAAATGCTTCTATTGTCCGTCTGCGATCGCTTTCCCCTTTGTTAAGTTTTGCAACCCATCCTCCATACATAAACATATGTCAATTCATCATCACCATCATCTTATTCAGGGATTAGGAATTGTTTACGTCAGGCCTCACAGGTTTGTGGTGATCATCCGGCTATTAACATGAGGTTTTCGAGTGCAACATACATCCTTACAAAGGGGTTATAATCGCCTTGTGAAATAAGGTAATTGACAGGGCTACTGTCTCAAGGGTTATCACTATGTCTAGCTATGTATTTTCCCCGTACTAGGTTGCGTCAACCGTCGTTACAGATTTCGCCCTTTTTACCCCTGGCATGGGCTGTAAAAGTCAGACCGTTACTTCAGCAGTTCAAGTCGCTCTAATAGACCATTCTGATTGACTGTCAAAACTCCCGTGTCTCGCTTACTCGTCGACCCCTGCCGCCAAAGGGATTGATTACCAGAACGTTGGCAAAGGTTGCTCGACTTAGCAGGGTCCACCTTGTGAAGATGAGAGTGGATTCGGAATGCACAGGCTAAGAGGATTCTTGTTCATCAGGAACGTTATAATCGCATCATATTCCTTTACATATCCTAATTCCTAATCCAGTACTTGACAGTAACACACTTTTGGGGGGAGGGAATCCACTTTGATTTTTGTTAGTGTGCTTTTGATATCGTCTCTGCTTTCTCCATCCCTATAACGACTGTTACGCAAACATGTGTAATCATTAACTTAATAACTAATAAGAAACATTTATAGAATCATTGCGCTTAATAAAATTAATCGAAAATGTTTGTAAAGTATCAAACATTTACAAATTAGACTACTTAAAATTGTTTTATCATCATCATCGCCACTTCAAGTACTAGGCCTTAGACCTGTTCCGGAACCCATCTCCTCCTCGGTCTAGCGACATCTTTCTTCCCAGTAGGGTGATAACCCAAGGCAACCACAGATAAACGGATATCAGGAATGCGATTGAAATGTTCACACCATCTCCTTCTGTGATCTTCAATCTTCTGGTGTAATGATACAATGTTTAAATCGAATCTAATATTATCGTTCGTTCTCCGATTCAAGAGAGAATAATCTTGCGTCCTTCTCTCGGCTTCATTTCGGCTGCCTGAGTCCCTTTTACCAAGAGTCTATGTCTCACTAGCATATAGGAATGTGGAGAGAGCCACAGTTTTATAAAATTTTATTCGGATATCCTTGTTTTAATAATATAAATAATTCTGTATATGAGCAAATTTTAAAACAGAAAAGGAAGAGGGATTTGCGATTCTAGGAAATAAGTGCGTTAGAGTATGTTATAACAAAATCACTTATGATTAATGTGCACACCATCAGAAGAAGATAATGGCAAAAGTTTTTAGCTTTGTTAATACTGGCGCAATGGTTTGTTAACACTCTAGTATTAAAAATATTAGTAGTAAACAGCTTGGAGCGCCGCCTCATTGGGGTTCGTTACTATACGTGGACCGCACAAACCTCAACACTAATATACAAAGTTTATATGTAGAAAACCACTCAGCGGTATTGGACACTTTTCTGAGATTATCAGAAGTTTTCAGCACTTACACAGAATCGTTCCAGTTATTGCCTTGGAACTTCAACAGTATCGGAAAACTCAAATACATTACGTACGCCTACATCTGAAAGAGGCGAGACTCTATGACAGTCATTGATGAATTTATGCGTAATGTATACAACTGTGGCAGAGTCTAATTAACAATGATGGAACCTACAGAAACCTCTACACTGCTAAGGGCTGAAACAACTTAGTGCGTTTCTATCGAAACAACGGACGTATAGATCGAAACATTACAGTCGCCTCCAACAGTACGATTACAGTCTACAATTTTCAGAACCAGTAGTTTTCGACAACGAATTTTATACATTTAAAATCTTTGTATAGTCTGCGTGTATTAAGTAAAAAGTTTAAATTAGATCAACGGCGCAGCAAAAGGGGTTTTGGTGAGGTAAAGAAAAAAATTGAAAAAATAAAAAAAAAATGTTTCTAAATATGTAATTGTATCAGTCGATTTAGATAACAGTGGTAATTAGCAATAGGAGTACGAGCAACATTTCAACTGCGCTGCCTTAACCGTTTTGTTAAATACGAAGTTGCTTCGTGCTAGTTGTTTTCTATTTTTGGAGATGGTTCTAGTTTTTGAGGTTATCTTCTTTTAGCGTGTGGAAAATAAGTAGCCTTTGAAACTTTATTCAGCCCTCAGTCTACTCTACGATATTTATTTCATTTTTAGCAAGGATTAAAACAAGAATAGTTTGTTCTGGTTCCAAGCAGATAGGCTACAGTTGATCACTTCAGTGCTTCTGCGAACGTCCCACACCTCTCCGTCTATCGGGTTATAATTCAACAGTTGTTTGGGGCAGTGGTTTGTGTTGTTTGGGTCATCCACTCGGTTAAGATGTTCCAAACATTTTAGCCGATATTGGGCAGTATATACGAGTATACCTACTCGTAATATTCAGTTCCTAATCTTAATTTATTTTGCAACCTCGAAGAGTACATCCTGCCACGTGCCTGAGAAATATCATTTCGTAAATTTAAATCTCAGGAAGATGTGCCGTTGCAAGTGTTTTGCTGTAGCATCTATCATGTGTTGACAGTCTGAAAATAATTGTATAATAAATTTCGTTTCTTATTTGAGGCAATTTAGTAGTGAATATGTCCCCTGGATATGTTACTAGCATATCGCAGGGTAAGACGTATGGTGAGGCTGCCACCTACAGGCTTAACGTCCAGCCCGATTTTCTGTCTGGGCGTTCTCCCATAAACTGGGTGTCTTACCAGACTAAAGAGACCTTTTTTTCATGTTGAGATATCCATAAGGATCTTTAATGTGGTGGTTTCTCCTTTCCTCCCACATCCTATGTCGTTGACCAATGAAAGGTCATCCCCAATATTTAGGTGCAATTTCTCACCCCAAGGGCAAGAGGGTGCCCTAACGTCTAGGCCTACTTGACAATGACAAGTACGGCCAAACATTTTCATAAATTTGATACTGTCCTGGAACAAGTAGCAATTTTCTGACTACAGTGTGTCTTTATAATGCAAGCAACGACGTTGTGAATCGTTCCATAAGATCAACCTTATGTGCCATAAATATAAAGGAACACGCATAAAGTTCTACAAGGTGATGGCTCTTCCAATACTTTTTTATGGGTCTGAGAATTGGACTTTGACGAAAGGCCAGGCCAGTCGCATCCAAGCGGCTGAAATGAGATTTCTCAGGCACGTGGCAGGGTATACTCTCCACGATCATAGAGGAAACACAGATATACGGCAGGAACTGAATATTATGAGTATACTCGACAGGATTGCCCATTATCGGCTGAATTGGTGGCAACATCTTTGCCGAATGGATGACTGCCGCATCTCCAAACAACTATGGAACTATAAGCCGAGGGGACGGAGAGGTGTGGGACGTCCGAGGAAGCGCCGGAGTGACCAGCTCTAATCTTTGCCTATTTGAGACAGGAAAAAACTATCCATGGTTTAATCCTTGAAGACGATGATGATGATAAATTCCGTTGTAATGTATGCGTTTTAAGTCTGTAGGATCGATACAACTAATCATCTGTTGACTAACATGCTGTGCAAAAGGCCAAAATAAAGGTTGCATTTTTGTTAGTGATTTTTTATTTTTAATATTTTTTTACCAAAAAAGAATCTGTCCTACAAATTGTAAGGTTATTAATTAAGCAGTTAATTGGTTAATTAAAAACTGAAATCGGAAAGGTAATAAAAATAAAAATATTTTATCACAAACATACGAAGAAGGATGGTTGTTTTGCTTCAGACTCTAATTTTATACACTTACAAAGAATAAAATCGTTGGACTCGTTTTTAATATCAAGACGACTTTTTGATTTAAAATTACACAACTAACTCAGTTTTCCTCAACAGTGGAGGGAAATAACTGGTCGATTTGATCCCATAACCCTGGTTTACATCTTACATAAATGTTTTAGCGGAAGTAACAGAAATTAATTTCGTTCCAGAATGTCTGGTTGCATTGTTCTCTACACAATGATTCGCCCCCTCCCCCACAAACAAAATTAAAGCAGACGATGTTTGAATTTTAAATAACCCCCCTGCAGGCTTAATTCTTATTCCAAACGTCTTACGTAAGTAGTAAGTCAGGGCAGTGCCAAACGTTAGCTACGCTTCCTTCTGTTATATACAGTATATACCAACCGACATACAACATAATTTGCATTGAACACGGCGCGGTAAACCTCGCTGTGCTGTTTGCGGTAAACTTAATTAACGTGTCATGGCGTTACTCACACGCGCGCACGCGCGCGGTGCCGAGCAATAAACATACAATAAACATTTACAATCGAGCTTCTAAATAAAAAAGACTTTCAAATATCGGAACCTTGCAAGTAATGTGTTTTCTATTCATCGCGAATTTTCAAAAAGAAAAAAAAACGGATATAATTTCCTCAGCTTAACAAAATTTAAACGAACTGATAGTACTGTTAGCAAAAATTGGATGCAAATTTTTTTCTGTTTTCTAAGTGGCCAACTTGTGTCGATTATGTATTAACTCGTTTTTTCAGTTGAGGCTATTTCAGAGATTCATTTATGCTCGAAAAATGTAAAGTTTTGTTTTAGAAAGGTTATGCTGTCTTTCATGTTATTATTGTTGTTTGGTGTTCTGCCATAAGACAGGTCTACAAATGGTAAAAGCTCTCCAAGCTGTTCTATCGCATGCCAGTCTTTTCGTTTCTTCGTAACACCCTCTGATTTTAATTCTACCTATTAACTTCATTCTTCTACGCCCTCTTCTTTTTTCTCCTTCTATGACACCCTCCATGGCAGTTGTAAGCAAACAGTCTCTTCTTAAACAAAGACCTAAACACTTCCTTTTCCTATTTTCAATTACCTTCAGGATTCTTCTCTCTTCCCCTATTCTTCTTATAACTTCATCATACCTTACTTTATCAACCCACCTAAATTTTTCCATTGCTCGCCGAACCCACATCTAAAATGCTTCTAATCTTTTGTCATCCTCTTTCCCGAGTGTCCAAATCTCAGCACCATATAAAGCTCCACACATTACATTTGGCCAAGCGTTTCTGTCTGGTGTTTCGTAAAAGCGACGTTATTAAATTACACTTTAATTAGAAATAAACAACAGTTAGAAATCAACAAAAGAACTCTTATAAAACAACTCAAGTTAAATATGTCGAACACACAACAATAAATCTCACCTTGTTACAGTTTTGCACTAAGTAACACTGAGCCGCAGGTCACAAACAATCACTCCGAACCCCACTTGTGTTATCATCAGGCATAAAATAAACTTTTCCGACGGACGGTTATTTATGCCCCACTGAACTTTCAGAGGAATCTACCAGTTCCGACCAACGAGTCGAAAAGAGTTACGCAGACGTCAGCGCTCTAGAACTTTCTAAAAGCTTGGTCAATGCCTGACTTAGAAACGTTTACGCCGACAAAATCACATCACCATCACGTAGGTTGCCTGTCTATTTGTGCGTAAGACTTCGGCTCACACTGTATGTGTAAGCGTTATGTATTCTCTACTTGCTCAGAGGAGCACTGCTTTAATACCGCCACATTGCTATGATTTGTTTGTTCTCATTGCATAATGCAAACCTACCAACCACCTTCATCATCATCTTCACTACACGGCATAGGCAAGGTGCGTACTGTTTCGCTTTCCAAGATCCTCAAACCATCCTTCCTGGTTTTACCCACACACCTATGTCCTATAGGTTTGTATTTCCACACTTGTTGGACCAGTCTAGAATCTCACGTCTTTTCCAAGTGTTCTTTCCACCGTTGTTTGTAATCTTTTAATTTTTAATTCAAGTCAAAAACTTTCAACTCTTGTCTTATGGCCTTATTTTTTATACTGTCAAGTTTTGCACACCTTTTAACTCCCCTTAAGTATGCCATTTCCGAGGCCTGTATTTTACTGTTTTGTTTTATGCTTATAGTCCATAATTCACATCCATAGGACAGTACAGGGACTGTTGAATATGGTAACCAAATCACTTGTACGAATTAATAAATTATTTACCTTAAATTATCCGCCGTTGATTTCTTGTAACTTCGTCTATGACGCGTTTCAGAGCATATGCTCCATCATCACATATTAAAAAGGTAAAACTATCACTCTTGCGAGATCGTTAAGTAGTAAAAATGTCAAAATTTGCATGTGAACCGTACGCGGATTTGGGTGCGCACCCGTTCAAGTTCAGAATGGACTGAGTGGCAGAATGAACTTGAACGGGTGCGCACCCAAATCCGCGTACGGTTCACATGCAAATTTTGACATTTTTACTACTTAACGATCTCGCAAGAGTGATAGTTTAACCTTTTTAATATCTGATGATGGAGCATATGCTCTGAAACGCGTCATAGACGAAGTTACAAGAAATCACACGGCGGCTAATCTAATGTAAATAATTTATTAATTAGTACAGGGACTGCCATAACTTTGTAAAACTTTAATTTTGTATCTCGACACCTTGGTTTTAAAAATACGGTTGATTGTCCCACAGATCGTCTGGATCTTACATAACTTAACGTCAATGTCATAATTTCTGTCATAACATTTCCCAAACAATTAAGGTGGCTCACCTGTTCTAGAATTCGATCACTAATCATTCATTTTGTTTCTTATTGGATCGTTACCTCGAAATGCCATTACCTCTGTTTTTATAGTGGAGATTTTCATACTTTATTGTTTGAAAATAATTAAGCTTTGTTTGATGACTCTTAAAAACAGAATTTTGCAAATCAGATTCTGTATTTTGAAGAAAACATACAAGTAAGTCGTGAGCAAAAACATCACGTTCAAATATCTGTCTCGTGATAACTTAATACCAGAGTTCACTAGATGTTTCCATTTCCTTACCAGAGCTTCAATATAAATGTTAAATATCGGTATGGAGAACCATACATGACTTCCATATTCTAAGATTTATATTTAAAATCATTTTCAGCCAAACAGCCAGGCTGTCTCTTACCTGCCTTTTTATTGCTGTATTAAATGAAAAATATTATATTACATTAAAATAAAAAAATTATAATTTTATTGCCTGGCAACAAAATTAATTTATTTTTAACAATTACCATTGTTTCAAAAAGTTTAAATAAATTTTCAAGTACTTTACTCTTGTTAAAACGTAAAAGGTTGCAGGTAAACTACCCCTTCCCCATAACCGATTTTCACCAAAATCGAAAGTCATTGAGACCTCTACAATTCAGGGATGTATGCAAACAATTATTTGATTCTGTTTGAATTTGCGGCTGTTACCGTTCGTCATAGAAAATACCCTTGATAAAAAAACGCTGCAGGTAAACTACCGCTTTCCCTTAACCGATCTTCACCAAAAACAATAGATCTTGAGAAATCTGCAATTTAGGGCTGTATACAAATAATCTTTTGATTCTGTTTGAATTTGCGGCTGTTATCGTTTGCCATAAGAAATACCCTTGTTAAAACATAAAACGTTACAGATAAACTACCCCTTTCCCTTAACCGATCTTCACCAAAAACCATAGGTCTTGAGAACTCTACAATTCAGGGCTGTATACGAAACATTATTTGATTCTGTTTGAATTTGCGGCTGTTATCGTTTGCCAAAAAAAAAATTTCCCTTGATAAAAAAAAACCGTTGCAGGTAAACTACCCCTTTCCCTCAACCGATCTTCACCAAAAACAATAGGTCGTGAGTACTCTAGAAATCAGAGCTGAATGCAAAAACATATTTGATTCTGTTTGAATTTGCGGCAGTTATCGTTTGCCATAGAAAAAAAATCTACAGACACACGCACTGACACACAGACAGACACACACACAGACACTTTTCGGAAAACGACTTTTTTTCATGTTTTGAGTGTAGTAGAATCAGAATCCGCAATAATCTCGAACACGATTTTTTTTGCCATCACCATACTTCCGTTCCTTAAGGAATATGGAAGTAAAAAGAGTCGGTGATATACTGTACACTTGTCTAACACATTGATTGACACATATTTGTTGAGTATCCTACAAAAGTTATTTTTGACAGCTATTCTTGATCCATTGTATAGGGCTTGTATAGTTCTTATAAGTTGTTGAATATTATATAAGTTCGTAATTAGTAATTTCCTGTTGAAATTATAATAAAGTATGTATATTTTTATGGAACTATCTATCTGTCTATCTTTATTTGAGAGAGATCGCTTAAGCAGTGTTACACTTGCTGTAGATCAATTTACAGCATGGCGCAGTAGTAAACATTTGAAAAGAGCCAACGTTAGTATTAGAAAAGTTTATTAGTACAATAACAGCGATAGCAGTGTTAGTGACAGGGGGTGAGGAAAACGCGCCCCCTACACACAAACACTCCAGCAGCTCTTTGTAATGTCGCATAAAAGCTCAGCGCGACATTATACAGTTTATGTTGAAAGTTAATCAACTCTATTAGATAATCTTCTATGATGACCGTGTTTACTGTATTAGCCAATAGTAGTTGTAGACTTTCCTACGTCATAACGTACACATGCTAAAAGTACATAAATAAATGTTACGGTTTTGATAAATATTACGGTCTCAAAACTATTAATTACAGTTTTTAATTAAAAAAAAACTATCCCAGTTCCATTTGACTTAGGGTATCTATAATATAACGCGCTAGGTAGTGTGTCCGTCATCGGTATGTTACCATAGTAACAAGTAAATAAACAAATGATATTTACCGGCATCCAATCCGTTCCTATAGTTTTTAATGTTTTTACTATGCGATTGTGTTGATATGTTTTGTAATTTTGTATACAGGTACGTCTATATATTTTGTAATTGTCCTATATTTCTGTATATGTTTTAATTGTGATATTTATGTTTATACTTATTTCTGATGATCCAATGAATAAATAATGAAATACGATCAAATACGCCTCCTAAACGCCAGCAACCACCAACTGCTGAAGAAATTGCAGCAAAAAAAGCACGTAATGCTGAAGCTCAAAGACGCCGTAGAGCGGCCATGTGAGAAGAGCAGCTTCAAGCAGAATGTGAAGCTAATGCTGTAAGTCACCGGCAACAGAGAAAACATGCCACAAAATCAACTTCAACAAGAGCGCGAGGCAAACGCTGAAAGACAAAGGGTTGCACCCCAACATCAAAGAGCACGTCTGAGTAGATATGTCCGATCCCGCAACACCGCTTTGCTTCCCGATAACTTCAATGAAGACGAAATTGAAGAAAGTTATCTTGGCCCAATGGACGCTAAATGTCCATTTTGCAATGCCACGCATTTCAAAAATGAATTAATGTCAAATTGCTGCCATAAAGGGACAATTGCATTAGATGAAATACGAATGCGTCCCTTCATTACAAATTACATGAATGGATCTGATCCAAATTCCAAAAATTTCATGGAAAACATAAGATCCTACAACAGTGCAATGGCGTTTGCCTCAATGGGAGCACAAGTTGACCAATCAGTGACCAGACGTTCAGGTCCTTTTTGTTACAGAATCCATGGGCAAATTTATCACGCTGCATCTGCATTACACCCAAATCAAGGTGAATTACCAAAGTATGCCCAACTGTACATTTTGGATTCGGCCCAAGCATTGACAGAAAGAATGAACAAGCAAGCAAACAATGGATGCATTCATGTCGTAATGGAGAACCTCCAAAAACCTCTTGGAGATATCAATCCGTTCTCTAGAGAATACAAGAACATGCTCAAATTTGAACAAGACGAAATGCTAAAGGCAAATCGGGAAAACAGAACGCCAATTGAATATAGCATGACTTTCTTGAGAGAAAGAGTAAATAATGTGCTCCCCGGCAGAACCAACGCTCCCACTGCCAGAGGAGAAATTGCTGCCGTTTTTCACAGTGCAGATGATGCACCCCCAGAAAATCGGGATATTACAATTTATCCGAAAAGCGGAATTTTACAAAATATATCCATCCTGAGTAGACTCTGTGACCCAATGTGCTACCCTTTGCTTTTCCCATATGGGGATTCAGGGTGGACCACAGATCTGAAGAAAGCTGTTGGTCAAGGAAATGTGTCCCAGCTTCAATGGTATTCATACCATTTTGCCATTCCTGAAAGAAAGTTTAACGAGTTCCTCAACGCAGGAAAGCTGACTCACCAATTCATGGTTGATGTCTATTGCAAGACCGAGGCAAACCGTTTGAATTGGTTTCGAAAAAATCAAAACACAGTAAGAGCTGAAGACTATGATGTTCTTCACTGATTTGTGAACAACCACAATTTTGAGGACGTTAATATATTGCCTGGAAAGAAAGTTATATTGCCTTTAACCTTCCAAGGGAGTCCAAGAAATATGGCTCAAAATTACCAAGATGCTCATGGCCATGGTCAGGAAATATTGCAAACCTGACTTATTTGTAACATTCACGTGCAATCCTAAATGGAGAGAAATCAGGGAAAACTTACTTCCCAGTCAGCAACCATGCGACCGGCCTGATTTAGTAGCAAGAGTGTTTGAGTTGAAACTGAAATTGCTACTTGAAGACTTAACCAAACACCATAGATTTGGACGTGTTAGGGCTATGCTCCACGTGACCGAGTTCCAAAAACGTGGTCTACCACATGGGCACATATTGCTATTCATGGTCCCGGAAGACAAAGTCTGGGAGAATGAAAGAATTGACAAAATTGTCTGTGCAGAACTCCCTGATAAAGATGCCCACCCGAGGCTACATGAAATTGTAAAATCCTGTATGATACACGGCCCATGTGGTCCATTAAATCCAAACGCACCGTGTATGGTAAACGGCAAATGCACAAAAGAATTCCCAAAAGATTTCTGTGCCGAGACCAACAGCAATGTCAATGGTTACCCAAAATATCAACGCCGAGATGATGGTAACTTTGTTGAACTTGGGGGAAACAAAGTGGATAACAGATGGGTGGTGCCATACAACCCATACCTGTCTCTGAAATACAACGCCCACATTAACGTAGAGATTTGTAGCTCAATTCAAAGCGTTAAATACCTGTTCAAATACGTTTACAAGGGGCATGACTGTGCAAATATTCAATTCGTTACTGTTCCCACAGAACAGGAAGCTACTATTGAATGGGACGAAGTAAAAAATTACTTGGAGACCCGATATGTAAGTGCACCTGAAGCATGCTGGAGGCTCAGGGAATACAAAATGCACCACCAAACTGATCATGTGGAAAGATTAAATGTCCACCTTGAGGACAAGCATACAATATGTTTTATACCAGGCAAGGAAGCTGAAGCTGTACAGCAAAAAGCCACAAGTCCAAACTTCTGGCTTGGTTTAAACTTAATCAGGAAGACCCTAATGCCCGAGAGTATTTATATATTGAAATTCCCGAACACTATACCTGGGATAACAAAAATTCTAAATGGAAACCACGTCTTAGAGGACATGAAACTACAATTGGCAGAATGTTTGCCGTAAGTCCCACGGATAGAGAAAAATGGTTCCTCCGAATTCTCCTTCTCAGTGTTAGAGGAGCAACATCTTTCGAGGACCTAAGAACGGTCGAAGGAAATCCTATCCCCTTTGCAACTTTCCAAGAAGCAAGGGGATTAACTGATGATGACTCAGAATGGGATACTTGCCTAACAGAAGCTGCAACCCATCAAATGCCAGTACAACTTAGGCAGTTGTTTGCATTTATATGTATCATGTGTGAGCCGTCGGATGCAGCAGCATTATTCGATAGACATAAGGACAATCTTATGCAAGACTATAAGAGACGCTTTCCTGATGGAGAAAAAGCTCTCTATTTGACGCTTAAAGAAATTGAATCTGTCCCTCGAACACATGGAAAGTCATTGGTAGATTTTGGCCTAGAACTTCCAGTCGGCAGCTATGACGAGCCAATCCATTCTGGAAAATATTACGATCGAATTGCCGAAAAAACCATGTTCGAAGAAAAGTTTCAAATGCTCAACCCAGGGCAAAGAAGGGCTTTCGACAAAATCAGGGAAGCAATTGAAAACCTAACTTACCCAAACGTCTATTCTTTATTGATGGACCTGGCGGAAGTGGTAAAACCTTCCTTTACAACACAATCATGCACTATGTGCGTAGCAAAAATGAATTTGTCTTGCCATGTGCATTTAAAGGCATAGCAGCAACTTTGCTTGAGGGAGGCAGAACTTCCCACAGTCGTTTCAAGCTGCCTATTCCAATAAATGAAACATCAACCTGTAATGTTCGACATGGGACTAATACGGAAAATGAACTGGAAAAGGCCAAAGTGATAATCTGGGATGAAGCTTCAATGGCCCCAGCACATGGAGTAAATGCAGTTGACACACTGTATAAAGAACTCTTAGCTGAAGATCCAAAATTTCCTTCTAAAAAACCATTTGGAGGTGCGGTCTTTCTTTTCGGTGGAGATTTTAGACAAATTCTCCCTGTTGTTCCACATGGCAGCAGAACCGAAATACTTTCTTCATGCATGAAGAATAGTAAGTGTTGGAAAAATATTCAAGTCCTAAAGTTAGACCAAAACATGCGTGCCAATGAGCACAATGTCCCATCAGAACACCGAGGCTTTTCCGATTGGCTTTTAAAACTTGGGAATGGAAAACTTCAAGAGCCTGGATTAGAGGAAGGCATCTTCGAAATTCCTCCAGTCTGAATTGAAAATGGATGTATTGTTGCTGCTGTCTTTCCTGAGGTCATCCAATCAGGAGATGACAGCATTGCTAATCGTGCAATCCTGACTCCAAAAAACCACGAGTCACTTGAACTTAATGAAAATGTCCTTAGACGAATTCAATCTGAATTGAAATGCTATACCAGCATAGATTCTATTCAGCAAGACAGTGCAAATGCCGAGGAGGCAGCAAACTATCCAATTTAGTTATTGAACAGCTTAACACCTGGAGTTATGCCTCCTCATAGACTTAACTTGAAAGTTGGTGCAGTAGTAATGTACGAAACCTTGACTCAACAAGAGGTCTTTGCAATGGCACCAGAATGGTCGTCAAGCAAATGATGTCAAAAGTCATTGACTGTGAAATCCTGACCGGATCTTTTAAAGGTACCAGGGTATTTATTCCAAGAGTTATTCTTGCACCCAGTGACCCTGACCTTCCCTTTACATTAAGACGAAAACAGTTTCCATTTAGACTTGCTTTTGCTATGACCATCAACAAAAGCCAAGGGCAAACACTGGATTCAGTTGGTATTTATTTGTCATCTCCAGTATTCAGTCATGGACAACTTTATGTTGCATTTTCAAGAACAAAGTCCTTTCAGCAAGTCAAGGTAAAAGCAGTGGCGGCGATAAGGCCTCCGCAGACCCCGCGGCGCGGGGGGCCCCGCCCCCCTGGCCCCTAGAAAAAAATATGAAACGAGCTATAATAGGAAAAAAAGTTTTAATGGGATCCGACTACCGGCAAATTTGTATTTAAAATACGAAATATACGCTTTATTTAAGTGTATAGACATGCAAAAAAACTACGTTTTCCGAAATGACATTACTGTTTGTAGTTTGTAAGCGAAGCTTATCTTATCTCTTGTGGTGACCGTACGTCCGGTGCGATGAGTCACTCGGCACTGAGGAGACGTAAACAAACACAACACAATGTAGTTCAGTACTCAGTAAGTGCGTCGCATCTCCTGCGCGATAGTACTGTATTGCATTCATTTCGTAATTTAGTGCCGTTTAAGTTTAATGACTTAACCTTTGATTTTAGTTTTTGTATTTTGTGTAGAGTTAGAGTGTTAGAGACAGAGTTTATAAAATGAAAAGTAAGCGTGAATATTTAAGTGGTGCTAAGAAAATGAAACTGCAAAAACAACGAGAAGAATCTAAAAGTAAACTTTCAAAACTCGACCAGTTTTTAAAAAAATCATCAAAATGTGAAGTTAATGAAAAAGAAACAAAAATCGGACTTGAAGTTGATTGTGACAGTGACAATAAACCTGATTTAAACATTAGTCCGTCGGATACAAGTGATACAACTACGGAAACAAATAAGCAACTGCAACATGAACAAGAAGAACAACTGCTAGGCATTGAATGTGTTCGCCAGTCCGAAGACATACCTGGACCAGAAAATCAGTTTGAACCAACTGAAGTTGTAAGTAATCACGCAAATAAAACTAGTTTAGCAGGCCCTTCCGATCCAAACTGCCAAAGTTTTGAGACAGATATTGCACTCTATAAAAATCAAGCTACAATGACAGACGAGGTGAAAAAGTTAATAACGTTAAGTGAACCTTGTCAACCAAAGGGTCCTTTCCCGAATTGTTCACAGGTTTTGGCTTTGTTACTCTCGTAATCTAGATGGAGTCTATTGTTTACCATGTTGGCTTTTCAGCCAAAGTGCCCAAGGCTGGCGTGAAGGCGATATTAGAGATTGGAAAGGTCTCAGTAAAAAAAATTAAAGTTCATGAAAGTAGCAATGCTCATTTACAATCTTGTCTCACGTATGCCACTTGGAAAAAGAGTAAAACGGTAGCTGATCAAATTTCCGATGAGCGGAAAAAATGGAAAGATATTTTCATACGGATTGTGGATGTCATTCGAACCATGGCACTGTGTTCATTGCCGTTTCGTGGCCATAGAGGATCACTACATGAAATAAATCCTGAAAGTGGAAATTTTTTGAACATACTATCTTTACTTTCTCGCTACGATTCTCTCCTTAGTGCACACTTAGAAAATGAAAAAACCAGATCAAAATACCTCCACCATGACATTCAAAATGAAATCATTAACTTGCTAGGAAAATCACTATTGACTGCCTTCCTAAAACAGATTCACTCGTCTCCTTTTTTTTCTATAATTGTTGATACCACACACGACATTTCTAAGATTGACCAAATGAGTGTTGTAATCAGATACATTAACATAGTAGAAGAATCTTCTGGCAATTATAAAACTGTGATTAGTGAGTCCTTTTTGGGATTTCAAGAAATAAAGGATCCCAACAGTGAGGGGTTTCAAAGTAAGATTTTAGACTTTTTGAAAACAAATGAAATTTACATTAGTAAGTGTAGAGGTCAAGGTTATGACGGTGCAGCAACAATGAGCGGGAAATACTCTGGGTTACAGAAAAGAATTATGGATATAGTCCCAAACGCGGATTACGTACACTGTGCTGCACATAACCTGAACTTGGTGATCAGTGATTCAGTATCAAATATTTCTGAAATAAGACAATTTTATGACATAGTTCAGAAAACTTATGTGTTTTTCAGTGAAAGCTTACATAGATGGCAAGAACTTAACACTGCCGTTAAAGAAGACAGCTCTGCCAAAAATGTAACTTTAAAAAAGCTATGTCCAACAAGGTGGTCTTCTAGACACGACTGTCTGTTAGCTTTAAGAAATGATTTCAAAAATGTGATTAAGTGTTTGACAGAAATTATTCTGTACAGCTCAAAAACCCGAGGCAGAAGAAGCATTAGCAATTAGCAACCACCTGGAAAACTTTGAATTTATTCTTGTGCTCTGCCTTGAAACTAAGATTTTAGAGAATGTAAATATAACTTCAAAAGCACTACAGAGGCCAACTGTTGACCTAGGCAGAGCGTGGCAGTTTCTAAGCCGCGCTTGTGATGAGTTAAAAGTTTTAAGAAAGGACTTTGCCGGCTTTCTTGCTGGTGCTGAACAGTTAGCCCAGTCAAGGGACATAACTTGTAACATGAAAAATAAGCGTAAGCGAGTTGTAAAACGCTTCTTTGTTGAATTATCAGTTGACCATAGAATTGACGACCCACGGAAATCATTTGAAGTAAAAGTTTTCAATGCAACACTAGATATTGTAATAGCTCAGCTACAAATGAGATTCGAAGGATTACGTTGCATTGATGATAGGTTTTCATTCCTGACGCCTCAGAATTTAGTAAACTTCTCACAAGAGACAATAGTGGAGAAAAGTAAGGCTCTGGTAAGGTAAATGTGTATCCTGGTGACCTTTCCACATCACTGGCTGACCAAGTAATATCCTTCAAAGCTCTGATGGCCAAAGAAATTGTACACAAGAAAAGCATTCGAGAAATGATGAATTTACTGGTTGAAGAAAACAGCTGCCTTATGAGTTGCCTCCCAGACTTAACTACAGCTTTGCAGCTTTATTTAACCATACCTGTCACAACAGCTACAGCGGAAAGAAGCTTTTCAAAACTTAAATTAATTAAGTCATACTTAACAAGTACCATGGCCCAAACTCGGTTGAGTGACTTGGCACTGTTAAGCATTGAGCATGAAGAGACACAGAAAACTAATATCAACGAAGTGGTTGAAAAGTTCTTAGCTATTAAAAAAAGAAGACTAGGCTTAGGAAAACAGTGAACTTTGGTTGATCCTCATCTGTAAATATTGTACATTACTTGAGTTCGAGTGTTATTGAATTGGATTAGACTTAAGGAGAACTTGTATAGAGTATATTCAAGATTTTACAAATTCAGTTACAAACTAATTTAAATGTTTGAAAAAAGCTAGAATGTTACTTTGATATTTGTTTTTAAATAATAAATTTTTAACACTCTGTGTGCGGTACTTTTTCATAGTCTGAATTTAGATCTTTGACGTAAAAATAAATCATTCTTTTTATTTTGGTTTTTCTATAGTTTGTATAGAACTTTGTCTATTTAGCAACAATGAATTTTAAGAGTTTGTATACGTGTAAAACGTCCTTTGCAAATTGCAAACGCTTTGTGATAGACGAGAAAGTATTCACAAACCATTGTTGTGAAACACACGTAAATAGAAACTCATTTGAGTGTTTTCCCCTATTACGTATACAAAATTTAACCATTTTTATAGGGCCCCCTAACTAGTTTCGCGGGGGGGCCCCCGTTTCGTTAGCGCCGCCACTGTTGGTAAAAGTCTTAGGAACTGACCAACAAGGCAACTTAAAGAAAGACCACAGAGTTTACACCAAAAATGTGGTCTACAAAGACGTTTTCGCCCAATAATTAAATTTCATAGCCAATATGTAATTAAATGTATATTAAATGTATATGTAATTAAATGTATTTAATATATGCCAATAAATAATTAAATATGTGCTAATAAAAATGCTCGTCACCCGGGCGTAGAACGGGTACTTCAGCTAGTTTAAAATATATCTTGAAATTGAGAGAGAGAGAGAGAGAGAGAGAGAGAGAGAGAGAGAGAGAGAGAGAGAGAGAGAGAGAGAGAGAGAGAGAGAGAGAGAGACTGTGTGTGTGTGTGTGTGTGTGTGTGTGTGAGAGAGAGAGAGAGAGAACTAAATCTTATTTTTTAATGTCCTTTTATAACATTACAATTTACTTTATATTTTTAAATTTAAGTTTATTTTAATAATAATATAGATTATGTTTGTATATTTTTTATATAACCTCTACGCCATCGTAATTTGTTATAATATCTCTCTAGAGTGCAAACGTTATGTCTGTTACATATACGTACATATTGTAACATCACATAATGTAGCAGAAGATTTGGAAGTTTGAAATAATAAAGAGAAGCTGTACACTGAAGAATTGATGAACAGAATTGTTAGAATAAGACCAATAACGACACATAACACAGACAAATACTATGACTATGACATTACCCAATTGATTGGAAAAGTGATTGATGAACGTAATTAAAATCATATACTACCCTATTTTTCAAAAAAGATTATGATAATTTTGCCAATGTGGAAGTACAAAGCTATAAATAATAAGTTGAATTGTAAAATAAAAATAGTTTATGTAAACGTTAAATAATTTAATGTGAATAAGTTAAAGGTAAAAATAATTATGATAATAGAATAAAAGAATAAAATTAATATATAATAAAGGTACAATGTTACAAGGTGAAATAAAGTGTATGATAATTGAAAAAGAAAAGTGATGTGAACAAGTAAATGACTTTAGATAAATAAACATAGAACTATGAATATTATAATAACTGGTGAACAATTAATATGCGCCCAGATATAATAAAAAATAGATTATTACCTGTTAAAAGAAATAGTTATAGTTATTTGTTGTTAAAGAAGAAAAATATTATAAAAAAAAAGTTTAAGGAATAATTTATCAGAATCATAAGAAAGGTATGTTAAGTATTTAAGTATTGAATATACTGGCATTTACCTAAAATTCTTTAAAAGAGTTATATTGTGTTTTATAAGGTTTATAAATAATCAGATGTTATATTTTAGTTAGTTATGCTATTGTATTTATGTTTAAAACGTTTAAGATTAATAACATCAACATAATCTGTTGTAATAAATATAGGTAAAGAGCATTAGATACTCTAGGCCATAAGGCCTATAGTAGAAACAAGATAATTGTAAATTTTGATATAAAAACAGTAATTATTAATGGAATAATGCATGTAATCCTATTAGGTTTGATGGTATAAGTCTGGAGAACAAAAATGTATACAAAATAATTATTTTAGAGTTAATTTATAATAGCAAACCAAATGGTAAATGAGTAACTTTGCCTGTATTTGATAGAAAGTAATCATATTTGATTTGAAATTAATGTATAAGAAAAAAGCAATACAATGGTGTTGTTATATTTAGGATTACAGGTAGTATAAAAGAATTATATTAATTAGAAGATATTTGGTAATTTTGTATAAAAAGACAATAGCCATGTTTAACAATGTTACAAATTTTTCAACCAACAGAAATTTAGATTTTGGGCCTTAACAACCTGAAATTTAGATAAATAAAATAGTTAGTTCATTATTGGGTTCAGAAGAGGAAAGATTAAACCTTCATACAACTAGAGAAAATAAAATATATCATAAAGAAGGTAATATTGAACTGAATAAAATAATGATGTTATGTAAAATAATAAAATACTAACTTGAATAAGAAAGAAGATTGAAAGTAAAGAATTATTAAATAAAAGATCAATTGTACAACAGGGAAAGTAAATGGAATTGAATATTTGAAGAAAAATTGTTAAGTATAATATAATAGTATAAACACTACAGTATACTAAATTATACTACACTTGTACACAGTTTCACTAACTAATAAATCACATACAAACATTCACTTAATGAACAAATTTTGTACTGATAGATTAGTTTCACAATTACATTAATAATTCATATGGGCAATTTACTGAAAGTGGATATTTGTCAAAACGTAGTTAACCTATAAACACTACTGCAGTTAATCAGATTTTGTAACCTCATTTTTAATTTATTAATAACTTATATGATATTTATTTGGTAATTGTGAAGTTTTGTACTTCCTCAAGTATATTTTGTTAACATTTCTGTAATCCAACAAATTTTACGACCTGAGATTTTAATAACATAAATTTTGTATAAGTTTGCTCTCTACATTTTGGAACAGAATAGCCAACCGTTGAGTATTTAAACATGTCGGAGCAATTGTACTAATATAACCTTGTTGAATTTGTTTAAAAGAAAGAAAAGAGAAATTGAAGAAAATAAAACCAATATTGAAGTTTGTAACCTGTATGTTTGATTTATTCTGATATTAATAACAATTTATTTTTTCATATAATTAAACATTGAATTTTTTTCACAAAGAAGAGTTGGTAACACCTATTTTTAGGCAGGAAATTCAAATTCAAACATTTGAAAAAGGTGAGTTTACCAAATTCAATAAACAGAGAAAAAAGGAATAAATAAAGTCTTAATTTTTAACTGTTTTTTTTTTGTAACCAAACAGTTTGGCGCCTAAAACGGGAACAAGGTAATTAAAATTAAGAAGAAAGGAGACTTATTAAGAAACTTGTACCACTAAACCAGACCAGATTTAATTACAACACACGAGCTCATCTCGTATTTACATAAATTGTTATAAAATTGAAACAACCAACGTGTGGCTGTTTAAACCATACGAACCATATACAAATCTTGTTATAAAATTGATTTCCATCGCGGAGCTTAGAAAAATATAGACAAGGGAAGGTAGACACGAGACATCTTAAGAATATTGTTATAATAATATATACAGCGTGAGATATTATTTAATCAAGTGTGTATGATTATGTATATTGTTTAATAAAATACAGATAAAAGAAGTGTAGAGAATAAGTACTATGTTTAACAGAATCTTAATTTATATAACGGTCAACCACGTTTTTTCAATCTTGAACATACAACTTCAAACAGGAAGTTCATTAAATCACGTGAATCAAGTGCTCGTTAACTCGGTTTCTACAAATCTGTTATATTGATAAATAACATCTTCTTAACGGTTTTAGGCTTTAGCGGCCTGTTCCTATTCCACAGTTCACCTTTCCTTAGGTCTACCAACTTTCCTTCTGCCTCTAGGGTTGTAATCTTTCACCATCTTCGGTATTCTACTTACGTCCATTCGATCTACGTGTTGAATCCATTTTCTTCTGTATTCTTTAATCCTTTCATTAACTGCCAAAATATCTAAATCATTTTTTATACATTTATAATGTTTTATTTTATGTGGGACACTTTCTGATCTTTAGCATGTTTAATTACAAAATAAAATAAAACAACTAATCAGTCTTAAAAAGTGCGCACTATTTATTATGGTGATTTTCACTTTCCCTAATTAATTACACTAGCTTGTTCATAATATTTTTTGCAGTATAAAATGTTACATACTATAAACACATTACATAATAGTAACAACAAGTCAAACCATATATAACCGAATTAGCTTCGTCACACAGTCGAAGAGTGGAGCTGTCGTACAGTTCGGGAGTAATTAGTGCTTCAATCTAGTGGGCGGCTTTCACATTATTAACACAGCGAGACATCTAATTATCCAAATACCATACGTAATACCGCCCTTTGAAACACAAGGCAGGAATTATCATTATACCGACAGAATGTACGTATTATATGTCTATCTAAATGGCGTGAGTTCAGAGTTACTTGTACCATACTGGCGACGAATGGCAGTGAGCCTTCATTATTCCTCTTCTTCTCCTCTTCAAGGGTGTCATCCTTTGCAGATGATCCCACTATTGTCTTATGTAAATTGAAATAATTTCATTTATAACCTTTACTTTGAGTTCTGCTCTGATATCTTCATTCCTTATTGTATCTTGCAATGTATAATTTAAACTATTTCGAAGAAACTGTATTTCAGCACTCTGAATCTTGCCTCCTTGTTTGAATCTTGCTTTCCTTTTTTGTCATGACCCACGCCTCACTTGCATAAATCAACGTGGTTATTGCAATTGTCTTATAAAATTTAATCCTTGTGCAGTGCCTTTTTTATTTCTAAGATTTCTGTGAATCGTACCACAAATATTCCTAAATTTATTTATCTTCTCTCTTATATATCATATTCTGATTCATACCTTACTCCACAGCCGAGATATTTGAAATGGCTCACTTGTTCTAAAGTGCTGTTGTTTTCAACTATCTTAGTCCTTACTGTATATTTATATTTAAAGGCCATGGTTTTGGTCTTTCTTATTAAAACTGTCAGTGAGTACTCTCTTACCACTTCTTGTAATTGAAACATACCTCTTTGTAAATCATCCTCATTTAAGTTCACTATTAAATTTTATTTTTATAACGACACTTTAAAAATCATCTTTAGCAAGGATTAAAACAAAAACAGTTTGTTCCGGACCCAAGCAGATAGACTAGATTTGGTCAGTCCATCGCATTCTCAACATTCCACACTTTTCCGTCCATTCGGCTTATAATAGAATAGTTGTTTGGTGATACGGCAGTCGTCCATTTGATTTAAGATCTTCTAACCATTTTAGCCGATAGTGGGCAATTCTACCGAGTATACTCATAATACTCACTTTCTGACGTATATCTGAACTTTTTCTACGATACTGGAGAGTATACACTGCCACGTGCCTCAGAATCTTATTTAATACCAATTACTAATAGCCCTCATTCAATAATTCGCTAAACTACTGTAAAATAACACGCAACGATTGTAAAGTAATAACATGTGTTGTTGGATCGTTCCGTTTCATACAGCTCACGACAACACTGGTCGGCTGCGTCCGCACACCACTTTTATAGTCGACCTGTACTTGTGGTGAACGCTAAAAGATTCTGGTGCGTGCCAAAAGAATAATCCATCACCCTCCCAAAAGCATAGAAAAGTCTATAGCTTTCGGAATTGTGTAGTTATCCAATCTTCTAACATGGCTTAAAATAGAAATATCTACATATTGAGAGTAACACGCAAAGAATTCTGTGCATCTGTTTGTTCCACCTGACAACCTGTTAGTAATCGCGTGACAAGACTTAAATTACGAACGTTATTCAGAAAGTAGCCTATACGTTCCGTTTTTAAATATTGCCGCGGTATTGATGCCGTCACTCTGCTGCGCATGCGCGGCCAGTTAGTTGATTCGTTGGCAAGCCAACACCGCCATTTTTAAACAGCTGTGCACTGAGTAATCTTCGTTGGACGTGTTTATAATGTCGAAGCAATTTGAGACGCCCGCCGCGTGTGAAAGTAGGTATGTGATTCGGTTCTTGGATGCGAAAGACATTAAAACAATTGACATTTACCGTCAGATTTTCGATATTTCTGGAGAAGAAGCAGTGAACGATTTAATGGTACCAAAATGGATACATGTTTTTGTTTAGTCCGATCAGAGTAAGCGACGTACGATGCTTACCCGGGACAATTGCTGTGAATCATGGAACTGCACACACACACACACACTCTCTCTCTCTCTCTCTCTCTCTCTCTGCCGCTGCAACGCAACATCTCCTCACAAAGATTAGCTGGCAACAATTTGATCGTTCGCTTTACAACCCAGACCTTACACCAAGCGAATATCACCTATTCAAGTATGAGAAATCCTTCCTTGCTGGCCAACAATGTCAAACAAGCTGTCGATAATTGGTTCAAACCACAGTCTGGAAATTTCCACGACGATGGTATACAGCATCTGGTGCATTGCTATGAAAAGTGTTTCAAAAATGACGGAAACTATATAGAAAAGTAGTTTTTAAGGTACCTACTTCAAACAGCAATAAAAATATATTGATAAAATAAAGTATTTACCTTATTTTGTTTGTCCGTCTGGTGGCTTTATTTCTGCTTCGTTATTACGACGCGTTTCGGGACATAGTCCCATCCTCAGACATATGTCCCGAAACGCGTCGTAATAACGAAGAAGAAATAAAGCCACCAGACGGACAAACAAAATAAGGTAAATACTTTATTTTATCAATATATAAATAAGTGGCTTGGACACCGATAAACACGAATAGCAATAAAAATGTTTTGTAAATACATTCTTCGTTTCGTTTAACACCCTACCCGAACTTACTTTCTGAATAGCCCTCGTATATTCTTGAAGTGAAACCACACTTAATAAATAATAACAAACTTTTGTTAATAAAATATTCGCGGCTATAAAAGTATTTGAAAATAATACGAACTGAACAAAGAGAAACCCGGTGTCTCAATGTCAGACGAGCCGACAGCCCTGTGAATAATGCATCAGTTGTAAGTACAGTAATCTTTGCCGTCGTTAATATTTAACGGACACAAATGGCTTCTCAGTTGTCTGTCTAAGCGACTACAGCCAGCCAGCCAGGGTTACAGTTAGTCTGAATGTCAGACGGAATTGTAGCCTACTATTACAACTTGTACCCAACATATGTAGTCAGGTTAAACTCTAGTTTATTTATATTGTCTTGTTAATAATTTGTTTTATAATGAAAACGCTATTGCTACAAGATCAAGTAGATAATAAACTAGATATAACGAGGGTTCAAAGTGGACTGAAGACAGGAAGAAGAGACATAGTGAAAAGATGAAAGAATATTGGAGAAAAAGAAAAGAGCGAGGCATAAAGAATTGAAATTGGCATGTGGTCCTCAGACGGCCGATACAAATAGAAAAAAAAAACTGGATATAATATTGAGATACAAAATCTGTATTTCCTTGGAAAAATTTTTAGATTACTACAAGAAAAACAGAAATTATTTTTAGTAATATTGTTCTAAAGTTTTCACGGCCGGTGTCAGTTACATTAGAAGTATTTACCGGGCTGTTTGGCCGTGGTCCAGGGTTTTACAAACAAACCAAACGTTTCTGCAGCACCATTGGCTGCCATCTTCAATGGAATCCGATGGAATTCGAGTCTACCTGACGCGGGGTGTCAAACGTCAGGCCCACAGTACTGTGTTAAGGCATTTTAGTGTCTGATTTAAGAGTAAAATATCGGTATAGAGAACCACACGACTTCCATGTTCTAATTAATTATCAAATTATTTTTAATGTGAACACAAAAACTCTGAACGTAACCAAGTATGTCAGCATGCTTTTGGTAAAAACGCTAAGAAAGATAATGAATATACGAATTGTACCTAGTTGTTAATATTTTAAAAATAAAGAATTAATTTGATTAAATTATCTTTTATTTAAACAACGCGAAAAAAGCGAATACCGCCCAGTGTTTGTTTTCTGTGAATTTCTTAAAACGAAAAATTATTTTGTTTACGTATCCGTGGTTACATAGCATGGAACGATATCAATTGTTAATATTTTATTGAAATTTTTTTGAGTTTTTAGTCGAATAAATTTATAACATCAATACACAAAATTACCCCTCCCCTTCAACTACCCTTTTCATTTATAGATACTTTATCAACATTTCTACAGTGAATTATTATGACCTTCTTTTCAGGATACTTTATTTATCAAAGTTAAGTACTTTACACTTGTTAAACGTAAATCGTTGCAGGTAAACTACCCCTTGCCCTTAACCGATCTTCACCATAATCAATAGAACTTGAGTTCTCTATAACTCGGGTACACAAGCAAAAATTATTTGATTCTGTTTGAATTTCCGGCAGTTATGGTTTGCCATATAAAAAAATTCCACACACACACACACACACATTTCGGAAAAAGACTTTTCTTCATGTTTCGAGGTAGTACAATCAGAATCAGCCATTATCTCGAACACGATATTTTTCACGATTACCCTTCTTCCGTTTATTTGCGGAACATGGAAGTAAAAAACGATGACAAACGTATCCAGGTTGCAGAGATGAAAATTCTGTTCAAATTCTACAATCCAGGATAAGGTATAAATAAAGAGAATTTAAGAGAAACGATGATACAAGGAAGGATGTGAACATATTTTCAATACACGAGAAAAATAATAGACTACCGCTTCAAATAAGAAGATCGTTTATATAGATAGGCCGATGATTACACCACCAAGAAAGCTTTATAGTATTAGGAAAAAATAAAACATAATGGAACTATGGATTAATAATAAACAATTATGGAACTACAAGCCGAGGGTACGGAGAGGTGTGGGACGTCCGAGGAAGCGCTGGAGTGACCAGCTCTAATCTTTGCCTGTTTGAGCGCGGAACAAACCATTCTTGGTTTAATCCTTGAAGATGATGATGATGATGATGACGATGACGATAACGATGATGATGATGACGATGATGGTGATAAATATAATAGACTACCGCGTCACATAGAAAGTACATTTAAATAGACAAGCCGGTGTTAACATCGCCGACGAAGCTTTCCGGTATATAAAAAAGACAAGAGACATTCAAGACAGCGACGTGAAGATTAGGATAAAAAAACGTGATACCGGCGAGAGAGTTAAGTGTAACTTTGGTAGCAGGAAGAAATTGAACATTTCTTCAATAAACGGAAAAATTAAAAGTATCGCAGAATATTTAAACAGATTGCACTGGTAACATCCAAGTCAACATAACACCCAAGAAAGCTGTATAGTCCTATAGTGAAACAGGTAAAGAGAGATAAAAATGTCTAAAAGGTAGAATATTCATTGTAAGTGACATAATGTTACAAAAGCAGACAAAACTGCATTAGTTTGACGAGAGTATTACACATCTAGACGTAATATGTACCTCTCTTTGGAACAATAAACCTGCATAGTTACAGTTGAAATTAATAGGCTTCAGTAATTAGAGGTGCACGGTTATTGATAGAATGGATTTAATTATTGTAACGTAATACAGCGTCAGTCAAACATATTGTCAGACACACACACTCACACACATACACATCACAGAAGCTATTGATTTTGACTGAAAATGCGTAATATGCTGTTGCGATACCTTTTTCCGTACTAAAACATTTGAATCTAATGTTTGTATCTTGTAATCAATGTAAAATGATGTGATACTGAAAACAATACAGTAGGTAGAGTGACCCATGAAAAATGGAAGCAACTCTTAACGAAGCGTGTAAGTGAAAACGCTTACAACTATTTGCCTAAACTTTGATGGAGAGAAGAAGAAAAAAGAAGATACAGTGGTAATTTTAACAAATTCAAAAACGTTTACCGGGTACCACCAAGTAGCCGCCTCTAAAACGCAGGGTTCTAAGAGGAAGTAAATATTAGAAGCGTTTCTTCTCTTTAAATACCACAACCTAAAATCTCAAATGTTAAATCCGTTAACTGGCAGAAGGGTATCTGACATCTGCCCACGACTAATCTTAAAATCGAACATAGGATATGTCCTCCCGATCAGGTAGGCACACACAAACATTGATGACACAATTTTTATATATTCCGTCTATATTCTCTTTTATTTTATTTTCCGTTAGGGGTCAGTTACATTAAGCAAAATACAATGGGCAAATTTAGTTTGGATTATATTAAAATTTTCGAACCTACTCCTTACCTTTAAAATGACAACATATTATACAAAATAATTATAACACTTATTTATTTTTCAAGGGGCACCCTACCCCACCGTATCTTATTGTGCCCTCAGCTGTATGTTTGTTTCTTCTAACATTTCCCCTAAATTTCCACATTAACTCAGCTTGTAATTCAGAAAAGCATTCCAGGCCCAATTTACATACAGTATTATACTGTACTTTAGTTCAATATCAGTACACCAAACATTGAAAGCTGTTAGTCACTAATTTTTAGTTCTTGCTGTTCGTTACTAGAGCAGAAACAGCAACTGAATCTGACTTGTAAGTTGAAGTGTAGAATCTAACAATTTGGAGTCCTGGCTTGAAATGGAAGCTTTGAAGGTAACCTTGGATTATCGAAATTATATTCTGCACTTCCGGACTTAAAACCAAGATTATAACATTCGAAATACAAAGTAGTTTTTCAAGAATGCGACAAATGAGCTCGATTGGGGTACAGTTTTTCTAAAATAAATTTTCTAAAAATATATTTTCCAAATTTTTTTTCTAATTAGGACAAGCGAAGCGAGTCCTTATACTAGGCAACAATTGGTACATTTTTGTACACTTTACGGAAAAACTACTGAACCTCTAGACTTGAAATTGAAGATAATTATTCATATTCATGTCTAGATGTGTCATCAATCACTATTTTTATAAAAAATTAATTTTGACAAGAAATAATTGTAATAATTTTTTTAATTTATACACGTGTATATATCTATATTGCGACAACACAAATTACTAAACTTTTGGCGCATAGGATATGGTAGTATGTGTATCATAAAGCACAAGTCTATATTGGAGGGTTTAAGATTATTTATTGCACAAGACAAATGTAATTGTTTATATGGTATATTTGATAAGTATAATAATGGTAGTGTTTGATATATAGTCTTATAAAGTGTTAATCACTGTTCATACACATGATGTGATACGTTACATAAGTGATGATTCCCACGATGATGTTGCTGAAAAGAAGGGGGGGGGCTTTGCTGCGTTGTTGAGTCGTCAGGCGTGGCTTATTGATGATAGACGGTTCACCCTGGAAACGCTTTCAGCTGGGCTGGTGTCCTGTAGTTCCCACGATGACACTGACGCTTCGCACACCACAACGGTTCTATGGATATTATTGGTTAAATTTCATATAGAGTTATAACTTACAAGTATCTCAGGTAACAGTGAGTTTTATATAACAACGGTATATTAAACTTATACCACTCCGGACTCTTCAAGTGTTCACGCGAATCACAGGGTCTACCGCGATCAGCATACCTCCCTATGCGGAAATCTTCCACTAACGCGGAAACTTCTTGATGATAAAATTTGCTATTACGTAATTATTAAATTTTACTGGCACTGCAGAAAATCTCACACAGTGACACAGTTCAAGCTCACTTATTACACACGTAATGCCTTAGTAATAATGCCGTGTGTAGAGAGGGAATATTCAACTGTTCTGAGTCTTCGCACGCGTTACTATCGCCGAATAGTCTTTACAGATTCTTGCAAGCGGAAAAATCTTGAACAAGAATTGCAGTCCCGATCGTGATAGCTGCCAGAGAAGAACTCTCGTAATTACATACGCTATGTTTTAATAACAATACTGTGTGTAGATATAATACACGCACAGTTCTGAGTCTTCACACGCGTTACTACCGCCGAATAGTCTTTACAGATTCTTGCAAGCGGAAAATCTTGAACAAGAACTGCGCGACCCGATCGTGATAGCTGGCTGAGAAGAACTGACGTAATTAAGCACGCTATGTTTTAATAATAATACTGTGTGTAGATGTAATACACGAATAATTCTGAGTCTTCACACGCGTTACTACCGCCGAATAGTCTTTACAGATTCTTGCAAGCGGAAAATCTTGAACAAGAACTGCGCGACCCGATCGTGATAGCTGGCTGAGAAGAACTGACTGTGTAACAACAGGCTTAAGAAAATTTCCGACTACCTTCCAGCATTTAATTGGTGGAAGGAAGTCACATGGTTACATACAACATGACATGCAACTTTTCATGCCGTAAAGTGCATCAACTTTGTAAGAGCATGCATAGCTGGTAATCACCGAATATCCTTATCTCATGCATAACTGCATACTTTAATAAGATCATAGATGAGTGTCAACTAATAGCCAGAAATATACAGGGACTGTAGCGAATACATGAGTCTATGTTCAGTTCAGTGTCATAACACAACGATAATTTATTCACGCACAGCCGGGGAAACGTTTATCACTCGCGCACGCGCGCACATTTCCACAGACATAGCACATGAATAAACAACAAATAAATAATACACAGTTTTACTACTTAACTCCTTATCCTTACTAAAATACAACTGATATCACAACCAAATCTAACAAACTACCAATTTAAACATGAATGTTCATAGTCTGCGTATTATACAATCCTGCCCTGCTTATCAGGATCCTGTGTTTCATTGCAATATATATGTATGTAAAGTGTCGCCATCTGTGGGATTTCTTTAATATTACTATATAGTCTGTTACTAATGCGTTCCGTGGTTTTAGACAAACAGTGTATATACCGAATATTCTAGCGTTTTTCTTGAATGAAAGATACTGGTTTGCTGTGTTGTTTATAAAATATATTTCATAAATTTCATAAATCATAAAACATATTTCATAAATCCAAGATTCATTTTTCATGTACCTTATATTTTTTTTATCAATATCGGCAAGTGAAAATATTTTTTGTATTTTTATATTTGCGTTTGAGGTTAAGTTACATTGTTAAAAGAAATTTTTTGTGTGAAAGGTAAGTTTTTTTACTTTTTCAATCAAAAAAATATATACGTTCCGTGGTTTTAGACAAACAGTGTATATGTTACAATGAATGTTGAAAACTAGTAAAGGTTAACAATGACTAGGGATTGTCAACATTCACTAAACTGGTCAGTGGAAGTTGACAGTAAAATTGAGCGATCAACTCTCACTTTTTTTAGTAAGTGTCGACCTTCACCAGCTGTTTGCAGGGAATGTTAAAAGTAGATCGGTTGTGTGTGTCATCGGTCTCCATCCCCACCATCTGACGACTGAAGATTTTTTCCCGCCCATTTATTGTTTTGATGCAGTTGCTGTAGGTTATTGTCGTTGAGTTGTTGAGCTTGTGTTTTTTATTGTTTAAAGTGTGTATTGTTAAGTGTGTGTAGTGTGTAATTTTGTAACTATGTCTAAATCCGTGCAATTTAATGAACAACTTAAAAGTGAACGTGACTTGTCCAAAGTGAATTCTGTGTCCATGGATAATGTTAAGTACGAATTTCTAATTAATAAGGTTAAAAGCGTAAAATCAAAACCTAATAAGGAAGGGAACGATTATATAGTTTTGAAAAGGTACGATATTATTGAAGTAAATGGGATCACGAAATTAATATCACCAGTTACAGAAGAAAATAATATTAAGTACTTTGTATATGATGAACTTTTTGAAGTGTTGAATAACGCTCATATGACTACTGGTCATGGTGGTCGCGACCGTATGGTAAATCATTTAAAAGCTAAATACAAAAATATTACCTACAAAGATATATTGATTTATTTAAATATTTGTGAGCCTTGCTTGCAGAAGCAAAAGAGCCAGAAAAAGGGAATTGTAGTAAAGCCAATGCTATTTAAGGATTTGAATCATAGATGCCAAGTTGATTTAATTGATTTTCAATCGCAACCAGATTATGATTATAAATTTATACTAGTATACCAAGATCACCTAACAAAATTTGTTGTACTTAGAGCGCTCAAGCTAAGACGGCTGATGAGGTTTGTGAAAATGTAATAGACATTTTTACATTGCTTGGGGCACCTTCAGTATTACAGTCTGATAATGGCCGGGAGTTTGTAAACAAAATTATGAATAAATCAGTTGATTTGTGGCCTAATTTTAAAATTGTCCACGGCAAACCTAGGTACGGTCAAAGCCAAGTAAGTGTCGAGAGAGCTAATCAAGACGTGGAAAACATGCTTAGGCCTACTACGTGGATTCAAGATGACAAAACATCCCACTGGAGCCATGGTTTGAAATTTATTCAGCTCATTAAAAATAGTGCACTACACATACGATCACCATACGAAGCGATGTTTGGTTGTCCACCTAGGCATGGATTAGCTTCTTTGAACATACCTATTAAATCTTTATCTAACGTGGAATCTGAAGAGGACCTGGAAGCTGTGTTTAGGCAAATTAATGTTGGCGGTGAACATGAAACAAAAGAAACTAAGGTAGGAGAAGATGAGAGCCCTGATGTGATGGAACATGATAAGAGCCCCTATAGGATGGAACAAGATGAGAGCTTGCTTTTAGAACATGAAAATAGGCTAGAAGATACTTCATACAACCGGAAAAAAACGTACATCAGACCAGTATCTACCACAGGTGGATAAAGGTTGTACTGTACGAATTCCAGTTCCTGACGTAGACCGTGGAAGAGGAGATTCCAGATCAGTTCTCGGTATCGTCTTTGATACAGTGGATGATACATTTTAGCGACTTGGAACCAGAGATGGTGTGCTGAAGCAGCTGTATGCTAGATAAGTTTTTATTCTAGTAAAGCTAATTTTTATGTTATGTAAGGTCTTTTAAAATAACGAGATTGTTACGGACATAAGTAGACAGGGGATGGCAGGGGTTAAAAATGCAGCACAGCCACACAACATGCACACTCATACAAATACTGAACTTACTTAATCAATTTATAATCTACAGATAATTTCAATTTTGCAGATCACAATTTAGTGCTTGTCCTACAAACATTGTTAATGAAAGTGAAGTACCACTGGACAAGACACTTTACGGACCATTGCAACAGGCAATCAACTGGAAGTAGCCAAGGATTCTTAAAGGGAATGTGCCGAACTAAATGTCAATCAAAAATTTACAGGCATTGCACAAATGCAATACACAGAGAAGGGCATTGAAAATGCTTCAATAAATCTAAAAAATATATATATTTATGTTCATTCACCAATCAATGAATTCATTCTTCATTTACCAATGTACAGATTATAAGTTAAATGTAGTCGCATTCATAAGCGAAGTTTTATATGTGTACTACGTTATTGACAACAAAGAAGCAGTTTCTATGGAAACTCACCGGTTACCATTTTCGATCACGCACCAGCGGTCGTTTTCAAATGTGTGACACGTGCTTATAAACATTTTCAATGTTAAAAAATGTGCCTGCAAGAAAAATACTGTACTTTGTAATTCTAAGTATCATAATGCATTACCATGCTGTAATAAATAAAATAAAATTGTAAATGAAGAGTTTAGATGTGTTAAAATGTTGTAATATTGCTGCTTTATTTTGAAGTACATAGAGTTATACTTGTATAAGTCAACTTTAAATAAAGTATATTTTTGTTTATTCCGACAGTAATTGCTAATTTATTCCTTTAGTATTTTTAGTGTTGGTACACGTTCCCTAAGGTGCAGTAGGGTAGGTTGACATTCCCTAGTAAAAGTTGACATTCACTAGTGGAAGTTGATTATGAATGATATTGTAATATGAGTAATATAATATGGGTAAATGATATTGTGAATGTCGACCGTAACTAGTCACTGTCAACCTTAACTGAAACTTCAACATTCACTTTAACATATATACCGAATATTCTAGCGTTTTCCTTGAATGAAAGATACTGGTGTGCTGTGTTGTTTATAAAATATATTTCATATTATCTTTTATAATATTATAAATTATTTTTGTAATCGTATGTTAAATTATTTATTCATTTTTCATATATACTTTTTTTTATCAATATCGGCAAGTGAAAATGTTTTTTGTATTTTTATATTTGCGTTTGAGGTTCTGCTGCTATTAATATTAATGGATCAGCAATACACTCCAAACTTTTATTAGGAGTACATAAAGTATTTAGAAAACTCAGTTCACACTCACTTGCTCAATTTCAACAGGAAATTCGTGGTTGTAAATTTCTGTTTATAGATGAAATGAGTACGATTGGATGTAGTCATTTGAGGAAAATTGATTTAAGAGTACGCATAGCTATTCCATCAAGACAAGATGAACCGTTTGGTGGATTATTTGTATATTTTTGGGGGATATTAATCAGTTACCTCCTGTTAATGGCAGACCACTTTACAGTGATAAAATTGAAGGATGTGAATTCCTTTTAGAAGGAAAATTATTATTTACATCAAGTATTCAAAAGTATTTGTTTGTTTGTTTTTGTCATCATTTCGACAAAATGAATCTCAACAAATATTTCGAGATATACTTGATCGTGTTAGTAATGGTGAATGCAATAGTATTTCAAGGTAATTAGTATTGCAATGGTAATATTTCAAGACTATGAAATATTAATGACACGTAGTATACAAACTTTTTCACAAAATGAACGTCATTTTTTCAACGATGCAATTAGGCTATTTGCAACAAATAAAAATGTAAAAGAATTTAATCATCAAAAGTTAAAAGAATTTCGTCAACCAGTTGCTTATATTCCAGCTATTCATAATTGTTCTAAAGCAAAATCAGCAAGTGCAGAATTATCAGGTGGACTTGAACCATTAATAATTTTATCAATTGGATCTAAAGTTATGTTACGTTCTAATTTGTGGGTTGAAAAAGGATTAGTAAACGGAGCTTTAGGTTACGTTGAAGATATTATCTATGAAGAAAATCGTGGTCCACCTGATCAAATGCCACGAGAGATAATGGTTCGTTTTGAAAATTATTTTCATTCAACTTATGAAAATAGTGGTTGTGTTCCAATTCCACCTATAATATATTTTAGAAAAGTGAAAATATTAATTGTTCACGGAAACAATTTCCGTTACAATTAGCCTTTGCAATTAAAATTCATAAGTCTCAAGGTTTAACCTTATATAGAGCTGTTGTAGATATTGGAGAAAAGGAAACTTCTATTGGTTTAACATATGTTGCGTTGTCGAGAGTATCGAGAGTAAGAACTTTAGAAGGTTTAGCATTAAACAGAACATTTTCTTACGATAGATTTTGTAATATTAAAAATTCACATATGTTAAAGTGTAGAAAACAAGAAGAAACTCGAATGAGAAATTTTGTATCTGATTAAAAATATATCTAATTACTGATTTAATTATTAATTAATTATGTTAATCTTTTTTTTCTCATTATTTAAATTATTAATTTTTTAATTTTTTAAAAATAATTTTCTATTGTATTTTTTTATATTAAAAAAAAATAAATATAAAAAATTCAAAATATTGTTTTTCAGCGATAAAATTATTTCGAAAAACCAAAAATTACTTTTTTTTAACTAGCTAAAAGCATGGTTTGATGGTGATTCGTGAAACTCAAATATAAATATTGTGATTATTTATTTGTACGTAATATTTTTTGGATTTAAGCTTCGCGAGTCACCACAAAGCCATGCTTTTAGCTAGTAATAAGTGATTTCTAAAATATTATCTTCTATAAATAAGTGATTTCTAAAAATCAAATTCTAACAATATGTGATTTCTAAAAACTCTCTCTATAGATATGTTTTCGAATACGTTGTGAACTTTGCTTTATTAAACAAAAAACAATTCATTGCTTTCAAACGTAACCTTTAACGTCAACAAGGCTTTTGGAAAATAAATTATCAAGTAAAGTTTGTACGATGGTGGTTGAATTAGTAGCATCCCGAAAATCAAATTTTCTACACATTGATGGGTTCATATACTATTACCGAAGAGAAAGTAAAGGACGGACTTATTGGAAATGTAAAAAGAACACTTGTTCCGAGTGTTCAGCTACAGCTATCACACCTAGTGGCGATGCAGAAATAATTATTCATAAAGGACCAGATAAGTAGCCACATATTCATGCACCTGATTTAGAAGCAGTGAATGCGTTGAAAATCGTGATTAAGTTAAAGCGAGTTACTACTGAACACTCTGAAGCACCGCCAGCACACGTATTGAGACATGAGCTTCATGAGGTTCCATCAGGCACATTTAAAATATTTTTGATTTTAAATTGTGCGACGTAAACACCCAAGTCTGTGCGCCTTTTTCAATCAAATTATAAAGGAGTAGGCAAATACGGAAAGCATGTTGTGACAATTGGAATTAGGACACATAGTGAAAAAAAGCACCGACCCGAAACATAAGCGTGCGGATGAACTAACTATCTATAATTATATAGTGAAAAATTATGAAGTGTTCGTTGAAAACAACAATATACTTACGTATTTACGGAGCATAGGCCACAATGTAAATTACTTCCGATAATCAAACCTTTTCTAAGATGTACTTTGCTTTTATGTACCAATTTTTAGGAATAAAAAGGTATTGAAAAAATAATTTTTAGATTTTCAAATTTCTTAAAAAAATAATTTTTAGGAATTAGAAATTATTAGAAAAATTAATTTTGGAAAAGCAGCTTTAGTAGAAATCGCGTTTTTTAGAAAAAAATAGGATTACAAAATATTTTTTAGAAAAACTGACCCCCAACGTTACACTTGACTATGTGAAATTAACAAGCAAAACATTTTGTAATTGAACGAAAGTAGTGATGACTCTGTCGTCTGGCAAATGTCTGTCTGTCTACCTATCTATCAATTTGCAGCTAGTCTCTCGATAGCTTTTAAACCCACAACTGGTTTTGGTAAAATCTGTGACGCCGTGTCCATGCTTATACCCAACAGAATCCTGTTGTTTTTGAGATTGATCCTTTAAGGTTGTAACGTGCCAAAATAACGGTTACATAAAAAATGTATAATAAGTCAAATGGAAGAGCAACATAAGCATATTTCATCAAGCATGGAAGAAGGAACAGAAGTATGAAAATCAAAAGTGTATCTACGAATAAATAATATTAAAGCAGCCCAACGAAGAAGAAAGAAGAGTCATAAGGATATATCATCGAGTATAAAGAAGACAGAGAAAATACAATGAATCGATATAATACGTTAGCATCCAGGCCCAATAGATCAAAATAGTGAGGGGATATGCCGAAAGTGACTATCATCATAAGGAAGAGACATATCAAATGCTACCATCATAGTGAGAAAATAGACTAATTGGTCATAATAATGAGATAAATATAGGACAATGACTATCATAATAATGAGTGAAAATGTGGAAGAATATAACCATGTTAAGTGAACATGAATTATTAAAAATAGTGAGTAACCAAGAAAAGCATCATAAATGATAAATAATTAACATGAAGAAAATACCGGTGGATAACCAGAAAAAGAAGAAGAAGAAGAAGAAGAAGAAGAGGGAGAAATGTACCATGAAGAATGAAGATTATGTACGACCAGAACAAGACATCAACATTCCCAAAATATGGAAAGCACCACAATCAATATAGTAACCAGAATAAGAATAATGATTATTGGACTATTAATAATAACAAACCAAGTGTTGAACCTCAATAAGTGATCACAAACAATAACAGTGAATACTTTGTATAAGTGCAACAACAAATAATATAGTAACACTAACCCCAAGTAAACAGCACAGACAATATTAGTGAAGCGTTTATAACTGAGGGAAGTGAATAACAATTTATAAGTGAAAGAATCAACGATTAACAAGTGAAATACACAAACAATTAGTGTACCAAGTGTAATCCAAGATTGTAAAACCACAAATATAATCAGTAAGACCACCAATTTAATAATACAGAAAAGTGAAATAATTGCTCAAAGAGATCAATAATAAAAGCTTTATAATCCTTGATATGAAATGTGCCTGAATGTCATAGTAACACAGGACAAGATCTAGACAAATGTTAAAGCAAATAAATAGTAAACAAACTAATTTGTTGAATAGAAACAAATCTATGTACCAAAGCCTAGATACAACCCACCAAAATGTGTAACATAATTAGATAAAAAACCAAGTATTATTGTATAAACATATAGTGTAGAATGTGTACAAAATATGCAAAACATAGTAATGAACGATTGTAGTAACATGCCATAATGACATGACAGTATTTAAGATGAATACTGAATAAAGTATGAAGCATATTATTGTCAACCAAATGACACATAACCTCACGTGAACTGGACCTACAACATAAAATCATACACAATAATTAGATAAGGTAATTATCACTACTTGTTTCAAACAGAGACGAAATAAGAATAAATGTACAAGACAATGAATACCATATGAACTGAAAGACACAACTAAATGAGTCAGATTAATTATAATAACAATAAGCCAATTAGACAGAACCCCAGGTGACAATAGAGTTAATCAAAAAACATTAAACAAAACTTGTAAAGAGAGAGTAAGAAAATTTACCAATAGTTAGAGGAATGTTCAATACAACTATGAGAATACCTCACAATTATTATACAAGTAATTTAATGACTGGAATTTAATAAACTAAATAACTGCAATCATAGGACTAGGTGTAAACAACCATCATACAATAACTTAAAGAGATTTCAGCTAACAAAAAGTTAGTGTGTCCACTAAACTGACCATGTACAACATTTGTACACAATTTAATTATCAACAATGCATCTAATATGTGAAAAATAACTAAATAAGAGTGACAGAATAGCGAGATGAGAGCATGATGTATTTTAAACAATACTATAAATGTAAACAAAATAACATTTGCCAAAATAAAGTATTAGCTAATATATGTAAGTATATCTAGTAATGTTATAATACCAAAAATACGTAGTAGAATAAGGGATAACCGTGATGTAAACAAATATAAACAATTGTACATAGATGGCTTGTACGCCATTAGTACATTTTGTTTAAATTGTAAATATATTAATATTATGTATTAGAGTAGATGAGAAATGGACTCCAGACGTTTAATCATAAGTATTAAGATATAATTACACCAAATATAGTGGAAAGAACTTATTTTTATTAAGAACCACTATATGAATTTTGAAGAAAGTGAAGTGAGTTATTAATGGACGGAATTATTACTTGTTTGGACTTAAATTAAAGACACAAGTGCCCGCAATTTAATGCCACTATCCAAATGACAATCTGACTAATAATAAGAAACTTATAAATGTTATAAGATTTTCGGTCATTTTCGAATGGCAATGAACACTTCATAAATAATCTCAAACCCAAAGTAGTGACGCTAAAAAATTAAAATTTTAATTTAACTAAGGCTTTTGGGGTAGAGAGTATCGCATTCTAAACCAATAGAATGACCCGATTTCACCAGACGAAAACAGAAGCTTTGGTGAGATGAACTAATTGTCTTCCAGCCACCGATGCGAGCGGAGCCTGCGACAGTCATCAACAAATATTTTTAAAATGTGCGCGTATCTAAGTATATACCCATAACTAACCTCAACTGAACACCCATTTTTATCGTGTGACAGTGTTGTGAGTGAAACAGTGAACCATAAAAGACATGACCAGTGTATAATAAAGGTCATGTTATGTGAAGGAAACAGGGAGTATTATGCATTAACAATTTTAAAATATAATGACAAAATAATATTCGTTAGTTAACGAAAATTATTGTCGACTACGCTAACCAAGTAAACACACTTGCGTGTTTAACTAGTAACGATGAATTATTACCAGATTAAAATGAATAAAAGTTCTCGTCTAATTTAATGACGAAATTTAATTAAAATATGTTATATTCAGATTTAAAGAATAATAATAGAAGCGGAATTAATAATTTATACCGCAAACCATTACTTGTAAATATAGTCGCTTGTTTGACTATGCTTTCAATAGTATTTGAAAAACAATAACTTAATATGCGAGAACAATCATTACTGTTAATTTTACATCTGGTTATGAATAAATAATGTGTTTGTAACGATAGTATTAAGATTTTTTTATGATATTAATTATTCTATTTTGTAACGTACTCTCATCTAGGTAAACTAACCTATAACCAGAACGCATTTGTTTGCCACAGAGAGTCGCTTCTGTCATAAATAATTCTTATAAATAGACTCAGTAATAAGAGTTCTTTCGTTCTTTTATCAATTCCAGTTCATAATATTAATAATCAAACCAGTAACATTGTTTTAATAGTGCAACATTGATAGCACGTGTTTACAGCTTCTAACATCAGAAAGCAACAAACCGACCGTACGATAGTACGATAGTTTGACTATCGTATTGAGGTTAATAATTTTTAAATTTTGTTTTTTTTTAATTATAATAAATAAGTAAATATTGTTGTTTGATAAAACATCTTTGTATCTAGCATCATGTATATTCAAAGGATTCACGAAATTTTGTAATACTAATAACCAAAGTAGACATAACCTAAATTACCATATTATCGTACATTGTACCAGTGTTACCAGCCCTGAGCTGAAGAAGTTTCATAAATTATTGAACGTTGTTGTTTTTTTAAAAATTATTAGTAATTGTTTTAAAAGAGTTTTTACTGAATTTTCACTAATGTTAATAAACTCCTCAATTTGTTACCAGTGAATAGAGAGTCTTTATTTCTATCAAATAGATATAAATAACTTACATTTTAAAAACAATTATTTCACAAGGTGGCGGCAATATTCAAGCGGTCAATATTTTGAATATTCAATTCACAATTGAGTATCATTGTTATTTTATTTTATGTGCATATGTCGATATCCAGACAAAATATTTGTGTGTTATTAATGTATTTCCAGTGAGATAGAACCGCCCATCAAGAAGATCGAAGACGCTCACGGATGGTAAGTGGGGAGGTGAATACAGCAAAATATTAGTGATCGTAAATTTTTAAACATAAACATTAATCTCAATTTACACATTACTAATGTTATCAAATACTAAACAACATCAATCATCGAGGTTTACATTACAACGTGAGGGGTGAAGAAGAATCTACTAAATCAAATTAATTTAAAAATACAACACAATTACACTCAATTACACCCATCACTTAGTGAGATACGTAATAGATTGGCGCCCAACGTCTGAGCGCGAATTAGGACGACGATACCCAATAAAACAAATAAATAAATAAACAATTATTAAACCTAATTCGGCGGCAATTACATTGCATAGATATAAAGATGTATCGAAGATCAACGTCGAAGAAGCGAGCGGCGGAAGTCGAAAAAGAAGCTAGAATGGAGGAGAAGGAAGCGACGTCGGCAGAAGACGTGGAAGAAATGTTACTGGCGATAGAAGACAGACAACCTGAACCGGCGGAGGAGGTTCAGCAACCAGAAGGTGAACCGGAGATTACACAACAGGAAACCCAACCAGAGGTAAACCAACCGGAGAAACCAATATCAACAATGGACGCCAACATCATGGAAATGTTAATAAGTATGAGAGAAGAAAATAGAAAAAATATGGAATCATTGAAGGAAGATACACGATCATTGAAGGAGGACAACCGATCCACAAAACAGAACATAGAGTCATTGAAGGAAGACAGACGATCGCTATCAAAGAAAATGGAAGAAGGCCAGAAAGACAGCCAGAAAAATATAGAATCATTGAAGGAAGATTACCGGTCATTGAATAAGAAAATAGAAGATAGCCAGAAGAAGACGGAAGAATCAATAAACCAGAAGACATAAGAGTTATTGACAAAAAATATGGAAGTAATTAGAGAAAATTTATCTGAAGAATTTGGAGTCAAAATCGGTGAAACAAACAAAAAGATAGATGAAATGAACGAGAAAATCAATAAGGAAATTGAAGCAATGAAGAGTGATAACGAGAAGATATGGCAACAAATGGCCGACAATAGCTGCAGAACTGAAGAGATCGCAAGAAATACCGTAGAAACAATAGATAAGAAGTTTGAAGAAAACCTAGAAGCGACGGAGGAGAGGATGGCAGTGATGGCGACAGAAATCCCGGAAGAGATGTCTGACATACGACGAGAAGGTGAAATTAACAAACAGGAGATTGTACAAACTAAAACAGACGTCAACAATCGTATTGACATCCTCGTAGAAACCCGTGATAAACAAATAGAGGTAATAGAACGCAGACAAACAGAAATGGTAGTCGTACACACCACCCTAGGGGAGAAGTGTGAAGAGATCAAAACGACAGTGAACGCGGTAAAGAATCAAGTAGATAACGACCGAGAACAATTAACTGAGCGGCAACAACGAGAGTTCAACGACCTCAGGGACGAAATGAACCGTCTGAGAGCATACCCAAGTGTAATAGCAGGGTTACCACACCTGGATGGACGGGAAAACATAGATTTCCGAGCATATAAGAAGAATCCGCTCGAATTCTTGGAGAGAGTGGACGAGGTACTGAACCGCAATAAAGAGAACCGGTGGTCAATAATGAAAGGAATGCTAGACGAGTACTTCAGAAATGTGTTTGACAATTGGTGGACGGCAACCAGACATGAAGTAAATAGCTACGCAGCGTTCAAGGTGGCATTTAAGATAAAATACTGGTCAGAGTCCACCCAGAACATAATAAGAGATGACATAAGTAATGGCAGATACGACCCCAACGGCGGACAATCAATGACGACATATTTTCTAGGGAAAATCTGCTTAGCGAGGAATTTGGAGCCAGCAATACCGGAGGAGTGCCTGGTAACTAAACTGGCGTACCACTTCAATCAAGGGGTATCCCAGGGAAGATTAAATGCGCAAATAAAAACGGTACAAGGGATGTTCGCGCTCCTAGAAAACCACGAGAGGGAGCGATATTACCAAAGGAACCGTCAGGGACAAGGACAACCATACGACCGGGGTGGACCGGGTAATAATAATCCTCATAACCACAATGATAGGACCAACTATAGAGGGAACTTCAATAACCCGACGCGGTTCAATAATAATCAGAGTCCCCGACAAAATAACAGTGGTGATAATAACAACCATAACGACCGGGGAAATCTAAACAACCCTAGGCCAAATGGTTACCAGGGAAATAATAATTATCGACCGAATAACGATTATTACCGGCCGTATAATAACAACTCCCATAATAACCATAACTACAGACAAAACAATGGAAATAACGGTGGTAATCAATTCAGAAGGGTACACTACGCTAATGGCAGTAGAAGTGGCAGGGGTAGACCGTACTACCAGGGTCGCCGGAGTTACCATGGTAATAACAGTCGGAGCAACAGCGAGGGAGAAGATCAAGAATCGGGATATCGCACTAACAGGAGTCACAGTAGCGAAGATAATCGGCGAGTACCAGGAAATGCGGAAGTTTATCATAACGGGAATGGACCAAAATCCCAAGAACAAAACGCATCCACATCATCAGACAGGCACCCGGACAATGGTGACCTGCCTTTAAATGGGCACCGGCAGTGAAAACCACATCACCCTCACTGAACCGGTCTATTGGGTCTAACGTATCAGGAAACATAACGGAATCAATTGTAACTCTCCAAAATAACTATTTGAAAAATATTCGCCAAGATTTAATGGAAGAAAAGGAAAATAACGTCAATGACACCGTTAATAGCGAAATCGCCTATATATCAGTTAATGTCAACGGAATCAAAGCGACGGCCATGATAGATACAGGGGCCAATGTATCATTAATTGATAGAGTGGAGTTAAACCGGATACAGATAGGGAATAAAACAATAATACCGACGTTGCCAATAAATAATATTATCCTAATTGGAGCAACGGGTCGGCAGAATAAAACTATCCGGAACCAAGTGCAATTAGAGATATCAAGCAACGGCGAAACCATCCCAATGATTTTCTTAGTAGCGAGTGGGCTACCCTTTACCTTGTTAATCGGCTGCGACATATTAAGGAAATATGCAGCCATTATCGATATGAACAGAGCCAAGGTATCCTTAAAATCAGGTGACATTAAATGGGCAGCAGAGTTGATCGAAAACAGGAAGGCACCTCCTGAACACATCATATACTACATCCGGGAAGGCCACGACCAGAGAGAGGAAATGTCAATCAATGGAGGGAGTCACCAGAGCCAAGGAGACACGTTGTGGATGGAGAAGCTAGAAGAAGTTAAGAAATTCCAAACAGATAGCGTTGACAATATTATAACAGATGGACAGAAAGCAAGACTAATTCAAATTTATAACAGATACAGGCATGTATTTTCGGATACGCCAGGGAAAGTGAAAAATTTTCAGTGCGAAATAAAGTTCAAAGAGCAAACTGAATTCAAAAGAAAATCTTACCCTATAGCTTTTTCACTAAAAGAAGCAGTCCGCTTAGAAATACAACGGTTAATAGAAAACGATATTATTGAACTAAGCAACTCCCCGTACACCAATCCAATTGTAGCCGTACCGAAGAAAAATGGCGCAGTAAGGATTTGTTTAGACGCCAGGGAGATAAACAAAGCCATAATAAATGACAGGACGTCGCCTGGAGAAATCGACGAGATCCTTAAAAAATTCCATGGCATAAGGTACATCAGTATGTGGGACACAGTGTGTGGGTATTGGCAGGTGGAATTACACCCCAACAGCAGAAAGGATACGGCCTTTATTTTTGAAGGGCGTAACAACCCATTTAAAAGGTTACCCTTCGGCCTGGTAAATTCCGTAGCAGTCTTCGTAAAGTGTATGGATGAGATCTTAGGCCAGAATACACTACAATTCAGTACAGTGTATGTGGATGATTTGCTAATTACCTCCAATAACAGGGTGGCACAAGTATTACAAAAATTGGATGAGAACAATATCACATTAAATTTGGAGAAATCCAAAGCAAATGAAGTGCAATTTCTGGGCTTTAATTTGTCTGAAACTGGCATAACCCCAGCACAAGAAAAGATGGAGGCGATACAGCGATTTCCTGTACCCAAAAACAAGAAACAATTGCAATCGTTTCTTGGGATTTGCAATTATTATAGAAAATTTCAAAATAACTATTCAGAGTTGACATCTAAGTTTTCCCAACAATTGTCATCAAAAGATAAGTGGAGATGGGGACCTGAACAGGACGCAACATTTGAGATGATAAAAAAGAAGTTCCTCAAAACTGTAATGTTACATCACCCAAACTTTAACAAAAATTTTTACATGAATTGCGATGCAAGTGATGTAAGTCTTGGATCCATCTTGTATCAAGAAGACCAGGAAGGCAACCATCAAGTGATCAGTTTTGCTAGCAGGACACTCAACAAGTGTGAGCGCAACTATCACACTACGGAGAAGGAGCTCCTTAGTATAGTGTTCTCTTGCGAAAAATTCAGAACGTATATTTTGGGATACCCAATCACAGTGCATACGGACCACAAATCAATATCATTCTTAAAAAACTGCAGACTAAAGCATGGCAGACTGACGAGATGGACACTAACGCTCCAAGAGTACAACATACATTGGGAATACGTCCCTGGTAAAAACAACATAGCTGCAGACGTGTTGTACAGAGTAAACATACAGGCCCAAACCTTTGAAGGAGAAAAGGAGACCATCGCTAAGGTTTACCATATTTTGAAAAGCAGATCCGAATTAGCCGACATACTAACCAATATACAAATCAACCAGCAAAACGATCCTAAAATCAGCCATATAATACAGAGATTGGCAGAACAAGATGAAGGAGTTGTTCAATATTATTGTATCCATGATAATCTATTGTTCACTAAAACCAAACAATCCAATGATCAATGGAAAATGTTAATACCTAAAGTTATTGAAAAAAATTGCAATTGACTACCATATAAGATATGGACATATGGGAGCCATAAAAGTGGTCAAAGCATTAAAAGAGCATGTATACTTTAAGGATATGAATCGTAGAGTGAGAAAGTACATACAACATTGTCATCTGTGTCAGCTAGTTAAATGCAACAATGAAAAGAAAGAAGGAGTGATGATACCCATTACATCTACAAGAAAACTAGAGAAGGTGTTTGTGGATATTTGTGGACCATTTCCACGCAGTGGCGGCAGACACCAGTACAAATACATAGTGATAATCTTCGATCACTACACAAAATTCACTAAACTCTACGCCATAAATAGGGCAAGGTGAAATTATCACTTTAAAATACATCCCAGAGATCGGAAAACCCCAGTCCGTAATCACAGACCACGGAACGCAATTTAGAGGCCGAAAATGGCGGGATACTTTAATAAACCAAGGAGTGAAAACATATAAGACATCAGTATATCACCCTACCAGCAACCCTGCCGAAAGAGTCTTGAGAGAAGTAGGCAGAATCTTGAGGACATACTGCCACACACAACAGCGAAGATGGGAAGAATATTTGTCCCCAGCCGAAGATTTCATAAACTTAGCTTGTCACCAGTCAACTAATGAAACACCCTATGCTGCTATGTTTGAACAAAGACCACCCCGAGAAATAACAGAAATAATCAATTTTCCACCAGAAAGCAAATTTGAATTTAACAAAACAAAGTTTTATAACAATGCAGTTGAAAGAGCTTTGTCAACTCAGACTCAAGTATAAAAAAATCAGCCTAAGATCATAACATACGAAGTGGGAGACAAAGTGCTATTAAAAAACCGAGAACTCCCAAGTGCTATAGAAGGAATTGCTAAAAAATTATTACTGCTATACACAGGCCCATATACTGTTACCAAGAATAATATGAACAATACATACGAAATACAAGCTCCAGTAACAAAGAAGATTAAAGGTAATTATAATCAGACTTCCATGAAACGATATATTGAGAATGGAATAATGCAAAAAGATGGAATATTATAATGGAAATTATTTATTGTTGATACTAAGTACGAAATGAAAATTATAAATGTAAGAATAAATGTTGAGAAGATATTAATTTTATGATATAAAAATGTAATCCAAGGAAATAATGTAAAATGTGAAGAAAATTGTAAATTATCCGTACTAATATAAAAAAGAAGAAAATATATACATACGAGACGGACACCCAACATCAATGGCAAATATATATAATATAAAAAATTCCAATAGCCGAGTCAACTAGTTACTAACAGCTTACCCGTACTAATATAAAAAAGATATACGAGGCCGACACACGACATCCACGGCACAAAATGAAAAATAATTCCAAGAGCCAAGTCAACCAGTAAAATAACATCTTACCCGTACTACTAATCACTAGAAAGAAATATACAAGATGATACACAGACCAAGCAACATAAGAAGTCGGAGAAATGGAAGTAAGTAAATATTATTGATATAACCAATATATGATACCCAAACGCGAGGCAAAAAACTAGAAGAGAGCCTATACTAATTGAAATGTAACACAAAGACGTGAATCATGAAGATGAAGAAAATTATGAGTTCGAACGTTCTCAAGCGTATTGTTATGCTTAGGAGGCAGGAAACGTGCATGGTTTACGTGACGTTTTGCACGCGTCCTGCGAACACACGAAATACGCATTGCTCATGCACGTTCTGCAACTTTTCAGGCTCGGCTTAAAGACGTCGTCGGCCGACAATTCTACCTGCATCCAAGTCAGTCGTTTCACATACTACGCCACATACAGGATGAAGTGTAAAAGCGCTACTTTCCTAACGGCCGGCCAATCAGTATGAAAAGATTGAAAATCAAAGAGATCTTCTTCTGTACTTCACGGAGTAAGCACTTTGTTCCGTCTTCACAGAGTATATCTCCATCCCGCTCGTGGTCTTTCTACATCTCTTGTACTAAAGGGTCTATATTTGAAACGCAGCCTTAGGTAGTCGTCCATTCTCCATTCTGTCCAGATGCTGTAACCATTCCCTGCGATTTTGTCATTTATGGAGAATACCTGTAGGTCTTCTCTAATATCTGCATTGCGCAAACGATTCTGTCTGGTGCAACCCTTTGTTCTTCTCAGAAACTTTATTTCTGAAGTTTGAATCTGGTTTTCAAACTTCTTTGTAGTAACCTACGTTTCACATCCATATAGTAAAACAGCCACTGCAGTTGTTTTATGAAATTTAAACCTTGTCTTTTTCAAAATTAAAGCGATATTAAATGCTATTCGTCGAAGTTTAGTTGTGAATTTGTAATGCAAAATGCATTATCGGATCGTGATATTTTGTGTAATCTGTTAACTGTCGATTATTGTGTGTGTGTATGTGCGAGCGCGCGCGCACGTGGAAATTTGTAATAGGTGACTTTTATTATTTTTTGGACTGTGGTAATTAGGTGATATATATTATCAGTGTGTGTTAGCCAGTCATAAACCTGAAGATTTATTTAATGCTTTTGTTTATTGTTATTTTTGTGTCTTGTTGCAATGGTTGTGTCTCTGGTTTTCAATTATTTATTGCACTGCTGCAAACACGCAAAGGAATATAGAGGCAGTATATTTGGCTCCCAGATAAACAGCACTAACGAAACCAACACTGAAATAAGAAGAAAAGTATATCTCGCCAATAAAACATATTACGGTTTAAAAAAGCACCTGCCATGTAGGTTCATCTCAAGAAGCACGAAATGCAAAATTTACAAAACACTGATTAGGCCAGTGCTGACATATGCTTCAGAAACCTGGACGAGGACAAAAAAATAGCGAGAGACTTCTAGGATGCTTTGAAAGACGAACACTAAGAATAATGTTTTAGTGGATGGTTAGTGAGGATAGGTCAATAGAAACATATTTTATACCAGAAACCAATGTGTAGTAGATTAACGGGGCACCTCCGAAATAGATTCAAAGATCAGGCAGAAGAGGACCTCAGAAAGCTGAACATAAGAAAGTAGAAAGCCAGAGCACGCAATAGGGAAGAATGGAATCGACTTTTGGAGCAGGCCAAAACCCACCATGGGTTGTAGACCCACGGCTGATGATGTTGTTATAAACACGACGATCCCTCCGAGAGTCATAACGGTATTTTAAAAATAAATGTTTTCAAACGCCTTTTATTTTAAACATGTAAAATTCAACGAGGATTGTTTTTAATTTTTCTTAACATCGTTTTGTTATTTTCGTTGCCCCCTTATTCGTGTACTGTGCGTTATGAAAATGCTTCTTCCTTCTAAACCAAAAAATAAATTAACTCTGAAGACGTTAAGGCCGGGGCTTGAATTTTAAACAGCCCCAGCCACAACAACCCCTTCGCGCTTGTTTCGCAACTCTTCATTCGAATTTTAAATACGTTTCAGAACAACAGTACGCTGTACATCACAGGAGTCGACGCGCCGTTTGATTATGCTTCTTTGTAACGGGGCTGCAACGCAATTTGCATACAATGCGGCGCAGCAGCGGTTTCGTTCAACAAGTACGACCTACGTACGCGCAACGCGCACACGCGTACACACGCACACACACAGTTACAACCTTACCTTATTTAACGTCTGATATTACAACCCTAGACTGCGTGCGTTACCTGATGTTACAATCCTTTTATTAGAATGGCTTTCTTTCTTCTTCTTCTGATAGTTCCTGTCCGTTTCGGATGTTGCATATCATACAGACTATTTTAACTTTCTGCACTGCTGCACGGAGTAAGTCAGTTGTATTCATGTCAAACCAGATCCTTAAATTTCTCAGCCATGATATTCTCGGTCGTCCAACTACAAGAACTTTTCCCTGTAGCATGGACTGCAATAAGTAAAATCTCTGTTCATCTCTCATGAGATGTCCCAGATACTGCAGCTTTCTTATCTTTAATGTGTTATTAACTTCCCTTTCTTTCTTCATCTTTCTAAGAACTTCAACATTAGTTATATGTCCTGTCCACGAAATGCTCAATATTCTACGGTAAAGCCACATTTCGAAACATTCAAATTTTTTAGTTGTGGGTTCAGTCAAAGTCCAAGATTCTACACCGTAGAAGAGGACCGAGAATACGTAGCAGCGTAAAAGTCTCATCTTTGTGTTTATTGTTAAATAGTGACTTTTGAATAAACTGCTCATTCTAGTGTACACTGCTCTTGCCTTTTGAATTCTGCTCTTTATTTCTTGAGAGTGCCCCCATTGTTCATTGACTATAGTACGAAGATATGTAAGTTTGCTTACACGTTCAACTGGCCTTTGGTTTATGTTGAGTGTGCAACTGTTCTTAGATACAATCATTAGCTCCCTTTTATTAACATTGATGTCTAGACCATATCTACGGCTGCTTTCTATCACTACAACCCTAGACTGCGTGCGTTACTGACATTACAATCCTTCTTCTATTAGATTGCCTTTCTTAGGCAACAGTATTTAACTGGAAGTTAGCGCGCGCGCGCACTCACACACACAAACACACTCACACAAAACAGGCGTTACACAATGTTGCTGAATTAAAATATCTCAATTCACTGATGAACGTTATCTTCAGTTACGAGTGTAGTAGTGCTCATAGTATCCGTAAGGTACGCCAGTTAACGAGTATACTACTTCTAGACTTTAATCAAGTCCCACGTGCAATAGCAGAGCACGTGCAAGGATAGTCTTACTTAGGTTTAATCATTACTTTTGTTTCATTTCTTCAACATGTTTAACGGTGAATTTAAAAAAAAAACATAATAATGTGTAGTTGTTCTAGTTTGATAACTTATAAATGGGAAGAAGAAGAAGAAGAAGAAGAAGAAGAAGAAGAAGAAGAAGAAGAAGAAGAAGAAGAAGAAGAAGAAGAAGAAGAAGGAGGAGAAGGAGAAGAAGAAGGAGAAGGAGAAGGAGAAGGAGAAGGAGAAGAAGGAGGAGGAGAAGAAGAAGAAGAAGAAGAAGAAGAAGAAGAAGAAGAAGAAGAAGAAGAAGAAGAAGAAGAAGAAGAAGAAGAAGAAGAAGAAGAAGAAGAAACATCTGAACTGTTAATACTCCTCAGAACCTATGTCGATCGCGATAATAAAACGAACATCGTATATTTAATGTGCAATTTACTGTAATTGACGGATAAAGTTATAACTTGGAAAACCACCCGATATTTGAACGAAAGTTCGTACATAATACACGTGGAGTATGCGTACCGAACCCGTCGCGACGCAATGTGGTTCTCTCTATATATATAAAAGGCACTTGACTGCATTTCCACCGACCCGAGTGAAACTGGAAGCCCCCCCACCCACCCACCCGGAGAATGTAAAGATTTGTATCGCTTCAAAGGGGTTTTCCCTAATGCATTCAATGAAACTTTCATAAGTTACCCCCTTTCCACCCCCGCAATTTATTTTTAAAATAATGTCATTGCGCACGGGGTGGTGGTTAGTTGTGTTTGTATATTATGTTCTTGCGCACACTATTGTGTAATTATGCCTTTTCTATGTCACTGTACTATCTATGCTCAAGTGGTTGTTGTTAATAAAAATTGATTTATGTAATATAACACTGTGTACGCTAATTAAACATAAAAAATGTTGTTGGATTAGCATTCTTTTTTCCATATCGTAATATTAATCGTACGGTTTACCGATACGAAGAAGAATAAGAAGATACGGCACTAGAAATCTGTGTACTGATGTAAAGGAGAGCCTAAACCTGGATTGAGAAAAACACGGAAAAGTCCAGTTACAAATTTCACCACTAGAGTTGTTCGTCGTGAGGAATAGGCCCCTTTTATGCATCCGATTTATATCGTACGGTAAGTTTTGCATCCGAGTTGACTCCGAATTTTATCGTACGTCAATAATATTGGAAGTGGGTGTGAACAAACTCTTTCAGTGTTGCCACCATTAGTACTGGAAATGGATCCGTGCGTGTTGTATGCCGCTTATCGGCTCGTTTTTATAATATTCGGAAACTTGATCCCATAGTGCTCTCCTATTTTGGATTTCGTCAATGAGCCTTTCACTATTAATATATTTGATATTTACAAAACAAATTAATACAATTACACCACGACATGAATACCAATGATTACATTGGCCTCGCCGACGCTAGGCAGGAAAGTTGGCCGCACTAATGTCCGAAAGTCGTACGATAAAAGTAAACTCGCGCGAGTGCATAAACGGAACCATTATGGCCCATGTCGTATCTAGACAACTCGTCCGATTTTTTATCGGATGCGTTTCCAAGGACACCACGATATGTTTTTTAGTTCGGAACGATAAATTTATCATACGACATACGATATCATATGTTTTTATAGAAATTTATAAAACGGCCCATTTATTTCTGCTGTTCTACATGACGTACGAGTTTTTAGAGTACGTTATCGTACGATGTAAATCGGATGCATAAAACAGGGGTATGACAATAGTATTCCTCAACTCGAAGATTATGACACATACCACTAGAAATCTGTGTATTGTTGTTAAAGAGAGCCTAAAGGCATAACAGGGAAGAAGAAAAATGATGACGAAAAAGACAGGAAAATAATCTGGATTGAGATAAATACGGAAAAGTCCAGTTCAAAAGTGCACCACTAGCGTTGTTCGTCGTGAAGAATAACAATAGTATTACTGAACTTAAAGAATATGCACTCATTACTACAGAATTACCATAATTTCCAAAGTACGATGACAGCAAGTATCGTGTTACCTCATGAATATGATTAGTTACCTCACGCATACACGTAACTTGTGTGGGAGAAATTATATTGCGTACCTCCTTGGTGGTTTACGACCCTTGTGGTCTGGGCGACGCCGCATGTTAACTGCGTGTGTAATATTCGCGTAACAGAAGAAGAAATCTTCAGCTCCGACTCCCTAAACCTCCACTACGTTCCTCATTACCGTAAGGGGGCGCTACATGACAAATCAACTTCATTCACAGCAACTTGAGTATACATAATGTCTTTGATACAAACGGCTTAAAAGCAGCATAATTAACGGTCGGTTAAATGTAAATAATTTGCCAACGGAAAGCTAGCTTTTGTCCGTAATGACTAAACGCCGACTTATAAACGTTTGGTTCGAAAAGTAAGGGGAATTTATATTCAGACTACTTAGGCTTTTATTATTTTGTATGTGGTTACAGAGAAGGTGCAGTACTTTAGCATGCTTCATGTTAAGGTAGGAACGAATTTATTTTATATGTTGAAGTAGCTTAGCGTTTTTAATTTGCATAACACTTTGCGTGTTTGCTCAAAAATAATGTCACTACTTGAACGTTTTGTATTTGTCCTAATAATAAAAACCCCTTTATAAGACAGGGTGATTGATGGTTTATCCCCAATTATTTTCAACTGTGCCCTGGAGAAAACAGTGAAAATTTGGAATGAAAATTTAAAGGAATGTAAAATATCACCAATCATGTTGGGAAGAAGGAAGAAAAATATTGAAATAAACTGTTTGGCATTCTCAGATGACTTTGCTATACTTTCAGAACATCTGACATCTGCAATAACACAAGTTAAGTTTTTAGAAGACATAGCCAGTAGAACAAGCTTAAGAATTTCTGCAAAAAAAAAAACAAATTTCTCACGAACATTAAAAATGCACCAAAATTCCTGCTAACAGATATTGGTCGAATAGAGAGGGTTAGAAATTTTAATTATCTAGGAGCAATAATTCAAGACAATGTTTTAGAAAAATCTGCTATAGAAGAAAGGATTCATAAAATGGAAAGAGCATAAGGTATAACTAAAGATACTTACTAAAAAGTGCATATCTAAAAATGAGAAAATAAGGCATTACAGTACAGTAGTGAAGCCAGAATGCCTATACGCAAGTGAATGTCTAGCATTGACTTTTAATTTAGACAAACTAGATATATTGGAAAGACAAATTAATAGGAAAATATTAGGCACACAAAAAACTTCAGAAGGTTGGAAATTAAGAAGTAATAATGAAATATATCAAAGTATAGAAAATTTAACAGAAACAATGAGAAATAGAAGGCTATTATTTTTGGGACATTTATATAGAATGGACGACAATAGGTTAACAAAGCAGATCTTCAAATATCTGTGGGGGAAGAAGTCAACATCAAGTTAGATTAAAGAAGTCATAAAGGATTTAGAAAAAATAATTTACACCAGAAGAAGCAATTGAAAGAGAAGTTTTTTGGGCAAAAGTGTTAAAAATGGCAGGAGTCCAGAGTAGGAGAGAGAAAAATGTAGGTTCAAAGTGGACTGAAGACAGTTAGAAAAGACATAGTGAAAAGATGAAAGAATATTGGAGGAAAAGAAAAGAACAAGGAATAAAGAATTGAAATTGGCATGTGGTCGTTAGATGGCCGATACAAATAGAAAAAAAGACCCTTAGAAATTATCCGTGTTGGGGGGTGTCTTTACAGAGGTGACAATACATGTACCTCCTTGACGCTTGGCAGTTTGGATTGACAGTAATACAAAACGAAATTTTGTATTTGCAAAACGAAACAAACCTTCCATACGTAAAAATCACAAACTGTGATCTCTGTTGACTACCTAAAAAGAATTAAATTAGGTTTTATACTAGGACTTGTAAATATTCTTCAATATTTTGAACAGAAAGCAACCATTTTTTTAAAAACTAAATGTTTCGCTAAAGTGTCTCCAAGAGTGACATGTGATATCACCAAATTAAAGTTGGAGTACTACTACTGTAATAATGTTAACGCACTGTTAATTTCAATCGAGAAAAATAGTCTGTATAAGTTATTCGCAACTCATAATTATTTTTTAAATTATAAATCCTTAAATTCGTAGTGACCATCAATCAATGAATTTTTCCGGTGAAGTGTTTGTGAAGATCAGTCAAAATGTTGTGAACAGTACGAATAGATATAAAAGAGACTACCTTAATAGTGAAGTCAAATTTCTACCAAAAATCTTGACTTCCTAAAAAATAGACTACAACAAACTATACTCAATAGTTATAAATACTTAGCGGACTTTATAATAAACGAATTTGCTAATAAACAAACAAAATAGAGCGTTTCAACACATGCTAAAAAAATTAGAAATAAACGAATCGCTAAACTAAACCGTATGAGACAACATAATGACAACCTTCCAAAATTTAATCCGTACTGGCTCACCGATATCGACATTACATTCCCTAGGACCGAAATTTGTCCTCCCGGATAATAATAATAGCATCCCCGCTGAGAGAGTTATCAGCGAAGTGGGACACGTTCTGTATAACTTACCTGAAGATAAAAATCCGGAAATCGTCAGAAGTGAATGTATTAACATTATCACCAACCACATAAACAAAAATAAATCACATAACCAGCTGTCCAGTGTTAGTAAGCCACCAAACACTTTTTATCATACAACAAAGACATTTTAATACTTCAGGCAGATAAATCCAACAAGACCGTTATAATGTATAAAACAGAGTACTTAAACAGAATGAATTCATTGGTAGGTGATCGTAATACGTATGTTAATCTTAGTAGAGACCCTACTACTTCTTTAAAATTATATTTATTACCAAATAAATAGACTAAATATCTTAAGAAATTATATTGTTATAAAAAATCTACTTGCGTTGAATGAATGCAATGAAATTCTACTATATGCCGACTTCTCTAATAAAGCGATTTACGCTTATCTGAATTCGGTTTCTGTGAGACGCTGTTGCTGAAGAGGTTTGAATGTTAAGTAGCCGCCAGCTGTATGTGTTTGAGTTTTAAACGTGTTAAACATCGCCATGGCAGCGATTCCTACTACCGTTTGTAACTGTAATACGCATGGCACACAGCAACAAGTAACCTCTGTGCACTGACTGCAGTAAATTTAATTAACATGCCGACATCGCTTCCAGCCAACCGCAGACAGACACACGCACACACATATACACACAACAGCGCCTCTCACCTCCTGAAGTCAAATGCGATAACAGCGAAAACATCAGAAAGTAAAGAAATTATTATCTTTGTTTGTACATAGTCTACATATAAACCACGGCACTGCAAATTGTGAGGAATATTCAAGTGACACTTCTTTAAATCGTTGTGAGTCATATAACCCAAACTACAATTTTATTCTATTATTTTCATAAATGCTTACATTTTTCTAGTGTATATATATATATATATATATATATAGTTTTGTAATAATTATTAATAATAATAAAAGTTTTTAAAAGAATATATTTTTATTAAATGTTTCGATAGTATTTAACTATCATCATCAGATATAAAATTAAAATATCTAATGATAATAATTGAATACTATCGAAAAATTGTATAAAAATATTATATTCTTGTAAAAACTTTTATTATTGTTAATAATAATCTAAAATATTCTGTTATTGTAAATTTTAAAGAATATTGAAGTGAAACTTCTATTAAATCGTTGTGAACCATAAAAAATTGAGCTACTACTTTATTTTGGTATTGCGCATTGTAAGTAATATTGAAGTGAAACTTCTTTTAAAGCCCTGTAATTTTAAGGAATGACCAAAATAACTCTTATGCCGTTGAAATCTCTGAAATTTTATATTATTGTTTCATATTTTCATGACACTCTCCATACTTATTAATTTTATCTATAATATTAACTCAATTCCATCTTCTTTAAATACTTGCAATCTGCATGTGTTTGTGGAGGGGTGGAGAAAATTGGGGGAGGGGAAATACAGATCTTATAAAAATTTCAAATATAGCGAAAGCTCTTATTGGATGCGAATTAAAATGTGAAATAACATATTCAAATTGATAAAACAAACTACAATAACGTGTTAAAATTTAACATTTAGTTTTTTAGACATAAATCTGAAAAAAACATCGATCTGACTCAATGATAAATTGAAACTAAAAAAATCTCCATGGCGTCTTTGTTTTATGTATACAATTAAAACAAATGAAGTTGTGCCCTCCTAACTCCTGATGAATCCAACACAGATTCGTGCTTCATAGTGTTAATAGTCTAAGTATTCCATGCATGGAATACTTACTTACAGCGGTGCGACAACCCATTACTGAGTTAAGGCCTCCTTTAACAGCCTCCGCCAGTTTTCCCGGTCAAGTTCAACTGCTCTCCAGTTCTGTATCCCAAGGATATGGCGCGCATCATAATTCACTCCGTGTTCCCAACGGAGTTTGGGTCTACCAACTCTCCTGGTGCCACAGATCTGTTCTGTGAGTGCCTTTCTGGGTATTTCATTCTCCCCCATTCTGATCACATGCCCAACCTACCTGAGTCTACCAAGTTTCATAACTTTCACAACATCTGGTTCGTTCAAAAGAGTGTTTACTTCTTGGTTGGTCCTTTTCCTCCATTCACCTCCCAGACATATTGAACCAAAAATACTGCGGAGGATTTTGCGTTCATGAACCAGCAGGCTTGACTCGGACTTTCTAGAAATGGTCCATCTCTCAGAACCATAGGTGAGAACTGGGAGGATCAGTGTTTTATACAGAAGCAGCTTGATGCTCCTGGCAATCGTTCTGCTCTGGAACAGGGGTCTGAGACCAAAAAAGCACCTATTAGCTGAGGTGATGAGGTGATTCTTCGCTTTATTTTTTCTGTCGTTTCCCCATCGGAGTTAACTTTGCATCCTAAATAAACAAAGTTGTTGACTTTTTCGAAGGGATAGATACCAATTTGGACGTGATCTCCTTCTCTAGCTTCCTGTCCTGTGACCATGTATTTTGTCTTGCTTTCGTTTATTATGAGACCCATGGATGGAATATTGTAATATATCTTTATGAATTATAAAAGTTAAGTTTTTTTTTCAATCCCACAGGTGTATTGAGTATGCGATTGGGAAGGATAGCGTCGAAGCAAGTCAGAACTCTCAATTACCTGGGCAGCACAATTTTAGACGGTAGTGACCTATTGTTGACATTAAATCTAGTACAGTTTTATCAAAAGTGGATTTCATCAAAAAAGATCTCTAACTTCTAGGCGCTGTGTTATAATCGGGACTAGGTATCGCGTAATTCTCGTAAAATGTTTCATATGGCATTTTCGATTAAATGCAGAACTTAAACATTCCAGGTGCAATATAGAATCTGGTTCTACGTAGACCTGGAATATGATGGTCAGTGAGAAAATGGGATAAGGAACGACAAGAGATCTTGAGGACATTGCGGTGCAGGAGGAGGATACAAGTGATCGAAGAAGCAATGATGTGACGTATTTAAACTGATAAATGACAGGTGAATTCGATGAAAAAGCATTGTCAGGAGAAAACCCCGATATTTGGAACACTTAATTGGGCATAAGATCTGTATCACGTTTCTATACTGGAGGGGAAAATTAAGTTATTGAAGGGGGAAAGACCTGAAGTTACAGTCGGTTCTAGAGAGAATAAAGGGATACAGGAAGAATTGGAAGTCCCATGTGGAACGCATGGCAGGCACGCGTATTCCTAAACAAGCGCCAGTGGGGACGAGAGATCATAGAAGACTGTGGAAAAAGTGGTCAGAGACTCTGTGAAGTCGGAACGGGCTATAGCGCAAGCCATGTAGTGCAGAAAAAGAAGAAGAAGAAGAAGAAGAAGAAGAAGAAGAAGGAGAAGAGGAAGAAAAAAGTATCTGGATCAAATGGCTGGAAGTATAGGGTTTGAGGAATCATAGGAGAAGGCAACCAACAAGGAAAACTGATGACTTCAGGATATATTCGGTCGATTAATCTTCAGATTAAAGGTAGAAGAATAGAACCGTTTGGTCACTCTAATTAAGATCAATTTAATAATGATTTCTATGTACATTATATGCTTACGTTACACATAGACGTAAACACGCTAAACCAGTGGTTCTCAAAGCATGAGCCGAGAAACTGCCAATACTTTGCGTTATTGCCGATAAAAGTAATTAATATAATTTTACTTAATTTTTTTCAAAAGAAACAAAGAATCGTTATGGAGAATACATGACTTCCATGTTCTAATTAATTAAAAAATTATTTTTAATATGTAGGCCTGCACTCAGAACGAAACCAAATATATCAGCATGCTTTTGGTAAAAACGCTGAGAAAGATAATCAAAATACGAACTGTACCTAGTTGTTAATATTTAAAAAATAAAGAATTAATTTCATTAATCTTTTATTTAAACAACGTGAAAGAAAGTGAATACCACCCAGCATTAGTTAACTACGAATTTCTGAAAACGAAAAGTTATATTGTTTACGTATCCGTAGTGACATAGCTTGGAACAATATTGTTAATATTTTATTGAATTTTTTTTAAGTTTTCGGTCAAATAAATTTATAATATCAATACCAAAAATTACCCCCTCCCTCTTCATCTATCATTTTCAGTTATAGATATTTTAACTACCTTTGTACAGTGGATTATTATGACCTTCTTTTCAGGATAGTTTATTTATCAAAATCAAGTACTTTACTTTTGATAAAACGTTGCTGATAAACTACCCCTCCCCCTTATCCGATCTTCACCAAAATCAATAGGCGTTGAGTCCTGTACAACTCGGGCACATATGCACAAAATTCTTTGATTCTGTTTAAATTTGCGGCAGTTATAGTTCACCATAGAGTATATTCTACACACACACACACACACACACACACACTTTTCGGAAATAACTTTTCTTCATGTTTTTGGGGTAGTACTATAAGAATCGGCTCTTATCTCGGATACTATTTTTTTCGCAAACACAATGCTTCCATTTTCTTACAGAACATGGAAGTTAAAACATTCAAGAGCTTACACATATTTATTTCAGATGGGATTTACTGGGTTATGTCTTACAATGAAACATTTGAGTTTTAATGAAAAACTTGATCTTACCTTGCCTCAGAAAAAATTTTAATTTTTGGTGGAATGGAAGACAAACACACGCATTTCCTGTTCAACTGAGATAAGTCTCTCGTGTTCCTTTTTTTATATTTGATAGTGGAAAAACCCCAGCTCTCACCAGTAGGTGGTAATAACTGCCTCCTCTGCTATTATTGGGTACGGTACTCTTTTTATGCTCACATCTAAAACCTGAGAAATGGTAGTGTACCATATTTCAGTTTAAGTGTTCGGTCGGACTGAAGTTGTGCGAGTTTCTCTGAGGATTGCGCATCAGCACCAGTAGAGGCAAAAGTTGCTTCTAACTCGTGAGTTAGTGACCCGCAGGAGTCCGTGAACAGAAAAAAAGGTTGCGAACCACTGCGCGAAATTGTATCAACCTGCAATATTCATCACCTTTTTCTTCTTCTTCTTCTTCTTCTTCTTCTTCTTCTTCTTCTTCTTCTTCTTCTTCTTCTTCTTCTTCTTCTTCTTCTAGCACTACGGTCCCTGTATGGACCCTGGCATGCTCGACGATTCTCCTCCATTCTTCTCTGTCCAGAGCCTTACTCCTTCAACCTGCCACTTGCATCTCCCACAAATCCTTTCACATCTTCATACCTCCTTCATACCATCTTCATATCTTCTCCTCGGACGTCCTCTCCTGCTTACTCCCCCGGCTTCCTTTTCCAGTGCCATTTTTTTGCCCCGGTCACTTCTCGTTCTCACCACGTGCCCCAACCATCTCAACCTTTTCGCCTTCACTGCCGCCGTAACTATGTCCGCGCATCTCCATACAGGTATCTTAGCTCACGAATCTTTCTTATCCTCCACACACTCTGTCCCTCACTGTCCTATATAAATTGTTCTCAGAATTTTCCTCTCGAAAATATTGCACTTCATTTAAAATTTATTACACATTACGAAAAAACTTTTCTTCTGCAATATTACATTACACAAAAAGAGTACAGTAACCTGAAACGACGATAGAGTTACTTCACCAACTAAAGTGTGTGTGTATGGGGGGGGGGGTGCCAGATGACGCTCTACAACATTGTAATTAAACAAATTTCGCCAAAGTTATCGGAGAACCAAAGTTACACTACACTCCGCCAATAATTACCCCTGAGTGTGTACGAATTTAAGCGTCAGTAAATTTGAAGGCGCGACGGCATCTTGTTGGGCTCTTACGCTAAGTAACGACTGTGGCTTGTATTAAACTGTGAGGAATAATTAAAGTGGCGTTATGCAGAGTAACGTGTGAAGAAACTCAACACGCGCCCTTGATGTACGCGTGCAAGTTTTCTGTGTGTAGGATTGCCAGATAAAAGCACGACATTTTCCCATGTAAAGAAAGACTCTTTGAATAAAAAGGTGGTCATTCAAGAAATAGGCCTACACAACTAATAGTAATTTTCATAATAAAGTGTATATAAATATAATGATTATTATAATAATATAATTAGATATAAGATACGGGTAATAAAGAAATAACAGGTAAATTTTAACAAAGTATTGGAATAATCCAAGGCGTTCGGCAGAGTTGCAGTCTTTCTCCTGTTTATTTAACTTCTACATAGATGATGCCATAAGAAAATGGAAATTGGACGACCCCAAAGGATTATACTTGAGAAAGGATTTTATTTAAATATTTTGACGTGTGCAAACGATCTTGTAATCATCCAAGAGAATGAAAATGACCTCAAAAGGTCGTTGTTTTATCTTACTGACATTTAGGCAGATTACAATCAAACCATTCCTCATCCAAAACAAAGTTATGGCTTTTTCTGGGGCAAATCATATTAGAACAAAGACTGTCTCGTCAATAGAACAGGTGCCAGATTTCAAGTATCTAGGGTGCAGCATTACATATCAAGATTATAAGAAGGTTGAAAGTAAAACTAGTCTCTTCCAGTCTCTTTGTGGCTGTAACATTAAACATTTAAAGAAGAAAACAAGGAAAGAGACGCAATTGAAATATCATGATGTAGTGGCCATACCTCAACTACTGTGTGGTAGTGAGATTTGGATTAGAAAGACCAAAGATATATCTAGAATACAAGATGCGGGAATGAGGTTCTTGAGGGCTGTAAAGGGTTGTACCAGGAGAGATCGTATCAGAAATTATCATATTAGAATGGAGCCAGGCATAGCTGAAAGCTAAATGAGAATGTCTCCCGGTACAAAACGGAGTGGTGGTTACACGTAGAGATATTGGATCCAACTAGATTTGCAAGAAGAGCCCTTGACTGTCATCCAAAGTGGAAGAGAAGTGTGGGAAGCCGGGTAAGCGATGGCTGGATGACTGGAACAGGCTGCTAGCCTAAGCCGTAAATGACGACGACGACGACGATCTTAACAAAAATATTTTCTTCAGCAGTTAAACTTCGAACACACACACACACACACACACACACACACACACACACACACACACACACACACACACACACACACACACACACACACACACACACACACACACACACACACACACGCACGCACGCACGCACGCACGCACGCACGCGCACACGCACGCACGCACGCACGCACGCACGCACGCACTGCAATGTACAGATCTCCTCTAATATATGTAAAAATAAAAAGCATAGAATAAGTAAAAACAATACTAAGTAGCTTATATTAGAGTGAATAAAAAGTGACTTTTATTCGTAACACTTTTTATTCGTAACACAATATTCAAATATAGGTTCAAGTATTAGGTTGCGTAGACACATATATCATATATTTTTTTCATAATCAAAAGACATGATTATGTGAGTTTGCCTTTGTTTTCCTTAGTTTTGAATAAAATTGTCTTAACACTCTCATCTTCTCTAATACTTTCAAAATGTAGGACATTTACACGTTTTTTTTTGTTATAAAGACTGGAGGACGGGAGACAAGCCCATAAAAAGGAGGACTTGTCTGAAGCCATGAAAGGAGGTCGTCTGGTAACTTACTCTGTGTAACTATTTAACATACTAGTTAAAATTGCTATTAAGGACTAGCAACAAAATAGTGAATAGTTTCCTTTGAATAAAACGTCGAAGTACACCTTCGATGGTTATAAAACATCAGTCTTATCAACGGTTAAAACTATTCTTACTTGATATTATTCTCTTATCTGATGTGGAAAACAAAATCCAATTCATAATTTTGTTCTTCACTGATCTGGTACAAACACAGAGAAATTGTTGCCTGAAATTGATAAATTCTTATTGAAATACATTAAACTTGACACAATCGACTAATAATTTTTGTAAGTCTTGAGTTTTATTACATTTAAAGCAAATTTCCCTTTAAGCCAATTTCTTGTCTTGCTAATCGTTCTGATTAGCAGTTTCTTTTTCTCAATTTTTTTGGGTAATTTCTCAAGACGAAATTTTACATTTGAGGTGTTTGCCGATGTTTTGACAATTTTACCATAATGTTTTCAAAGTGTTCTTCCGGTATGGACCGCGTCAAAAATGTTTTGTATGACAACGTTTCACTCATATTACATTGCGTATCCTCAGGTCTAACTGACGCTGTCCATGCCGGAAAAATACTTCAGAAGCCTAATGGGCACCGGCCGCTGAAGCATACGTAGGAATTTACCTTAATGCTTTTACTTGCCACTTTCGTTAGACGATTTTGAGAAATTTTTCAACAAAATCTGTACTTATTTTGGTGTATGTTAAAAAATTCCAAAGCCTTTATCTGTGAGGGTGCTTTGTGTGTGTATGTGTCACTGGGTGCGTGGGAATTTCTTGCGAAAGTTACTGGGTGTCCGTTTGTTGTGTTGTGTAGCTACAGGACAAGTCGTCTAGAAAGGACAGGCCCTATTCGTATACTGAAAAAGGTATTTGCATACATTTCCAAAGAGAGACCTTAATGAAGAGACCAGTGATAATAGCAAACAAAGTATACAAGGTGTAACTGCCTGTAAGCCAAAACGAAAGACGAGAACGTCTATTTTTTGAATTGGATTCTATGGAGCAAAGTAGTTTGAAAAGAAAGGAAGTAAATAATATACGATAGTACCATACGATAGTACGATAGTATCATACGATGGTATGATTAAAAGCACGTTGACATACGGATCCAAAACATGGAGAATAAAAGAGCAGGTAAAAAGGAAGTTGGAAGCTACAGAAATGGATGCTTTGAGACGAGCTGCTACAACTTCAGGGCTAGAGCGAATACGAAATGAAACGATCAAAGAAGAAATGGGCGTAGAAAAGACAATCATCGACTGCATTGAAGAAAAACAACCAATCTGGTACGGACACGTACATAGAATGGGCCAAGACCGACTACCAAAGAAAACAATGAGATGGGTACCTAGAGAGCACAGAAAGAAAGGAAGACCCAAAAAAACAAGGGTAGAGAGCAAAAGAAGATATTGATGCCCTCATTGGAGCGATAGTGGACTAAACGACGAAAATTGCAACGATAGATAGCAATGCAGATTAGGCATTGGACAACGTCGTAGGACTTTTGACCGCGAATTAATAATATTTGTTTCTGTAGTAAACAGAATTTCTTAAATTATAATTTTTATATAAAACATAAATAAAATCGTATCACAAATTAAAAACATTTTAATGGAATAACTCTTATTACAAAACATTGAAGGCAACCATCGATAGCATTGAAACATTGCTACCCAATCATCCATCAAAACACATCTTCACTTAAGATGCTCATCCCCTAATTGTTAGTCTAGGGTTTTAGTTTGTAGAAGACTAAACTGTTCCGCACTCGTTTAAATATCATTCTATAGTACGAGGCAAAATCTCTATTGTTTGAGGCAAAGGCGGACACAAAACAACTATTTGCAATTATTTTTATGAAAACCATACACAAAGCAGCATTTTCAAAGATAAAGGCTTCGGAATAGTCGAGCAAACACAAAAATATGTTTATCTCCTTTCTTGTACATGTTTGGTGTAAACGACTATTGCAGACTTATTGTTGTGTTTGCTCGAAAATTCCAAACCTTTGTGATGGTGCCTTGTGTGTGTGTGTGTGTGTGTGTGTGTGTGTGTGTGTGTGTGTGTGTGTGTGTGTGTGTGTGTGTGTGTGTGTGTGTGTGTGTGTGTGTGTGTGTGTGTGTGTGTGTGTGTGTGTGTGTGTGAATTCCGTGCAGAAGTTACTGGGAGTGCGGTTTGTTGTGTTGAAGCTTCAGGACAAGTTGTGACGATTTAAATTGTAAAAATAATCAAGAAAATAAAAATTTTAAAAAGTTAAGGTTGCGAGCTATTAAGCCATTTAAATCTCACTGTAATAATATAAAAACCTGTATGTACTCAGTATGAGAGGAAGCAGTAATTAGTTAGTACGAAGATACTCTAATAAAAATACAAATTGTAAAGAGTTATTAATATCGTATTTAACCCTTTGCTTGTTAGCAGGCGCTGACCTGTTGATTCCAGACTCGACATGTTTTCCGAGTCTTGTGTAAGTTAGAATAAGATAAAAAACCTAATGTTAATAATTAAAAATCTGAAGACACAGATAGTCGCTAAAACAACTTATTTAAATTATGTATATTTATTTAGGGATAGTTTGTATAAATAAAAATGTTAACTTAAAGAGAGACAGGGACTATATTCTCGCGCAGTAATTGCCCCTCTACCATTTTGTCCAGTACCAGACGAAGCGAGCAAAATTCTCTCTCTCGCTATGGTGACTTCATGCAGTACAGACGTACGAGCTATGCTCTTACACTATGTTACCGATACTTTCGTTTACCTTAATGTGGTATACAAGAAATTGCTGCTGAAAGCATATGTATGTGTTAACTAGTATAGTAATGTAAAAAAAAAAAACAAGAGACTTAAAGTGTAACTCGAAACGTAAAAAATGGTGTAACACAAGATGACTTCGAACTTCAAGAACTAACAACACTTCCAACATCATACCTGGAGATGTGAACCATCAGAACTCACAAACTCTAGTAGACACGACAGAATATGCAGATCAGGACATCCGAGAATCTACAAGTACCATCGTAGAACGTTCAATCTACCCTGCGGACTTTTGAACCCTTTGATGACAAAGACCAGACCGAGATGACGACGGCGCTATTCCGGATTCCCAAGACGGACACCCCAGGACGAGGTTTCGGCATACCAATTAAAAGGTGACTCGATAGCCTGTCTATCGAGGCTTACTAATATTTGTTACACAACACACCTTGAACGAGACTTTTCAGAGACTATTAACTTTGTAAAGATAAAAAAAATTAAATCTAAGAATTTAATGTAACTATTCAAACATCATACGTTGTAACAGTTTATATGCTAATGTATAGTAATATAATTCAAGTAATAATACCATTCTTCCAATGGTTAAATAAAAGAAAGTCTTGCAAGCTAATATCATGAATTGAGTATAACTAAAAGTTTTAATGAATAAATACCGAAGGTTACCCGGATCCGAGGTATAGCTAAATAGAATCTATTTTGATCCCAAAGTTTAAAGAAAGCATTCAAATAACTTTAATAATTTAATTAGTAATGTCATGGGATCTGTCAGTAAATGTTTTTAAATGTTAAATAAAGAGAAGTCGTCTTGTTACACACATATAAGGAGTGCTTAAATCAATAGTATACCTTCCCATTGTTTCCTTACACAATTAGTAAGTAATTTGATATATTAATTATTTGTGATACATTCTGTTACAACGTAGGCAGCCCATCTAATTAACGGAGTTTAATTACGATGGGTTCCCTGGATTTGTAACGAGGCGAAAAGACGTTACAAAATTGCGCCACTCTGCTAATGATTTATATAAAGTTGTTGTAAGCATCGAGACGTTACAAAGTCATGTAGAAAAAACTGACCCTATTCTTATTCCTAAAAAGGTACCTATTGATACCTTTCCAGCGAGAGACCCTAATGAAGAGACCAGCGACAAAGTATGGAAGGTGTAACAACCTGTAAGCCTAAACGTGACGGGCGGCAACGTTTCTTTTTCAGTCACCAGTTTCGTTCCACTTAAGACTCGCTTACCTTCATGTTTTTGTAATACTTTTAATGTGTATTACATATAAATTCTACTTTAAAGTTGTAAATATCAACTTAGAAATAAAGATAATGTACATTATTAAAAACTTACAAACATAAGCGTCCGTTATCAAACTACACAGTCTCCGGTTAACTCACCTGTAAACAAATAAAATTAATAAAAAACAATGTTTTAAACTCATTAATTAATGTGTGTTGTTTATGTATAGACTTTATATTTTGTTTTTTCACATTCTTTTGAACATGCCACTAAACTGTCAAGATTTATAAAAAATAACAAATATTATTATTAATTTATTAAAATTAATAATATTGTTATTAATAATAAACATTAAATAGTAATTTAATAAAAAATAATGAATGTGTATATATATTTTGCAATTAAATGTATAACATATTTTATATATACATATAAAAACATTAAATTTAGTTTACATATAAAACAGCTGTTTTGAACTATTGATTTGAAACTTTTCGAATTTATTAATTTAATCTGATGATGATAGTTGGATTACTATCTAAATTTACATTGTATATGTAATTTACAAAATAAAATATATTAGTATAAAAAGTTTTATTATTAATATTAATATAAAATATATAACAAGAAAAATTTGAGCTTTATGAATAGATTTATATAAGTATTTCATTATAAGCTAAGAGCTTAATAAAATAAGGAAAAAGTTTGTATTCCGAACACCAGAACACTGACGAATTGAGAAAAGGCATAAAACGCCTGACGTAAATTAACTGCTCATTATGTTGCGGTGATTTAAAAATTTTAACTGAATTACAGTGCTTAATTTTGAAAGATTACAATAACAAATGCTTCAAAAAATGTTTTACGATTTATAATTACTGAAATTAATTGAATCGCTTATTTATGAAAGGCCTCATATCAAAAAAATTAAATTTGTGAGAAACTGAAAAATCTGTTTATTTTGAAAGTGTATAGAATTTCTTATAAATGTCTTATTGGCATAATTCTATTTTGTTATGCCTGTAAATATTTTTTGAAAACTTTACTGTGTGTAATTTTGAATTAATTTATAATTTTAAAAGGCCGACAAGAGGTCTTTCATAAATAAAGAAGATATATTTTTTAATAGTGCAAAACTAATATCCTTCTCTTTACTGAATTTATTAGATCTGATATAACTGAATGTCACAAAATGTTTTAATAAAACTAGTTACACCATTACACAGAAACATATTCACAAAAAGTAAATTACATTGTGGTTTTATAGTCATTGTCACCTTGTAATATAAAACATTACATATAGCTTTAGTACACTGTCTAATAATCATAATACAAAAAAAAACAAAGCAATTATATGTAAAAATTTCAAAAATATATAGAAAACATTAAGACTGACCTAACCCTGAGGCATTCCAGTTTTTTGGATATTTTTTTAGTAGGCCACTGCACCACTTCATTATAAAAATCCTGGAATTCAAGGGGAACATATTGCACAACCTTTCTCAACTAACTTATTTTTTCTTTACGGATTAGTCTTTTTTGGTCATAAGCTTGCTGAGTCGGTAGTGTAACTTCAGAGGGAAAAGTAAGTAGTTTGAACGTTTTTTGATTGACTCTACTGATGAAATTTGACACCGAAACTGATCCCCTCTTTAATATAGTGGACTACGTATGTCTCCGTAACTAGCAACGGGACAAGGGGTCTGTCTAAACCAAAAAATGTACTGGTGCATGGAGAATCGAATTTTAACAAAAATTCCACTAAAAGTCAAATTCTTAAAAAAAACATGAGGTATTTCATAAACAAGCGATTCAGTTATTGGTAATTATCAAAAATATACCAAGTTCACAGTTACAACCTGGCTGTTAACGAGGACCAACTAAAATTACATTATCGACATTTTTCTCAGAAACCAAAAATAAGACAGCTTTAAACTTCTCAGAAAACTCTCCGTCTACCTGTGGTACAATTTAAGTAGCTTACGATATTATTAAAAATTCGGTGTGCACTTACCGAAAATACTGTTTTTTTAATCAACTTAGACTAAAGTACATTAACTGTTAGACTATTTCAAAAAGCGTATCTTTTATCATAATTAGTAAAAAAAAAATCACCAGTTTCTTCTTAAAAAAAAAAATAAAATAAAATACGTTGAAAATTTGCTTTATTCTTCTTCTTCTTTTTTCTTCTTCTCCTCTTCAAGGATTAGGTTATATAAACCTGTTCCGCCACACATTTCATCCTCGGACGACCCACGTCTCTTCTACCAATGGCTTTATAGTTTAGTGCCACTTTCGGCAATCGATCCTCTGTCACCCTTTGCAGATGATCCCACCATTGTCTTCTGTAAATTAAAATACTTTCATATATGTCATTTACTTCGAAATCTGCTCTGATATCTTCATTCTTTATTTTATTTTGCAATGTATAATTTAAAGTATTTCGAAGAAACTGCATTTGAACACTCTGAATCTTTCCGCTTTCCTTTTTTGTCATGACCCACTCCTCACTCGCATAAATCAACGTGGGTATTGCAATTGTCTTATAAAATTTAATCTTTGTGATGTGTCTTGTTTTATTTCTAAGATTTCTATGAATCGTACCACAAATATTCCTAAATTTATTTATTTCCCCTTTTATATCATATTCAGATTCATAGCTTACTGCACAGCCGAGATATTTGAAACGGCTCACTTGTTCTAAAGTGCTGTTGTGTATAACTATCTTAGTCCTCACTGGATATTTACCTTTAAAGGCCATGGTTTTGGTCTTTCTTACTGAAATTGTCAGTGAGTACTCTCTCGCCACTTCTTGTAAGTGAAACATAGCTCTTTGTAAATCATCCTTATTTTCTTGAATAAGAACTATGTCATCCGCATATAGCAGGGAACCAATAAAAAGTGATTTTTTAAGCTGTATTCCTGAAGTCAATTTGGATTTCCATGCTATTAATTATTAGTAATTATTAAAAATATACCAAGTTCACAGTTACAACCTGGCTGTTAAAGAGGACCAACTTTAATTTGTCGAAAGTTTCCTCAGAAAACAAAAATAAGAAGCTTTAAACTTCTCAGAAAACTTTTCCGTCAACCTGTGGTATAATTTAAGTAGCTTACGATACTACTAATAATTCGGTGCGCACTTGCCGAAAATACTATTGACGGAACATCAATTTAGACTAAGGTACAGTAACTGTTAGTCTATTTCAAAAAACATATCTTTTATCATAATTAGTAAAAAAAAAGTCACCACAGGTTCTTCTTTTAAAAATAAATTTAAAATACTTGAAAAATTTGCTGTATTCTTTACATAAGTTTACATGCAATTGAACTTTTTGGACCGTTTTTCCACTATCAGAGTTAATGAATCTTGTGCGAAATTCAGTTCAAGATTGGACTGAAAGAAATCTACGCCTAGGCGGGGACAAATCGGAGAATCACACTATAAAATATCAGGCGATTGTTGCGAGCAACGTTTTCAAAATTTCCAGTCATACAACTAATTGCTTAACGGGCAAACCATTTCTGGACACAGAACATTTTTCCTCCCTTCTGTGACAATACAGGCTGAAATTACCTCCTCTATTTTGAGTCTCCACATCATTTCCACACTTTCATTCCCGTGTGCTCGGTATCTTTTCGTATCCGCGGCAACATATTCCAATCTTTTCGCCTCGTTGGGCAGTCGTATGCCTATCATATTTCCCAGATCGTCTACCTATAACAACTCTCTTTGTCGTGTTCATTTCATGTTATACGCTACTAGCCTGGTCCGTCTTCAGTGAAACACACGGCTTGCAAGCGCTTTCCACAGAAATTGTTGCCAATTGGTTTGCAGCCCGCTGTGTTAGCCTAACTACCCTCAGAAATTACGTTCTGTGAATGCAGTGGCGTATTTACGGGGGCGGGTCGAACGGAACTGGACCTCACAGACAGTCGAAAACATTGACGAATTTTGTTAATATCTTAATTTGTATGCTGTTTTATTATTTTTTCAGCTGTGTACGCTAATGTAGTATTAACTCTTTTTTAAATATTCAATCAGGTTTATTAGAAACCTGACGATAGAAATTGAACGGTGGCTTAGAGATGCTCAGTGTACAGACACCTCGTTGCGAGGCTAACAAAGTTTTGTCATTTTGCACATGCGCACAACAGTCTTGTACAGTGTTTCATAGAGTGAACATCGGCTGCAACAAGACTGGTGAGAACAATGGAAGGATGTGTGTGACAGAGACAGAGGTAGTACATGAGTGAGACGGTGTACTGTTACCGCGTTGTCTCTCCTCTCTTCTCTCTAGAGAACTTAGCTATACTTTTTAGTGGGGGTAATTGATGCACACGGTCGGCTCAGATTACTGTTCAGGAAACATTTTCGGGCCTATACGTTTAAAATATTTATTAATCGGGGTGTTTTGCAATATTTATTAATAACTGTGTTGTCATGTAAGGTTCTGATCGATCGACTTTAAAGATTTCCTCTTTTTAGAAACGTTGTTCCTATAAATTGACATTAAGCCGATTAAACGCTTGTTTCTAGATTATATTGCTGTCACTTTGGGTATTTGTTTTATTGGTGCATTATTGCCAATTCCTGTCACGTCACTCGTGAAAACATATTTTACCAAAAAACGTAAAGATAACCAAAATAAGAATTTTTTTTTGCGAGGGTAGGTGAAAATCTCTATAGACACTAAGAACCCCGTAGTTCCTAGTAGTGTGGGACTCTAACCCACTAAAAACACCTCCCTTAATGCTACAACTGAGCGAGCTCATCCAGCAGCTTCTCCTTCATGTTTCCTTCACGGGTGATGGGGTGAAGCTCAGTGGCTAAGCCCAAGATTATTCTGTCTTCCTCTCACGTAGAGTTTTATGGATCTATACATATTAATTGCTTTCTATTGCGATATCATATCATGTAAAATAAGAAGATGCAGTAAATTTTTATTACAAAAATTTTATAAAAATTTACTTAATTTTCTGATTTTACATGATCTGGTATCGCAGAAAAATAAGAAAATGCAGTAAATTTTTATAAAACGTTTATATTTTAAAGTTTTCAAGCGTCGGTCAAACATTGTTGACAAAAATGTAAACTTCCACCAAAGCACAGCTTGTAATACCAAGGAAGCTTCTCAACGTTGCAAACTGGGTCTCCGGTAGTGGTCCAGACTAGAGTAATCGGTGTTCATGTGTTGTGTGGACCCAGTCACCCGTGGATAAAACCCACTCTGCACGCTATTGCGTACTCTTCCTCCCGATGTGTGCACTGCATCATATCGCATTTCCGCCGTCTGTCTGTTGCTCCTAACTGCCTAATGCACCGCTATCGTTGAAAAGCCCTCTACAGCGGTAACCACTGCTCTTAGTAGTCCTAACTGCTGTTAGCATTTTCCACTCTACATAACTTCATACTGATTCAAATGAACGGATACTGGTGGGATCATTATTAATGGAGCCGTTCTCGTCACGACAACGATAAACGGAATGTAGTAAGGATGTGACAATTGCAGTGCAATTACAGGAATGTAGCAATTGTGACTTAGAAAATAACATTCAGTAAGTATAAAATATGTCACAGAATATTAGTTAAGTATAAATATATTCTTACGACGGTCTACTGATCGTCCTATGGTACGGTGGAAAACAAAATACAAGACACCAATTAAGTCACTAATCACCAGCTTTGATTATCACAATTAAACAGTTTGTAATTAACAAGACAGTCTGTAAAATCCGTCCCGTGAGGACCAAAAAAATGTTGAGATCCGGTCCGAGTGGACCTAAAAAATGTTGATGTCGGCACGTGTATACCAAAAAATGTTCTATTAGGAAGAATGATGTTTGTGGTGCTATTGCCAGGATGCAGAATAATGACGATAGTGGACTGTATAATACATTTATTTAAGTTTCTGTTGTACACTTAATCATGGTGTTGAGATTGGCTAAGTCTGAACAGATTTTAATTTTAATAAACAGAGTCGTTAAAAACGCTACATGTTAGATGATGAGGCGCAAATGTGCGACACTCAGATTAAAATGTTGAGGCCTAAGGCCTAGACGAATGTCGTATGAATTGTCGTAAGACTTGAGGCGCGAGTACGCGGCACTCAAGCTACATGAAAAAGAATTAGCAATGTATTGTTAATTTATTGCAAGTATGCAATATGTGTTGTGGCCTAAGGCCTACAATGATTGTCTGACGACAAGAAAAATGATGTATGACAGAACAAGCGAGCAAACGTAATGACGTCTGCCGCCAGCCGTAGATCGGACAACGGTGTCGTTTGTAAAAACATGATAAGCAATTTGGAAACGTACAGATTAGCCAACCTATTAACGCGAAAATTACCACATTACTGTCCACAGTCTCTTACAACAAACCAATAAAAATTGTTCACATGCAATAAAAAATATCAACTGATATAAAACACAATTGTATTAAAATCGTCCCGCACAATTATAAAACACGTAACACTCCGCAACAATACGTCGAACCGCACTGTAATAATTCGCAACTCAAACTCGCTGTGTAATCGCCCGATAATAACTAACTACAATACTACGAACCGCATTCCAATACATCGCAACTCAAACTGACTGAGCGTCGCTGAGTACTTGTATTTATATCCCGCCGAAAGTCCAGAACATTCCACATACTACGCATTAGCTATACACTACGACGTAATTGATTGCGGCCTTGACGCAGTCCGCGCAGCTGGCGGCGTCTAGAAAAGTCTCGTGAATGCATGTTGAAATCACGTACGCACACAATATTATAGCCGGATTCTTCTGGAACATTCGAGAAACAAGTAGATTGTTCTGTAATTTCGTAATAATATGTTAGATTTGTTTAGTAAGCTAACAAATTTATACGCATCTGTGAAACGATTCATAGGTACTTGAAAAATAAAACACGGAAGGATACCCAAATGAAATTTTATAACCCTTTAAATTTCTAAAATGTTAGATTATATTAAAATTTTTGTTAAAATTCCCTGATATTTAATACAAGAGTTTTCTCCACAATAGGAGTTGTGCTCCGTTCTCATGTCTCAATTAAAATTTTTGTTTTCCACAGAAAGACTTTGTATGGCTCTAACGTCGGTCATGCGGCATTCCTTTCTTTGTCATTATTGTTAGAGCATGTGCTCCTACTCACTCTATCAAATGGCTTTCCCAAGTTGACGAAAGCTACGGATGGGGGCAACTGATATTTTCTGGGATATTCGATGACCTGGGCTACTGTGAAAATGCAATCTAAACATGATCTGCCCTTCCTGAAACCATGCTGCGTTCATATAAGGATAGCCTCCGTTATTGGGTTCAGTCAGCGCAAGAACAGATGTAAACAAATATTGTAAGAGGTATCAAGCAGGCTGACACATCTACAAATATCACATACACTACGATCTTCTTTCTTGAGTATGGAGACTACCTTTGCCATCTGCCAATCTTACGGAATATGATCAGTGGTCCAGCATTCATTTATTTTACTTAAGTGCATTTATTTATTTCTTTTATTAACAAACAACCTTGGTCCAAATGGTAATAATACAGAACTTTTGAAGTGTGGAGGCATTCTTTTGCAATTGCGTTCTATTACATTTTCTGAATATGTTTTGGAAAGAACACAGAATTCCTAAAGAATGGTCAAAAGCGGTTGTAATTTCATTATTCAAAAAAGGAGATCGGACAAAGACAATTATAGAGAAATCTCCATTTTGGATACTATATATAAGGTCTACGCTAGAATAATAAATGAGAGACTGAAACCGATAGCTGACGCTTTAATATCAGAAGAACAAAATGGCTTCACGAAGGGGAGATCATGCATAGATGCTATCTTTACACTTAAATTAATAATTGAAAAGACAAGGAAATTCAATTTGGAAACGCGTCTAGCATTCATAGATGTGTCGAAAGCTTTTGAAAATGTGAAACATTCGCTACTCTGGAGCATAATGGGCCGAAGGGGTTTCCCTTTGCAATTAATTAAAGTTCTTAGGAGCTTATATTACAAGACAGCGGTTGTCGTGGATTTGAATGGTAAATTATCAGAAGATATTCCTACAAATAAAGGTGTGAGACAAGGTTGCACAATGCATGTGAATGCATTGCTTTATGCAGATGGCAAGGTAATGATACAGAAAAAAGAAGACCAGTTATAGCGGGCGATATTTACGTTCAATAGCATCGTACAAGACTATGGGCTACAGATATCTTCTACAAAATCTAACACGACGGTATTTCAACCCAGGAATTCTATAAGAACTAAAATAGTCGTGAATAATCAGATTTTGGAATACGTTAGTCATTTTAATTACCTGGGTTGTAATATTTCTTATGGAACTAATGTTGATTGGGATAGTAAGCTAACAAAATTTAGACGCATCTGTGGAACGATTTATAGGTACCTTAAAAATAAAACACGGAAAGATACCCGAATGAAATTTTATAAAACTATGGCTGTCCCCACATTCCAGTATGCTAGTGAGACATGGACTGTTGGTAAAAGGGACGTGCAATGGATTCAGGGACCCGACCGAAATTTCTAACAGGGACGCAAGGTTGTTCTCTCTTGGATCAGAGAAGGATATTAGACTCGTTTTAAACATTGTATTTGCACCAGAAGACCACAGAACGAGATGGTGTGAACACTTTAATCGCATGCCTGGTATCCATCTACTTGTGGCTGCCTTGAGTTATCACCTTACTGGGAAGCGAGATGTCGGTAGACCGAAGAGGTGATGGGTTCCGGAACAGGTCTAAGGTGATGATGATGATGATGATTAACAAACAACAAATATGAACGTGTATTACCTGTGTACAGGTCTTGATGATAATAATGTCAAAACGTGTTACAGAAATGTTTTAAATCGTGTGCAGTTAATTGCCTAACTGCACCATTCGTCCAAAAAGCCTTACAACATTTATTTATTCACCGCCACTACCAAACTAAAGGTAACTTTCAGAAGTGGCGTATCTAGAATTTGGCCTTGGGGGGGGGGGGGTCGAGTTGGTTCAGAGTCCGGTCGAGTCGGTTTCATACAAAAGAAAAACAAGTAAAGACTTAACAACATTGCTATCTTTAGAGTCGGTGGTAAACGTGTGATAATATCCTGAAATTAATTAAATTAAATTAATTAATTAATTTAATTTAATTATTTTAAAACGGTGTTGACCCAATAAAAATACACGTTATTCAAACATTGTTTAGAAGATACTTATTGACTGAATTGATTTCCTATGTTTTATATTCCAAACGCTTGTAACAAAAATTTTATTTGTATATTAAAAGAAAGAGTTACTATTATTTTAGCGTACACAGATGGAAAAATAATGTAGTCTAAAAATTAAGAGATTACCAAAATTCGTCAACTTTTTTCAATCCTCTGGAGGGGGGGTCTGGTCCCTCTCCCCTAAATTTTCCCATGACTTCCAGTATCAAGCGACTTATGGATACACTGTCATTTATTGTTTTAATTTTCCTATTTTACAGTAATATACTGCCTGGCACACCTAATTGTATAAACTCAAACATTATACGATCATTATGTAAAATATTTCACTTATGTTTATCTACTTTTGTTGTCATTTCAACGTATTCACTGTACAATTATTGTTTTTGAAAAGAAAAAGAAGAAAAGCAACTCGGGAAGACGTTAAATGTGGGGGTTGAATATTAAATAGTCACCGCTACCCCCTTGTGCACTTGTTTCCCTGGCTTCATTCGAATTTTAAATAAATCTTAAAACAACAGTATCCAAGAGCTAAGCAGCGCTGGGAAACGTTCTTGCGTCGCGATTTGCATTAAACACGGCTCAGTGGCTTGCTTCGCGAGCAGTAGATACTTTTGTACAAACAGCTGGCAAGCGCAAACATACACCCACACCACAGAAACAGATGTAGGCTTATTCCTCAACCGTATTTATTGTGCAAGTAATTCTAGACATTATATCCAAAACTTGCAAACAGCAGAAATGAAATTTCTGAGATCAGTTAAAAGGTGTAACACACAAAAATATATAGTCTAATAAAATGAAAAGATAAGAAGTGATTTAAATATTTTTGCAGTTAATGAAAATATTAAAGAATACAGAAGAAAACGTATTGTTACGACATCACAGAACAATCTACGTGTTTCTCGAACGATCCAGTGGAATACGGCTAAATGTTATGGCGTACGTGGTTTCAACATGCGCTCGCGAGACTTTTCTGGAAACCGCCAGCCGCGCGGACTGTGTCAAAGCCGCAATTAATTACGTCGTAGTTAGAGCTAATGCGCAATATGGAATAATCTAGATTTTCGGTGGGGTATAAACACCAGTACTCAACGACGTTCAGTTTAAGTTGTAGTTGCGACATATTACAGTGCGGTTCGAGTTTATTGTCGGGCGATTACAAGTGATCACTGTGTGCGTTCAAGTGGTTATTAGTGAAGTGTTGTGTTTTATAATCGGGCGGTGTAATTGTAATACAATTGTGTTTTTTATTAGTTGACATTTTATTGCGTGCGAACAATTTTTATTCGATTTGTTGTAAGGGACAGTGTTGTTAATTGCGAACTGTTTAACTGTGAAAATTAAAACTGTTGATTAGTGACTTAATTGGTATCTTGTATTTTGCCTTCCACTGTACCTACGACGATCGAGTAGACCGTCGTAACAGTATTCAACACATCAATATAATGAAAGAAAGTAGAATACCGAAGATGGTGAAATATTACAACCTTAGAGGCAGAAGAAAAGTTGGTAGACCTAAGAAAAGGTAGACTATGAAATAGAAACCTAAAGCTTAAAACCCTTAAGAAAATGATAATGATATCCAAAACTTGGTGAGTAATGCATATCCGGAAAAAACATATTAATTGAAAAAGTAATGATCAATATTAATCCGAGTAAACGACAATTCTCCTGACAGAAGTTGAGTAAATACACGTTTACGATAGTCTCACGAATCGACGTATTTTACAGTGGAAACAGAATAATTGACAACAATAAAGCTGTTAGAATCGTTAAGGGTTCTATTACACTACGCAACTGATTGAATACAACTGATTTCAAGCCTACAAGAAACTAGTTGCACGGTAGTGCAATCAGTTGCAGAGTAAACATTATATTCCGTCTATACTACTATTATCTTCTTCTGATAGTTCCTATCCGTTTCGGATGTTGGATATCATAAGGGCTATTTTAACTTTCTGCACTGCTGTACGGAATGAGTCAGTTGTATTCATGCCAAACCATTGTAACTAAGCCATTGTAACCACATATTTAGCTTGTGATCGCGGGACATTTTTAGTACTGTGGTCCTAACGTACGACACCCCGCGTTAGGTTTGACACGTTTCGTCCATTGAAGATGGCAGCCAGTGGTGCTGCTGAAATGTTTCGTCTAATTGAATACCTTGGACCACGGAAAAACAGCCCGGCAGTTAGTTTAAATTCGACTACGTAAAAATATTTATGTACGTCATTATATAGACTATTAATTAGTCAATTTCTTAAATAACAACAAGTCCGATGATCAAATTATTAATGTAATCTTTTGTTTGCAGGTGAGTACTGGCTTCCTTCTGTTTGGGGATTACGAAAATTACATACATTAAGTACAGGATTGCCAATTTTCGTCGACATGTGTTTCTAGTTATTGGTTTGCAAAGATCAATATATCTCTGTGTTTTAGGTTGTTCAGTAATATCAATTGAGCAAATTTTACTCCGAAAGATTTATTAGTGTGTAAACTGTCACACAATGCTACTATGAACACTCGTGTACACGACTTTCTCAGTTTGAAATCTAGATTTATATTACTTATAGTTTAATTAGTTTATATGTTTCTTCTTCTGATAGTACCTATCCGTTTCGGATGTTAGATATCATACAGCCTATTTTAACTTTCTGCACTGCTGTACGGAATAAGTCAGTTTCTCAGCCATGATATTTTCGGTCGTCTAACTTATCTCTTTCCAAGTACTTTTGCCTGTAGTATGGACTGCAATACGTAAAATTTCTGCTTATTTCTCATGAGATGTCCCAGATACTGAAGCTTTCTTATCTTCACTATGTTAATAACTTATAACCTCTTCTCTTGAGTTATAACAGAGGGAACCCAAAGTAATTGGTTCTGCCAATTACTTCAGGCTGCCTTATTAGGGACGAGCTGAAATTAAAACAGAGCAACACACAGTAAATATAAAAGGAATCAGGGAAGGGAAAACTGTTGATTTATGTACTCAGTATATGTGTGCAACAAGAAGATTTCCCTTTATTAAACATTAAAAAAAAACAAATGACATTTACTCAAAAGACGGATCCCATTACATTATTAATTAAATTATTAAATTATTTAAATTGCATTATATAGACTGCGGGATCACAACAAATTATATTTAGCTTTTCCCCGGATCCGGGTAACCATTGGTATTTAGTCTTTAAACTTTCAATTATATTCAATTCAAGATATTAGCTTGCAAGACTGTTACTTTTACTTTTACTTTTACTTTTAAGTTTCATTATTATTCCATTTGAAGAATGGTATTAATTATACTACGTTACGTTAAAATCTAAACTGTCACAATTGTAAGAAACCTGAATAGTTACAATTAAATTCTTAGATTAAAATTTTTATATTCTTATAAAGTCAATCGTCTCTGAAAGTCTCTTTAAGAGAGTATTGTGTTACAATTACTATTATTATTATTCCTCGATAGACGTGCTATCGAGTCACCTTTAATTTGGGATGTAGAAATCTCCTCCATATGGTTACATCTTGGGAATCCGAAGAGCGTCGTCCTCGTCTAGGTCTGGTCTCAGTTGTTCACGGCTTAAACGTCTGCAGGATAGAGTGGGCCTTCTAAACAGGTACTCGTTGATTCTCAGATGTCTCGAACTGCATTATCGGTCGGGTCTACTAGAGTTGTAATTCTGATGATTCATGTCTCCAGGTAGGATGTTGTGAAGAGTCGTCAATCGGAGAAGATAGCTGTTATAGTTACTAACACTCGTACTATTGGTTGTCACATATTTCTTCTTGTTACAACGTTTTTTAATTTTTCTTTTTCTTAATGTTACATATTACACTCTTTTGTAGCAGTTAGTAAAATACATAAGAATTAATCCAAACTAATAACCAATCACATAACTTTGCAACAGAGCATTTTGCTCGTGCGTGTGCACTGCTTGGAGTCGTCATTGCGAGAGAGAGATTTTTCGTCCGCTACCACTGGTACAGGACAATAGGTAGTGGGGTGTTTATTCCGCGAGAATATAGTCCCGGTCTCTCTCTAAATAAAACTTTTTATTTATACAAACTATCGCTAGATAAAAATACATCATTTAAATTAGTTGTTTTCGTGACTATCTGTGTCTTCAGATTCTTTAATTATTAACATTATTTTTCTATATTATTTTAATTACAGAAGACTCGGTAAACATGTCGAGTCCGGTATCAACAGGTAGGCGCCTGATAACAAGCAAAGGGTTAAATGCGACAATAATAATTATTTACAATATGTCTTTTTTTTACCGTTTCTTTGCCCTTATTAATTACTACTTCCATTCACACTTAGTACCTACATTTATTTATTATCATTGTGAGATTTAAATGGTTAGTTGTTCGCAACTTAAAATTTTTTTTTTAATTTCTTTATTTTTATAATTGTCACAATTTAAATCGTCACAAACTTCCCTGTCTTTCTTCATCTTTCTAAGAACTTCAACGTTAGTTATATGTGCTGTCCATGAAATACTCAGTATTCTACGGTGGAGCCACGTTTCGAAAGATTACAATGTTTTAGTTTTGGTTTCAGTCAAAGTCCAAGATTCTAACCGTAGAAGAGGATCGGGAATACGTAGCAGCGTAAAAGTCTCATCTTTGTGTTTATTGTTAAATCGTGACTTTTGAATAAACTGCTCATTCTAGTGTACACTTCTCTTGCCTTTCCAATTCTGCTCTTTATTCTTGAGAGTGGTCCCATTGTTCATTGGCTATAGTGCCAAGATATGTAAATTGTCTTACACGTTGAACTGGCGTTATACGACTATTGTAAAGAGGTAAAATTTGTTTGTATCCTTCTCTGGACTAACCTCAGAAACTACTGATCCGATAAAAAAAAATTCTCTCGCCACCGTGTTCCTTGACGTTTGAGGATGGTTTTAGACATCAATTTGAACCAATAACTTTAATAATTTTTAAGAACACAGATTTAAAACGGTCCCATGTCATGAAATTTTTGTTAATAGTAACGTTTTCGATATGCGATAACTTTCGTTCTATAAGACATAGCTATATAGTGTCAGCGAGTTAAATTTAGAAAAAATTAGAAATTTTATTTTGGTTTCTATTTTTGTTTTTTAAGATATTGAGTATTTTGTAAAATTTGTATATCTTGTGTCAGTCCCATGTCATGAAATTTCTTCGTTGTCTCCAGAATGCGCGCGCAGCAGAGTTGCATGCAGTCGGTTGCATAGTGTGATAGGCTAAAATTGAATCAATGCCCCACACCGAGTGCGTGAAACTAAAAGTTGCAAGCCTTGCATCTGTTTTGCAATCGATTGCAAGCTGTCGAACCGATTGCAGTAAATGTAATGCGCTACATTTAAACCAATGCCCCACAACGTCTTTTTCAATCAGTTTTGTTGTGTAATAAAGGCCTAATTAGACACAAACAGCAGTTAGAAATCGACAAAGGCACTCTTATACAGTAATTCAAGTTAAATTTTGCCCAATACAAACGACAATAACTGTTAGTTCATTTCAATTTTCTACTAATCAGTTTCCAGTAAACGGCAACAGTAACTTAGAACTGCAATCGTAATATCGCCAGGTCTAACTGAATTTGACCATTTAGAAATCCAGTATTTACACCTTAGCCTCAGTGCCTTGCACTGTAGTGACATAGCGTGCCTGTATGCCGCTAGAATAGTTGAGTACCGTCTGGAACGGGCATGCGGGGTCCGCGACAATGCTTCAGGGGGTCCGCAGACAATGCTTCACAGGGGGTCCGCGACAACGCTTCAGGGGGTCCGCAGACAGTTTTAAGAAAAATATAATATAGCCTATCGCAATTTTATCAGGTTTTTTATGTTCTAAAATTTAAATTTTAGAATCTTAAAAAAATTAGTGAAGATTCCATTCCTTTATTTTTGTTCGAACTAATTATAATTGTAAAAGTAATTTCATACTAATAGCTTTAATAATGTCTTTAAATCATGTCGTGTAGCAGATCTGTTTAACAGCCGAACTGACTAGAGCTGTTTTAGTCCACGTATAAGCACTATATAAGATAGAGCCGAGGTTGGCAAAGTTAAAAAATAAACATGACGTCGACAGTGACTTAATACTGAAATTATCAGACATTAAACCTAATATTGCAGAGCTAATTGTTCAAAAGCCGTTTCATTGTTCACATTAAACTATGTTGGATATAATTATTATTATAATCTTGCAGGTTACGAGAATTTTGATTTTAGTACATTTTAATTAAAATATAAGAGTGCATCATATTTACTGTTTGTTTTATTTCATAACTCAGACGGGGTCCATGAAATTTTTAATTTTTTTTTGAGGGGGAGGGGGTCTGCGGACTGAAAAGTTTGGAAACCACTGACTTAGAGCGTTGTGAAATTCTGCCGCGCTTCCAACAATTTTTACATTTTCGGTTCAGAGTAAGTAAGTAGCAATTGTCAGGGTTTTGTATTGTTTCTTGCAATTGTCTTTAACTTTGCATGTGGTAGCGGTTTATGCTTTTGACGATTCACGTTTGTCAGTGAACGAATCTCGGGCAGGCTTACGTTTTTATTTAATGATTTAACAGATAACATGGAAATCCAGAGTGACTTCGAGAATACAGCCTAAAAAATCACTTTTTATTGGTTCCCTGCTATATGCGGATGACACAATTTTTATTCAAGAAAATGACGATAATTTACAAAGAACTATGTTTCAATTTAAAGAAGTGGCAAAGAGTATTCACTGAAAATTTCAGTAAGAAAGAACAAAACCACGGCCTTTAAATGTATACGTCCAGTGAGGGCTAAGATAGTTATAAACAACACCACTTTAAAACAAGTGAGCCGTTTCAAATATCTCGGCTGTGTAGTAAGCTATGAATCTGAATATGATGTAAAAGAGAATATAAATAAATTTAGGATAATTTTTGGTAGACTACGAAGTCTTGGAAATAAAAAAGGACACAGCTCTAGGATTAAATTTTGTAAGACAATCGCAATACCCACATCGACATATGGAAATGAGGCGTGGCTCATGACAAAAAAGGAATGCGGCAAGATTCATATTGTTGAAATGCAGTTTCTTCGAAACTTTAAATTATGCATTCCAAGGTAGAATAAGGAATAAGGATATCAGAGCAGAACTCGAAGTAAAGGACATAAATGAAAATATTTCAGCTTACAGAAGACAATAGCGGGATCATCTACAAAGGATGACAGCGGATCAATTGCCGAAAGCGGCACTGAACTATAAAGCCATTGGTAGAAGAGACTGATTTGGTCAATGAAGAAAGAAAGGTTATCTACTTCTAATTCACACTAGGTCATATCTGCAACCAGTGTATATTTCGAAAAATTCGTTCATAACTATTATATAGTAAACTCAGTTCATTCAAAGTATCACGTGCATTCTATCGTCGTACTTTAATGGAGACAATTCGTTGTCTCATACTCGCGTTGGCCCTCAACACTGCACGCTACGGTAAACCGTACGATTAATAATATAATATGGGAAACGAATGCTAATCCAACAACCTTTTTTATGTTTAATTAGCGTACACAGTGTTAGGCACAAATCAATTTTTATTAACAACAACCACTTGAGCATAAATAATACAGTGACATAGAAAAGGCATAATTACACAAGAGTGAGCGCAACAACACAACTAACCACCACCCCGTGCGCAATGTGGTTACTTTAAAAACAAATTGGTGAAGGAAGGGGGTTAACTTATGAAAGTTTCATTGAATGCATTAGGGAAAAAACCTTTGAAGCGATACAAATCTTTACATTATCGGGGGGGGGGGGCTTCCAGTTTCACTCGGGTCGGTGGAAATGCAATCAAGTGCCTTTTGTATATATAGAGAGAACCACATTGCGTCGCGACGGGTTCGGTACGCATACTCCACGTGTATTATGTACGAACTTTCGTTCAAATATGGGGTGGTTTTCAAGTTATAACCTTATCGGCCAATTACAGCAAATTGTACATTAAATATACGATGTTCGTTTTATCATCAATTCGGAACGCGATCGACATAGGTTCTGAGGAGTAGTAACAGTTCAGAGTTTTCTTCTTCTTCTTCTTCTTCTTCTTCTTCTTCTTCTTCTTCTTCTTCTTCTTCTTCTTCTTCTTCTTCTTCTTCTTCAGGCTGAGGACCTTACGATCCGTTGCGCACTCCTTGGTCTGACCATCTTTTCTTTGGTCTTCCAATATTCCGTCGTCCTTTCGAATTACAAACCAAAATTTGTTTTGGTATCCTGTTCTTATGCATCCTTTCAACATGGTCCGTCCAATCCTGTCTGTATTGCTTTATCCTTTCGTTTAGGTTGTATATTCCCAGGATATTCCTTATATCATCATTTCTTAGCCGGTCCCTCTGTGATATTCCTAGTACTGATCGTAAGAATCTCATTTCACTAGCCTGTATCCGGCTTTGGGTCTTTGCGTTCAGTGTCCAAGTCTCACTGCCATAAAATCCGCACGGCGCTGCGATCACTTTATAAAATTTCAAAACAGTATCTCTTCCATTCAGTGTGCTTCTTATCGTGCCACACATATGATTAAACTTTTATATTTTTTGTCCACATCTATCTCACCAACATAAGACAAGTCACATACAAGGAACCTCAATAAATGCATTTCCTCAATTAGTTGATCATTCAGTACCAGTTTACACTTTACAGGAAAACAACCTTTAAAACCATGGACTTAGTCTCGATAACAGAAATTTCCAGACCATACATCCTGATTATCTGCTACAATTCATAGAGGGCTCTCTGCAAGCTATTTCCATTGTCACCTGATCGTCTCAGCAAACGTCAGAGTTTTCACAAAATTACGTTCACTGAAATTGTCACTAAAGTTCAGTATTTTTATCCTCTGCTTCCGCTCTCTAACATCATTGTTCAAATATAAATAACAAAAATGTGGGTGAGATGCTACACCCTTGTCTGACCCCTTTATTTGTCACTTCATTCAGGACTTCACCAGATTCAGTTTTTACAATGATCTCTGTGTTCTTGTACATACTCCTAATGGCACCTATTAAGTGCTTTGGTACAGTTTTTCTGACCATGACATTCCACAGCTTATTTCATCTCACATTATCAAAGCCCTTGATGTAATCGGCAAAAACCATACTCTTTTCTATGAACAGCTTTAATGTAAAGATGTTATCAGAGCACCGTATTCGTTTCCAAAACGCTGCTCTTCGAGCAAAATGGCGTCTATAATAGGACATAATCTGTTGTTTAATAATTTTGGCATATATTTTATATGCTGCATTGAGTAAGCTAAGGCCCCTGTAGTTCTCACAGTAATAATTGTGAGTCTTTACAGCGTAAGAATTGGTAAGTCAAGCTGCAATTGGTAAGTAAGCCTGAACCTGCCTTTACTTACAATATTCCCACGGATAAGATCAGAAGAATACGTGTAACAAACTAAACTAAACGTTGGTTACTGCAATTGCATAGGTTTATATCTCATAAGGCACCTATGCTGATGACGTAATGCTGACAGCTGGAAGCGGATGGAACTACAAGAGAACTTGAACGTATAGAACTAAATCCTGAAAGATAAAAATGACAAACGTCGACAAGATTCGCCCACGTATTTACAAACGATCATAAACCTATGGGAAGTGCTTCAAGATACCAACATCAACCATACACTTATTAGGCTTGTGCAAAACGTGTACTACGATATGACTTCCCCAATAAAATTGGAAATAGAGTATGAGAACCGTTCAGATTAAGTAAGGGGTTACGACAGGACTGTAGCATCTCCCCCACGCTTTTCAAAATTTACATTGCAAAAGCGCTAACCCATTGGAAGAAAAAATGCAAAAGGATCAGTATTGAAATTGACGATGACACATGTTTGTACACCCTGCAGTTTGATCAAGTGATATGTGCAAATGAAAAAGAGACCTGGAATATATGACACGCAAACTAAAGGAAGAATATGAAAAATGGAGATTATTGATGAACATAGAAAAAACGCAGTACCTGTGTGCCAGAGAAGAAACAGCAGATTTAATCTTTGAAGAAAACAACGAACGTATAAAAAAATGCAACCGCTACAAATACTTAGGAATAAACTTTAATGAAAAACGATCAGATGGTGTTGAAATAAAATCAAGAATAAACAAAGCAAAACAAATAATTAGATCATTGAATGGGATTCTATGGAGTCCAGGAATTGGAAGAGAAAGGAAGAAAAGAATGTACGATAGTATGAATAAAAGTACGTTGATGTACGGATACGACAAATGGAGAATAAAGGAACAGGTAAAAAGAAAGTTAGAAGCTACAGAAATGGATGCTTTGGGACGAGCTGCAAAACTTCAAGGGTAAGCGAATACGAAATGAAACGATCAAAGAAGAAATGGGCGTACAGAGACAGTCATCGGCTGCATTGAAGAAAAACAACTAATCTGGTACGGACAAGACCGACTACCAAAGAAAACAATGAGATGGATACCTAGAGAGTACAGAAAGAAAGGAAGACTCAAGAAAACATGGATAGAGAGCACGAGTAGATAACGATCGGTAGAGAACTAAACGATGAAAACTGGAACGACAGACAACAATGGAGATTATGTACCGGACAATGTCGTAGAACGTTTTGACTCCGAATTAATAATAATACTTACAATACAGGAGCTCGGAGGAGAAAGGGTGAATAAAAAAAATCGATTTTTCTTTTACAGAATCCTATTTTCTGGCATGTTAAGAACACGGTAATACCACTATCAAGTATATATTCGCCCTTAGTATTTTGTAAATAGCATTTAAATGTATGGACTGCATAAAAACCAGCTGAGAGCTTAGTGCTGTAATATAGAGGAGTAAGGGCGAATACTTTATATTATTTTTTTTAATTTTACTTAGCATTAATTATTTAAAAATAAAAGTGTAATCTGATCAGTATCTATGTTTTTTAATACTGAAATACATATTCGCCCTCTCTAGCCTGAGAGTATTCACAAACGTTAAACGTGATTTCCCAACACCATGATTTTCATATTCGCTCTTTCTACTCCCAGCTCCTATTACATTCACACTCACACGGGATACTATAAATAATATTTTTCATATCGGACACAAGGTCCGGATGGTTCGTAACAATAAATAATTTTCCTAACGTATGTCGGGAGTGAACAACAGTGCGAAACCCAAACTCAGAGACTACGTGAAGAATTACGTAAAATAGCCTCTGAATTTGGGTGATGCCAAAGTTCCGTCGGTTAAATTAAAATTCAAATGTTTATCGCGTATTGACCGCTGATAATTTTTTCCAAGTAAGGCACTAAAGCGGTAATGCAAACTTTAACTTGGTCATTATAAGCAAAATTGCAGACTTGTTAAAAAATACTCTAGGGAAAATGTAAAATATAATCATTCGTATATAACTTTCCGTACCTTGCCTTGAGCGTATGCCATCATGCGCTTGTTGCGATAAGTTATAGGTAATTAAGTGCAACTGCGTCTCAGTAACTGCGGAGTCAGCTTTGCAGGCTGCACAACTAATTTACCCCAGAGTTAGTGTAAAGTGACGTCTTCATAATTTTCAAACAAATGTAGGCTACCATACAATTATAGATCTGCTTCCTGCATAGTAATTTATAAATAGCAACTAATTAAGCTATGTGAAATACAACATTAATATTTATAAAATTTATAACACTTTATTAAAAGCTACGAGAATAAGACCATGAACGCAAAGAGCTCGCAAAAGAATTGTAGGCTACCATACAATTATAGATCTGCAACCCTGCATAGTAATTTATAAATAGCAACTAATTAAGCTATGTGAAATACAACATTAATATTTATAAAATTTATAACACTTTATTAAAAGATACGAGAATAAGACCATGAACGCAAAGAGCTCGCAAAAGAATAGAGGCGGAGAGAAAGAAGTAAAAATAAAAAAAAGAATTACTGTAGCAAAGAATTCGCATAATGAAAGTATTCATAAAATGGAAAGAGCATATGGTATAATTTAAGATATTTACAATAAAGTGCATATCTAAAAATTAGAAAATAAGGCATTACAGTGCAGTAGTGAGGCCAGAATGCCTATATGCAAGTAAATGTCTAACATTGAATTATAATTTAGACAAATTAGAAATATTGAAAAAACAAATTATTAGGAAAATATTAGGCCCACGAAAAACTTCAGGAGGTTGGAAATTAATAAGTAATGATGAAATACATCAAGGTATAGAAAATATAACAGAAACAAAAAAAAGAAGAATAATCTATTATTTTTTGGACATTTATATGGAATGGACGACAATAGGTTAACAAAGCAGACCTTCAAATATCTGTGGGGGAAGAAGTCAACATCAAGCTGCATTAAAGAAGTCGAAAAGGATTTAGGAAAAAATAATGTAAACGCAGAAGAAGCAATTGAAAGAGAAGTTTTTCAAGCAAAAGTGTTAAAAGTGGAAGAAGTCGAGGATAGGAGAGAGAAAAACGCAGGTTCAAAGTGGACTGAAGACAGGAAGAAGAGACATAGTGAAAAGATAAAAGAATATTGGAGGAAAAGAAAAGAACAAGGAATAAAGAATAGAAATTGACATGTGGTCCTCAGATGGCCGATACAAAAAAAATTCACATAATAATTACGCATGATACATGTGTTATATATTGCACAGTCATATAATAATAATATAAATTACGCATGTTAGAAAAGTGGAAGAGAAAATGTGGGCGAATGGGGATAGTGGTTGGAAGAGATAGATTTATACGTTGTCTCCATTTTGCAGATTACCAAGTGATATATATACACCACTTACTAGGAAAAATAGGTCTATATGAAGAGTATGAGGAGGACTGACTAAAAATCCACTTAAGACGGAATACCAAGAGCAGGAAACTGGAGAAACAGCTACTTAGTGCTTGAAGACACTTATATTCAATATGTCGATTATTATAAACATCTCATTTGTTCTATGCATGTGTTCTCTATGCATATTTTGGTCCTAACACGTTCATCTGTTATAAAGCCCATTACTTACAAACATCTCTTACTTACGATCGACATAGAGATATAGAAAATGAAATGACGAATTTCACAAGAATGTGTGGAACGATTTGTAGAACGGTGAAAAATAAATGTAGAATAGGAACCCAAATAAAATTTTATAAAAGAATGGCAATACCTACACTACTGTATGGTTCTGAAACGTGGATCATAAAAAAAAGATGGACAGAAGATACGGACTGAAGAAATTAAATTTCTGAGATCAGTTAAAAGGTGTAATATGCGAGATCATATAAGAAATGAAGAGATAAGAAGTGAGTTATATGTTTTTGCAGAAGAAAATGGATTCAAAACATTAATAAAATGGAAGACAGTAGAATACCGAAAGTGGCGGACGTTTACAACCCTGGAGGCAGAAGAAAGGTTTGTAGACATAAGGAAAGGTGGACTGTGGAATAGGAACAGGCCGCTAAAGCCTAAAACCGTTATGAAGATGATGATGATGATGATACTTTGCATTGTTTTAAATACGAGGATTGTTGAATACAAACACGTTTAGAGGCTGTAAAGCGTTTTTTTATTCAACGATTTTAAAAGAAGTCTCCGTTAACATTAAGGCATGAGACCCACTGTTGCACTAATCCGTAGATTCCGTGCTGGTAAAATTCTTGCGTCTGTTTGCGGAACCATTCGCTAACAGCAAACTCTACCTCAGCGTTCGATTTGAACCGCCGCGCCGTCCTTTTACTGATTCCTTTAATAGGCCAAAAACATGATAATCGCACAGGGACCAAGTCGGGACTGTAAGGTGGATGTTGTAAGACTTCCCACTTTATAAGACCAAGCAGATCTTGAATCGTCTGGGCTACATGGGGTCGAGCATTATTATGCAAAAGAATGACACCATTTGTGAGCTTCCCGGGACGTTTATTCTTGATGCTGACCCGTAAGACTTTTAAGCTGTTTGTATGTCGCTGAGCGTTGATGTTGACACCAGATTTTTTAAATCTAAGAGCAGCACACCCTGATAATAAAAAAACACGTTCACCATTACTTTTCCTGCCGAAGGTTGGGACCGACATTTTTTCGCCTTCGGAGATTGTGCATGCTTCCACTGCATCCTCTGACGTTTGGATTCTGGTTCGTAGTGATAACACCAAGACTTATCACCGGCAACAATCTGGTGTAGAAAGGCATTATCTTGTTGTTGATAGCGTATCAAATGCTGTAATGATAAGGCCGAACGCAACTTTTTCTGCTCATCAGTAAGCAGTCGTGGAATCCACTGAGCAGCAACTTTGTGATATTCAAGACTATGAATGATGGATGAACAGTTCCCACGCTGATGCTCAACATTTGAGAAAGTTCTGTAACTTTGATGCGCCTATTTGCGCGTAAAGCAGTTTCCAACTGTCTCACATTTTCATCTGATGCTGCAACACTTGCAGGACCGAGATGGGCCAAATCTTTAGTTGATTCTCTTCCCTGTCGAAATTTATTGAACCATTCAACTACTCCCGTACGAGAATAACTATAGTCACCATATACAGCTTTCATTCTCGTATTTATTTCTATTAGCTGACGCCCCTCAGATTATCTTTGGACGGATTTTATATCATAGATGCAATTTTTAAGCCCAGTCACAACGCTTAAAAAAGAGCAAACTGCAAATTTTTGACAGACGAATCACTAGTACGTAAACAGATAATATAAACAAATGAATTTCGTTGCCATGGTGACGAAGTCACAGCTGCGCAGATCAAACGTGTTTCTATTGAACAATCCTCGTAGCTTAAATACTACATGCAAACTATTCCACTTCGTCGTATATTTTTAAACATTTTGTGTGTGTTTAAATATCCGAAACTTTGCATATACAAAATACTCTTGGTCCCAATTAATTGATACTCTACTATTACTACACATCAATTGCACCCAGTACCTCCCGTATCTTGCCTGTTTTAAATTTACCAGATTTATGTACTTTTTCCTCAGGATTACTTTTTCGGCTGGGTTTACATATTTGAATTTGTACATTATCTTTAAACGTACTTTACCTGTCAATTAGCAATTTTTTAACAATAAAGTCAATATTTTAAATTTGTATAAATTTTTCGCATGGGCATTAAATTTGATTCACTTTTTTCCAGAGATATTCATTATAATCATCACCACTCCAAGGACTAGGCCTTAGACTTATTCCAGAACCCATCTCCACCTCGGTGTACCGACATCTCTCTTCCTAGTAAGGGGATAACCCAAGGCAGCCACAGGTAGACGGATATCAGGCATGCAATTCAAGTGTTCACACCATCTCCTTCTGTATCCGATTTCCGAAGCTGTAAGTACATATATATTTTTACTTAAGCAGGTTACTGGCCTGTTGTAAAACCCCCAACCTGGAGTACCAGGAACTTTGATTTCGGACTGCTCTTTCCCTAGAAAGTTGCTTCCACCTCAGCTGACGAAATCATAAATTTTCTTATTATAATAAACGTTGAAATAAATAAACCTGTAATAATGTGGCTATTTTAATGTTGAAAGCGATAAAAATTATTATTTTAAATATTTCAATCACCTTTTGGAGGCAAATTAATGTTATTTTATGAAAAACGCCACTTTGATACACCATTATATAACAAAAACAGAAAACTGCAAATTTCACCTGAAACCATTTCACCTGCAAATCTGAGAAAACAAGTTTGAATGATGATGTAAAAACACGAAGCAAGAAGTAGAGTATACACATACAATAATTCTGTAACTGACACCGAGAGATTTGCAGTGCTGCTTTAATCTACGGCTTAATTTATATGCATTTGGAGCGGAGTAGGAAGTTGGAGAGTAGTTATGTTTGAAATGAGATTCTGCCAGCCAAGTTGTTGGCTCAGCTTCCGCGGTTAACAATTAACATTAAGACAATGTTGACGTGAGGATTTATGTCGCTCGCTGTAAAGCACAGAAGTGAACTTCAACAGTAATCAACCGGAAATATAACAGAAAACATTCAACTATACTTAATATGATTAATAATAGAATATACGTATACATGATATATATAATATATTAATTAATTAATTAATTATATATAATTTTTTATTGATTAATTAATATATATATATATGTGTGTGTGATTAATACGAGAATATATTTTTATTTCCATCTTCCTAAGGAAATGGAAGTATGGTAATCGCAAAAAATCGTGTTTTAGATAAGGGCTGATTCTGATTGTACTGCCCTCAAAACATGAAGAAAAGTAATTTTCCGTAAAGTGTCTGTGTTTGTGTCGGCGTCAATGTGCCTGTGTGTACAATTTTCTCTATGGCAAAAAATAACTGCCGCAAATTCAAACAGAATTAAATAATTTTGTGCATATTTGCCCGAGTTGTGGAGAACTCAAGGCCTATTGATTTTGGTGAAGATCGGTTAAGGGAGAGGGGTAGTTTACCAGCAACGTTTTACGTTTTAACAAGAGTAAAGTGCTTAAAAATTCATTTAAACTTTTTTAAACAATAGTAATTGCTGCAAATAATATCACTTCTTGCCAGAGAGCCAAGTTGTTCGGTTAGGAGGGAGGGGTACTTTACCTGCATTGTTTTGTGTTCTAACAAGAGTAAAGTACTTAATTTTAATAAATAAGTGCCCCAAAAATAAATTCATATTAATCCACTGTAAAATGGTAAATGAGATAATTATAAATGGAATGGGTAGTTGAAGCAAGAGGGGGTGATTTTTTGAAAATTGCTGTGCTGAAATCAAGTAAAGTGCGAATGTTTAATTTTGAAGGATAAGATAACTTAGAAATTACATATGATTATACTAGAAATTATTATTCTATAAAGTGTAAATATCATTAATGGTGGTGATCGGTTGAGGAGGAGGGATGATTATCTGCGTATAAGAATAAAGTACCAAATTTTTATAAATAAAGTAACTCGAAAATAACATTATATTGAACGACTACCCCATAATTACAAAAATATCTATAAATAGTGAAAAAGTTTGAGGGTGGGCGACGATATTGTTTTAGAAAATATCGAACCGAATTCAAGTAAATGATTTTAAATATAAATCTTAGAACATGGAAGTCATGTATGGTTCTCCATACCGATATTTTATACCCTAGTCTATATTTACAAGTTTCGACAGTATCAGCTGTCATTTTCAGAATATACACAATACTTATAGTAATATAGTTATATTACTTTTAGTAATATTTATTTATATACTTATAGTCAAACTTCTTTAATTATTCCTAAAAATTCTCTTCATCCTCCTCAAAATAATCTGCTACATTAATTCCGTATGTATAAAATGAATAAATTTCTTTTAAATAAATTACAAAACCAAAAGAAATAAAAATTATAATGATATTGCAATACCAAATAAATAGGTCAATATCCCCAAAATTATTGATAACTTGGAAAACAAAATTAATAAAAAAAGAATATATAAATCCTGTTTATTAAAAATACACATAAAATCAGAACATTAAATATATTAATTTTACATACATAAGCACTTTAATTCATAAAACATCAAAATTATTTAAAAACCAGTATATAATAATTACCTATAATAGTAATCAAACAGATTTTGACAGAATCAAAAAAAAAAAACCTGTGTAATTCCCAATTTAAATAGTGTATATAAAACTGAAAGCCTTGAAATTAATACATTTGTATGTAGGTCAAACTAAACATACGCTTAAATGAAAGATTTATTCAACACCGTAATTCATATTTAAAACCGAAAACTTCAAACCAAATTTAGCTACACACGCAATTTAAAATCACACATTCCCAAATTCAAATAACATTACTTTATTGAAAAAATTTCCATAGGTCAGGAAATGACACTTAGAAAATTTTTCAAAATACTAAACATAAAATAAATAAGAAATTAAGATACGAAGAAATCAAATTTAGTAAAAAAAATATATAGTGTTTTCAAAATTATTAATTTAATAAAATAATAAATATTTATATTATGTATCTACATTCATTTATGTAATATATTTTTATACACATGAAACATACATTAAATATAGTCTATGTGAAACACATACATATTAATAACAATTGACTTATAAATTTTATTAATTATTTTGTATATTCGGAAGCTGACAGTTAATACTCTCAAAACAGTGTAAATATGTAAAAAATATATTGTTGTAAAAAAGTCAAGTACTATTTATTATTAATTATAATAATTACATAAGAATAATATTGTGAGAGAATATGAATGTAACTATAATTGTGTAAAACCGAATGCGTTCACAACAAAATGCGACCAGCTTGTTAATAAACATAAATGAACTAATTCAGTTGGTATATAAAAAAGTTAAAAATATTATTTCAAAACGAGTGAACCTACTCAATTTTTCTGTAATAATAGATACAACACAAGACATTAACAGAAAGATGGACTGAGACTAATAATCAGATATGTCTCACTTTCTGAAGAGGAAGCAAACGACCAACCAGTTTAAAAAAATCGGTATGGAAACCATTCATGACTTCCATGTTCTAAGATTTGTATATAAAATCATTTAAATATAAATTGAAAAATTTGACAAATTTAAATGAAATATTTCCATAGAAACTATTTCTTTGTTACCGATAACGTAATACACATATAAAATTACCTGCTCCCCTTCAACTATCATTTTCATTTATAGAAAATTACCCGCTCCCCCTTCAACTACCCTTTTCATTTATAGGTATTTCATTTACCTTTCTACAGCGGATTATTATGACCTTCTTTTCAGGATACTTTATTTATTAAAAAATGATAAATGAGTACTTTACTCATGTTAAAACGTAAAAAGTTGCAGGTAAACTACCCCTCTGTCCTAACCGATCGTCACCAAAATCAATAGGCTTTGAGTCCTCTACAACTCGGGCACAAAAGCAAAACATTATTTGATTCTGTTTGAATTTGCGGCAGTTATCGTTCGCAATAGAAAAAAATTCCACACACATACACACAGACACTTTTCGAAAAATGACTTTTCTTCATGTTTTGAGAGTAGTACAATCGGAATCAGCCCTTATCTCGAACACAATTTCTTTCATGATGACTATCCTTGCATTTTCTTACGGAACATGGAAGTAAATTAATTTAGGGTTTATGGAAATAACCAATGAAACTCGCCTAGTCTTAGAAGAAGATATTTTAAACAGTCTTGGGGAGAATGTATTCTGTTTACGTTACATAATTTTAGTAGCTGGCCCAGCTGTAAGAAGGGGACGGTGCTATTTCAAGGTGGGAACAACGGCATGAGTTAAGTAAGGGTAGTGGGGGGGGGGGCCGCAAAGGATTCCTGCAGAGGGCCAGAAAAAGAGTTACGCCACTGTTTTCGGCCATACTGAATACTCTGCGTTACATACATCGCGCGCTTGGTAAAGCTGTACAGAGAAACAGTTCCTCGCTTTACTGAACGTTCCCTATACCATATGTCTTCTTCTTCTCCTCTTCAAGGATTAGATTATATAAACCTGTTCCGGCACCCATCTCATCCTCGTATGACCCACGTCTCTTCTACCAATGGCTTTATAGTTCAGTGCCGTTTTCGGCAATCGATCCTCTGTCATCCTTTGCAGCTAATCCCACCATTGTCTTCTGTAAATTGAAATAATTTTATTTGTGTCGTTTACTCCGAGTTCTGCTCTGATATCTTCATTTCTTACGCTATCTTGCAATGTATAATTTAATGTAATCTGCATTTCAGCACTCTCAATCTTGCCGCTTTCATTTTCTGTCATGACCTCACGTGCATAAATTAACGTGGGTATTGCAATTGTCTTATAATATTTAATCCTTGTGCTGTGTCTTGTTTTATTTCTAAGATTTCTATGAATCGTACCACAAATATCGCTAAATTTATGTATCTTCTCTCTTATATCATATTCAGATTCATAGCTTATTGCAAAGCCGAGATATTTGAAACGTGAAAGACATGTTTGAAATGGTATCCAAGTCACTTATTGACAAAATCTGTATAATATTTACCTTATTTCTTCCGTCGTGTGACTCCGTTTTGCGTTTTGGTTTGATTTACGCGTTTCGAGACATATGTCTCGTCATCAGAAATAAATAAAATAAAAATTCACTCTTAGCGAGGTCGTTACATATTAAAATACAAATATTCGAAAACGATTACACACGGTTACAAAAGCGGGTATGTGTGTAATCGTTTTCGAATATTTGTATTTTAATATGTAACGACCTCGCTAAGAGTGAGTTTTTAATTTATTTATTTCTGATGACGAGACATATGTCTCGAAACGCGTAAATCAAATCAAAACGCAAAACGAAGTCACACGACGGAAGAAATAACGTAAATATTATACAGATTTTTATTTGAAACGGCTCACTTGTGTTTATGTTGAAACGCTTATACGGGCAGTGTCACTACAATTAACTAGCAAAAATAGATGTGGGCCGTTATACCTATAACAGGTATTTTGGAACGACTATTTTTTTGGAACGGATATAACAGTTACTGAAAAGTTGAAATACCTGTTCCGATTCAACGATAACTGAAAATTCTAAATTCCCGTTCCGACTACTCGCGGCCCCGCTGTTCCTATAACGAACAAGATTTGTTAAATTTTTTTAAATTTATTTTCAACTCGTTCACTTTACCAGATTTGACTATACAGTTGTTTTGTTTTGTCTTGTCATAAAAGTGGAATTCAATAAAACTGAGCTGGTTTATACAAACAAACAAATTTTGTGTTTGCATCTGTTAGCCTATATGCTTAGAAAGTTAGACGAAGAATAGCATAAATGAGGCTTAACAATAAATACAAATAAAACTAAATATATTGTCGTCGAAAATACATGCAGAGATTTATTTTGGAGGGATGAAATGTGGAGGGAGTAATTTCATACAAATACCTTGGGTGTCAAGGTTACAAAAGAACAAGACAAGTGTAACAGAAGTAAATATCGGTACGGAGAACCATACATGACTTCCATGTTCTAAAATTTTATTTAAAATCATTTTCGAAATGAAATATTTTCATAGAAACTACTTCTTTCTACTTCTTGCTTCAGCCTTAACCAAACACAGTACTGTGGTCACTAACGTATACCACCTCACGTTAGCGGACTTGATTTTCATTGATGATGGCGTCGATGCCACTGCCGAAACGTCTGGTTTTGCGAAAAACATTGGACGACGGCAAACAGCCCGGGAAGGAATTTTAACAATGAACTACTTCTTTGTTGCCCATAACGTAGTACACATATAAAAATTTATCCCCTCCCACTTCAACTATCATTTTCATTTATAGAAAATTACCACCTTCCCCTTCAACTACCATTTTCATTTATAAATATATCATCTAACCTTCTATAATAAATTATTATGACCTTCTTTTCAGGATAATCTATTTATCAAAATTAAGTACTTTACTCTTGTTTAAACATAAAACGTTGCAGATAAACAACCCCTTCCCCTTAACCGATCTTCACCAAAATCAATAGGTCCTCTACAATTCAGGCACACATACAAAACATTACTTGATTTTGTTTGAATTTGCGGCACAGAAAAATTCTACAAATAGACACTTTTTAGAAAATTATTTTTCTTCATGTTTTGAGGGTAGTACAATCTAAATTAGTCCTCATATCGAACACGACTTTCTTCGCCATCACCATACTTCCATTTCCTTATAGAACGTGGAAGTAAAAATCGTATAGGACACGGGAAACAATCGACGAGACAGTCAGAATTCTACTTTATGGAACAGTCAACTGATGACCGAAACAAAAATTATAACATATAAGACAGTAGTGGAAAGTTTTGTAACATGAGGTAGCGGAAGTGTGGGAAAGCATAGAACTTATGAGGAAAAAATTAGAAGTCATAGAAATGGGATTCTGGAGTTTGTTTTACATTAGCAAAATAATTACATTCTTCACGTTTTGTGTTTCACTTAAATACATAGACATAATTATAATATTCCGTGTCGGACAGAAAATGCAGCACAGGAAACGTACTTTGAGCTTAAAGAAAATGCTAGCAATATAGTCCTCGAAATCAACACAGATAAAACAAAAATATTAGTGCAGACTAGAAGACAAAGAAACTACGGAACAATCGACAATATCGAAAAGGTGGAGAACTTTAAATACTTAGGAACCATATTAGAAAAAAAACGGCACAGAAAAAGCCGAAATCCGGAACAGGATAGTCCAACCCAATAAAGCGAATTTCGCCATATCAAGTATCTTCAGATCCAAAGACATTCACAGACACACGAAACTGAGGATATACAAATCAATAATAAGGCCCATCCTAACCTAAGGCTACGAAACGTGTATCCTCAACTACAAAGCAGCAAACACTCTCGATATCTTTGGAAAAAAAATTAACGAAGAATCCTGGGACCAGTTAAGGACGTACACGGCTGGAGAATAAGATATAACATTGAATCGTATCAAATGTATAAAGAACCGCCGTTAACACAATACATAAAACTGCAGCGTCTAAGGTGACCTGGTCATGTAGCCAGGTTGGGGGAAGACAGAAAACCACGAAAACTATTGAATACCAGAATGCACGGAAAAAGACCAGTGGGAAGACCGAGGAGAAGATGGGAGAACGCGGAGGATGAGGATGCGAAAAAAATACTGAAAGTGCGTTCCTGGAGGAGAATGGCTACCGATAGAAGAGAATGGGGGGGGGGAAAATTGAAGGAGGTCAGAGCCCAACAGGTTCTGTAGTGCCATAGAAGAGAGAATTATAATATTCCAAAACGACATGATCAATACAATATTACAATTTAAAATATTTTTATAATAATAACAATAATAATTCCTTAATTATATTTATAAATAACGTGAGTTATACGTTGTTTATAATAACGTCAGTGAGACGTTTCGACAGCTCCCACTTACTGTGAACTCAATCTCAGTATCTTGCGCGACTATTTCCCGTACCAAAGAAGAAGGCCGTCGTTAGCGAGCCCGAAACGTATGCTTGGTGTTTATTGTGAATTTGTTATGCTTTTTATATAGTTTATGTGACACTGTTCTTATCATGAACCAGTTTTTCGATAACAACCATAATTTCAATAATGATGGACCCAGAGGCGGATCCAGAAGTTAATGACGGGGTGGGGGTGGGGGCAAACCGGTGGTCGGAGGTTCCCCCGGAAATTTTTTGTAAACATAAGTCGTAAAAGTACAATTTATTGTCTACTTATACATTGAAATCATGTATAAACGTAAACTTTATTAATTTTTACCACATGTTTTACTTTTGTTTATTATCTAATACAAGTGTTACACAAAGAGTGTAGTAATGTGTTTGCCCTTCAAAATGTTACTCGCACTTCAGTAAACTCGCACTCATTTTGTAGATTTTGATAATAGCTTAATTGGTTATTACCTTCAAACCTATATTTATAAATATCGGTATGGAGAACCATACATGACTTCCATATTCTAAGATTTATATTTAAAATCATTTTCGAAATGAAATATTACCATAGAAACTACTTCTTTCTACTTACTGCTTCAGCCTTAACCACAGTACTGTGGTCACTAACATATACCACCTCACGTTATCGCACTCGATTTTCACTGATGATGGAAGTCAATGGCATTGCCGAAACGTCTGGTTTTGTAGAAAACATTGGACTACGGCCAAATATCCCGGGAAGGAATTTTAACAAAAACTACTTCTTTGTTGCCGATAAAGTTGTAAACATATATATAAAATATATGCATAAAATTAATGGCTTGTATAAGTTAATGATTGATCTCCATTAAGTAGTGCTCAAGTTTCCAAAGTTTTAATATTATGATGTCCGTAATTAAAACATCAGAGCAGGTTTAGTGTGAATGAGGGTACACTGTGGACAAAAATTTTCAACATTTCCTATTGAGCGTTGCTTAGAGTAAAGCTGCGAATCTACAGTGTATGTTTCACAGAACAAACACGCGAAAAAGAAGGAGCGCTCCGAAGTCACTCATGGACCCTCAGCATCTTGCAGAGGGTTCATTCCCTAAAGACGAAAAGTCTGTCTATGAATCGTTCCTCTGTAAACACGTGCAGTTACATTGCCCAGCGATCCACAGGAAGTAAATTGATGTCCATTTTTTCGGCTTGCACGCGTTATGTTGGTATGGGTTTCGGCACTTTCCATTTAAAAAGCGTGCAAATGTAAGAAAATAAACATGAGTGAGGCCAGAAATAACGTGAATTGTGTGTGTGTGTGTGTGTGTGTGTGTGTGTGTGTGTGTGTGTGTGTGTGTGTCCTGCCTTTTTATTGCTGTAGGCATAATAATAAAATGGAAACGTAAACATTACGTAACTGAGATATGCTTACCTGCCACGAACGATATATTATTTTATACATGGAGGAGTTCAGTGACATACACACGTACAGAAGTCATCTTCAAAAATACTAGAAGTCGTCCACGCTTTTATGTTGGCAGTGTAACTTACAGGAAGTTTTTTGATGTTTTTAAAACATCTAGGATGCAAACTTTTCCCGATAACTAAAAGTTTCCTTTTTTCGGTTCCCGTCATGTTCGCACAAACAAAAACTGTAACTCTTTGTTTAGAGAGCTTCCCACCAACGCACTTTTCATTTTTAAATTTGAAAGTCTTATCTGGAGTTAATTTATAAAAAATTCCGGCTTCATGTCCATTAAAGATGTCTTCATCTTTATATGATCGTCTAATTTCTGGCCAAGTGTTACGCACCCAATCGCCTGTAACGTTCAGATCTACGCATTTTGCCTCACCACAAATTTTTGCAAAGAAAATCGAATGTCGGGCCTTAAATCGATCTAGCCATCCGTTGGAGCACGTAAAATGGCTGGCGCCGGCAGTCCTGTTACAGTCCTTATCGCTTGCATACAATGTATGTCTGTAGCCATGGGCTAGCGCGCGCGCGCACATATATACGTTTATATGAAATTTAGAGTAAAATATCTGAGAAATATTTGACGCTATAACAGAGTAGTACAATATTTAGTGACGTTAAAACCGGGAATTTTTATAATGTTAAAGATATCAGTTTGACCGGACTTATGACAAAATAACGCTACACCCGAGTTGACGTAACAGCCGAGGCCGTAATAACCAAGTTCCACTGTATATATAAAGATATTAACTCAAACATAATTTACATTAAAATGAAAAAATTTTAATTTTATTGCCAGGCAACAAAATTATTTTATTTTTAACAATTACCATTGTTTCAAAACGTTTAAATAAATTTTCAAGTACTTTACTCTTGTTAAAACGTAAAAGGTTGCAGGTAAACTACCCCTTCCCCTTAACCGATCTTCACCAAAATCGAAAGTCCTTGAGACCTCTACAATTCAGGGACGTATGCAAAAAATTATTTGATTCTGTTTGAATTTGCGGCTGTTATCGTTTGCCATAGAAAATACGCTTGATAAAAAAACGTTGCAGGTAAACTACCCCTTTCCCTTAACCGATCTTCACCAAAAACAGTAGGTCTTGAGTACTCTACAAATCAGGGCTGTATGCAAAACATTGTTTGATTCTGTTTGAATTTGCGGCTGTTATCGTTTGCCATAGAAAATACCCTTGTTAAAAAAACGTTGCAGGTAAACTACCCCTGTCCCTCAACCGATCTTTACCAAAAACAACAGATCTTGGGAACTCTACAATTTAGGGCTGTATGCAAATAATCGTTTGATTCTGTTTGAATTTGCGGCTGTTATCGTTTGCCATAGGAAATACCCTTGTTAAGACATAAAACGGTGCCGGTAAACTACCCCTTTCCCTTAACCGATCTTCACCAAAAACAATATGTCTTGAGAACTCTACAATTCAGGGCTGTATACAAAAAATTATTTAATTCTGTTTGAATTTGCGGCAGTTATCGTTTGCCATAGGAAAAAAATCTACAGACACACACACAGACACACAAACACACACACAGACACTTTTCGGAAAACGACTTTTTTTCATGTTTTGAGTGTAGTAGAATCAGAATCTGCAATAATCTCGAACACGATTTTTTTTGCCGTCACCATACTTCCATTCCTTAAGGAATATGGAAGTAAAATATCGGTATGGAGAACCATACATGACTTCCATATTCTAAGATTTATATTTAAAATCATTTTCGAAATGAAATATTACCATAGAAACTACTTCTTTCTACTTACTGCTTCAGCCTTAACCACAGTACTGTGGTGCTGGACACTTTTCGGCTTGCATTTGTTATGTTGGTATGGGTTCGGCACTTTCCATTTAAAAACCGTGCAAATGTAAGAAAATAAACATGAATGAGGCCAGAAATAACGCGAATTGTGTGTGTGTCTTCCCTGCCTTTTCATTGCGGTAGTCATAATAATAAAATGGAAACGTAAACAGTACATAACTGAGAAAAAAATACATAAATGAAAAAATTATAATTTTATTGCCTGGCAACAAAATTATTTTATTTTTAACAATTACCATTGTTTCAAAAAGTTTAAATAAATTTTTAAGTACTTTACTCTTGTTAAAACGTAAAAGGTTGCAGGTAAACTACCCCTTCCCCTTAACCGATCTTCACCAAAATCGAAAGTCCTTGAGACCTCTACAATTCAGGGACGTATGCAAAATATTATTTGATTCTGTTTGAATTTGCGGCTGTTATCGTTTGCCAAAAAAAAAAATTTCCCTTGATAAAAAAAACCGTTGCAGGTAAACTACCCCTTTCCCTCAACTGATCTTCACCAAAAACAATAGGTCGCGAGTACTCTACAAATCAGGGCTGTATGCAAAAAATTATTTGAATCTGTTTGATTTTGCGGCAGTTATCGTTTGCCATAGAAAAAAAATCTACAGACAGACACACACACAGACAGACAGACACACAGACACTTTTCGGAAAACGACTTTTTTTCATGTTTTGAGTGTAGTAGAATCAGAATCTGCAATAATCTCGAACACGATTTTTTTTGCCATCACCATACTTCCATTCCTTAAGGAATATGGAAGTAAAAATAAAGTATGACATACTTAATGGCTATAGAATGGAATGGAAGGAATCATAACAAGTTCTATTTACTAAAAGAAGAAATATCGTTTTATTTACAACAATAATATTCTTGGATTTCGTTGTTCATGACGTGTCCGTTACTTAACTAAATATCACCATTACTTTAACGACTCGGAACACTAGGTTTTTTATAAGTAAAAGCAAAAAGTTTTACCTTTTAAAGGTGAAAACCGGTTAAGGCTGTAAGGTAAAACTTTTTGCTTTTACTTATAAAAAACCTAGTGTTCCGAGTCGTTAAAGTAATAGTGATATTTAATAATAATATATTAAAATTTTACAGATACAAAATTACTATTAAATGGATGGTGAACATATTTAAAAAAATAATTCGGAAAGAGAGAAATATATTTTGCTTTCTTTTTCCTTCTTTTGGGAAATAAAAAGATAGCAATGTAGCCTATATGTATCTCTCTTTCAGAATGGCATTCAGAATTGGCTACCAGAGGCGGATTTACGAAGTCTTATACAAACTATCCAAAACTATGCTTGTGTAAACAGTCACTGGTTAGTTGGTTACGAACCTACTAAAAGTTCACTACGTGTAAATAGGGCCATTGTTTACCAAGTAAGATTCTGGGGGGGGGGCAATTGCCCCCGTTGTCCCCTCTTTGGATCCGCCCCTGGATGGACTACAGTCCGGCATTTGTTCTCCAGTCACATACCGGCTGTGAAATTCTTCATTCCCTGTTGATCTTTAAGTAATTTTTCACTTCTAACATTGGCATTTTCTTCAAAATTTAGCAACAGATTTTATTACTCTAGTTAAACGTAAAGATAATCGCTCAAATGGGGTTTCTCATTGTACGTAGAAAAGCTAATGAAATTCTTTAAACTTCTTTAAACCCTTTGAAGTTTTACAAAGAATTCTATTTTATTGAGTGGTCCCTCTCGCTTTAATTGGGGTTTTAGTGTAATACAGGCTTTGAAGAATTGCTCGAGGCTAGTGTTGTTTAGGATCCAGCTGACTTGTTTTAGTCTTCAAAACATTTACCATCAATACAATGTGCTTATAAAGAATATTATTTTGAGTAATCTGTTTAGAGTGTTTTAATACATTTGTCCTGGATGAATTAAAGATAACAGTTCATTGTTATACTTATCATTATAATAAATTGTGACACGTTGCAAGCAAGCGATAGGTGGAAAGGTTTGGAAACACAAACAAAACATTTAGTCTGGATGTAAGAGACCATTGAAGTACTTTATGTGATCCGATTAGGAACGTTGGAGCTGTCCCTGTGGTATCCCTGTTTTCTCCGACTGAGTACCCCTCGTACGTCTGCGTCAGTGTTGTGCATGACTGCACTTACTGCACTTTATCCTTTGTGTGTGTGTGTGTGTGTGTGTGTGTGTGTGTGTGTGGTTTGTCCCTATCCCACTGCCATATGTGAATGAACTCACGTTTGTGCGATTTCTGCTGCAACTGCTCTGTAAATTACATTTCGTAAGTGTACGCTTTATCCTGTTGTGTAAAATGTAAGCAATCTATCGAATTTGGTACCATACTGTAATGACGGTCTCACTGATCGTCGTATGGTACAGTGGAAAACAAAATACAAGACATCAAATAAAATCACTAATATCCAGCTTTAATTATCACAATTAATAATTTGTAATCAACACGTTATTCAACAAGATTATATTCGTACAATAATTCAAATAAAATTTGTCCACACGCAATAATAATGTCAACTAATAGAGTCCCGCACAATAATCACTTTTCACTAATAGCCACTTGAAACGCATTGAGTAATCGCCCGAAGTAAACTGAAACTGATCGTCGCTGAATGCCTATATTTAACTAATTCTACGTTTTAGTTTCTTTTGTTTGTGTAGTTTTTAGGTCAAGTGTCTGTAAAAACTAAATATAATCTGAATGAAAAATATACAATTAACTTAATTGAATAACAGCTTTTAATAAAGGTTATACACAGAATTCATTTTGTAAACATTTGTTATACTTTTTATTTCTTTTTTAATTTCTACAATTTATAACAAATCCATTTTTTTACCTTTTTGTATGTTGTGCAGTAGTGTTTATGTTTTTCGCATCTGTGAAGTGATTGTGTTGTAAGCAATGATCTGCAAAACCTGCATTGGCTTTATTGGTTAAAATCGCCTTCTTATGTTCAGAAAAGCGATGTTTCAGAGCAAGGACACATTGTCCGATATAAATAGCATCGCATTCTGCACAGTGTATTTCATAAACTCCATTTTTGTCTAGTCACTTGACCTTCCCTTACTTCCTACGATCCCCCCTCCATCTTCACACCGCACACATGTTCCAGATACACGCCCTGAACAAATGTTCACCACCCTTACATCCTCTGTTTTTGTTTTTCACTGATCTCTTTAACAATGACTTAAGAAGTCGAAACAGCTGTCAGAGTTAAATAAAAACTGTGAAACATACCAAGTGTTTATATATTTATAAAAACCTTTGTATTAATATGTTTCATCAAGTGTCCAACGAGTCATCAATTAATATCATTATTACTTGTTACAAAGGTTTTGTAAAATATATAAAAACACTTGGTAAGTTCACAGATTTTATTTAACTCTGACAGCTGTTTCGACTAACTAAGCCATTGTCAAAGAGGCGAATGAATGAAATTACTAAACACAGGATGTGAGTAAAGGTGGTGGTGGTGGTAGTGACCATCTGTTTAGGGCGTGTCTGGAATATCTGTGTTGAGATGGAGAGGGGGATGCAAGAGACAAGGGAAGATCAGGTGTCTTTAAAAACTAAATACAATCATGAATGCAAAATATAAAATTAACTGAACTAAATATATATAGTTGTTGCCAAATTATACAGCGTTTCAACTAACATCTGAATGTAGTGTAAAGTTTTGAAAATTTCAAAATTTTGAGACACCAAAGCTTAAAAAAGAGATCTAAACTTTCATAAATTGTAAAAGTCCAGTACTGTGTTAGACTAAAAGGAATTGTAGCCCAAATCCGAACAGTTTGTGTTTATTGTGTTTTCATAGGCATATTAATAAAGAAATAATAGATGAATAGGAATTTCTTTAATTTTTCTATGCTTTAAAAAGTATCTAATATTGAAATTAATGTAATAAATAGATAATACTTATTCAAATTAGTGCAGCTCAGGCTGTATAGTCCTACTAGTATGAAACTGCATTTTGATATCTGTCATAAATTTTTTGCTGAGGATTATTTAACGTTTCACTTCTTCTTCTTCTTCTTCTTCTTCTTCTTCTTCTTCTTCTTTTTCTTTTTCTTTTTCTTTTTCTTTTTCTTTTTCTTTTTCTTTTTCTTTTTCTTTTTCTTTTTCTTCTTCTTCTTCTTCTTCTTCTTCTTCTTCTTCTTCTTCTTCTTCTTCTTCTTCTGAATTAACTAGAAATTGCCTATTACGGTATCCATTTCTTCTTTGGCCTTCCTCCTGATGGTACATAATGCCAGACGTGAACTGGAATTCTGGCTGGGTCCACTCTGTTCATGTAATCCACCAACCTTCTTCTATTTTTTTGTACGTGATCCTTCCAACTGTATATTTGCAACTGCGTTCTTTTGTTCACGTTTCTTATCCTGTTTTTACTTCTATATGTCCCTTCACAGCTCTGAGAAATCCCTTTATCTGTAGAGATTGTATGTGGTCTTCTTGTCTCTTAGTAAGAACCAACGGCTGGCTTCCATAAGACTGTGTCACTGCACTGGAATCGTTTTATACACCCCAGTTATGTGTGACTTCGTGTTTTATGTTTAAATTCTCGGCTTATTACACAACACGTATGAGCAAATTTATTGATTTTGTTTTCGTGATCTATGTCGAATCCAAATGAAATTTTCCACCCAAACGTAGTTGAAACGCTGAACCTGATCATCGACTGTGAGTTTCACGACTGTTTTTTTTTTCCAACTGGACACTGGACGAAAATAACCTTTTCTTTAAGTAGCCTTAAAATATTTAAATAAAATTACTACGTAAATACGCTAAGAAGGGGGCATTATGGTTAATTGGTACGTTTGTTTTGGTACAACTGACTCTCTGTGGTTACCATGACAACAGAATTGAATTTTTCCTTGTTTTCTTTTCTTAGAAGCGGTAGAAAGGAAATAAGTTGCGTATAATACGTATTTCTGTACTTATTCGTGTTACTATAAGACCGACTATTCTATTGGCGTTCTTCATGAATTTTTTCCTATGCCAATATAGAAATTCTTATTTTAAATAACAATTTTCTCCCCGTAGTCGGAGTTACTTTATTTTGTTATGTAACTATGTCTTCTCCTAATACTGTAAACACTTGAGTCTAAAACGAGGGGTGGTCTCTTTAAATGGACACGTTAATGCGTCTAATTATCTTAACATTTTATTTTTATTAGCGGGGAACCTACAGTCCATGCCGCATCCCGTATTTCGACCGCCATTTCTCCCTATCCTTCCAGTCATCATCTTCAATAGCTCGATCTCTCGTGCATTTCCTAATTCCTATTCTCCATTGTGTTGTCAGTCTTCCTTCTCTTCTCCTGTTTTGTGGTGTGTAAGTCAATGCTTTCTTTAAGCCATCGCTTCTCCTCCATCCTCATTACGTGACCATACCATAGCAACTGTCTGGATTCTATTCTTTCTGCTGTTTCTATACGCGTCCCTGCTGCTATACGCGTGTCTGCTGTTGTTGCTTGTTGCCATACGCGCCCTGTTTTCCTTCTTATACCTTTGTTTCTAACATGTTGCATTCTAGAAATATTACACGTTCTTCTTAAGAAGTCCATTTCTATCATCTTTTTTCTCTTTATCTAAAAGTTGCTAGCATTCGCAGCCAACAAAAGTTAAAATGGGCTCCACAATAGTTGTGTAGACTGTCAGTTAATCTGAAGTTTCATTTTGTTCGACCAAAGTAACGAGTTTGCCAAACGAATAGCCTTTTTCTCTGTTGTATTTTTTTTTATGTCATTTTTTGTTGTTCCATCTTATCTTAACATAATTACTATAAATTTTGTTGTAAACTGTGACTCAATCTAATTCGGTTTCTCCAGGTCTACTTTATATACTGAGATTTATGTATAATATCTTAGCGTTTTGTAATACATTTTCTAATTTTATTTATTTATTTTTCATTCTCTGTCGATTTTTGGCCGACGCCACAAAACGGTTGACTTATGACTTCTGATTAGAAATGGCAAGTCAAACAAATTCCAAACGTCATCACCATCATCATTTGCAAGGATTAAACCAAGGATGGTTTGTTCCGGTCTCAAACAGTAAAAGAGTCTACAGCTGGTCGCACCAGCGCTTCCTCGGACCTCCCACACCTCTCCGTCCCCTCGGCTTATAGTTCCATAATTGTTTGGGGATGCGGCAGTCATCCATTCGGCAAAGATGTTCCAACCAATTCAGCCTATACTGGGCGATCCTGTCGAGTATACTCATAATATTCAGTTCCTGCCATATACCTCTGTTATATGGCATATCATGGAGAGTGTATCATGGAGAGTGTATCCTGCAACGTACCTGAGAAATCTCATTTCAGCCGGTTGGATGCGGCTGGCCTGGCCTTCCGTTAAAGTTCAATTCTCAGACCCATAAAGAAATGTGGGATGAGCCATCACCTTGTAGAAATTTAGGCGTGTTCCTTTACTTGCTGACTTAATGGTTCGCCTAATTGTCCCGCACATAAGGTTGAACTTACGCAACTTATTCACAATGTAAACAAGTAAATAATAAAACAAACAAAATTTAACCGTAGGTTTGTCTTCCTGGCGAAAATTTTCTGTGACGTCTTGCATGGTTCTGGTTCTGTCCTGTGTTTTGAAACTCAATCAGTGGCAGCAGAATTAAAAAGAGTGCTAAATGACATTTGAGAGACCAGTGGGAGATGTTTAAAAGAGCAAAGCAATTACTGAAAATAACTTCCCCCTTTGCTTCTTATGGTTTCAGTTCACATTAGGAATTATATAAAGCTGAGGGGTTCGATACCATCGCAGTCTGGGCTACAATACAAATGAAGTTCGTGTTGAATAAGCGTAGACTGCGCTTTTAGTGGTCAGGTCGTAAAACATTTCAAAATATTCTGTTATTAGTTTGCAGCTTTAAAAAAATCTTTTTTCCTATTTAAAATTAAGAGTTTCCTAAATATTTCCCCGCTCATGATATTTTATGTATGTATACTGAATGCGGCGTCGTCTGTTTCACTAATCCTACACTTCAAGCAAACATTTCAATGTTTACCAGTTTTTTATAAAATAAGGATTAGAAATGGACGTGGAAAGAATGAAGGAAGCGAAGTGAAGAAGCTAACAAACAAGAAAGATGACAGTAATGAAAAACAAAATTGTACCTTTCAGATAAATTAAAAAAAAACATACTAAATATTAAATGACATATATTTCTGTAGTGCATATTTTCCATATGTAGGTATGCATACCTTTGTTGTGCAACAGCTAGGGGCTTTTTAAAGTTGAGTGTAAAGAATTCTGTACTCAGTGTTTTTTGATAGACTTAGTGATCGCGTCTGGGGAACCCCTCACATGAACTGAACATCTCACTAGGTAAGCGGCTTAAATTAATATTTTAACTCAATAAGTCTGGTAATTTAGAATATTTAGGCTAGAAATGTGTCTTATATAAAACCAGCTGTTACCCGCGACTTCGCACGCGAATATTTGACTTATAATAAGTATTTCAAAATAATTTGTATTATCTATGTCTATATGGCGTTCTGTCAGCTCGTATAACAATTTTTTACTCATTAGTTAAATTCTCTCCAAAGCTGTTTTCAACACTTGTACTATTTTAACTTGTACTAAATTACTATGTTGGTGCAAGAGCCTTTGGAGATTTAAAAATACCCGTTTATAAAGCTTTTGGAGATATTTATAAAGTACCTGTTCAATGAAAAACGCTGAATTCTTTATTTTAAGTGTTACTGTGTTAGAAGCATTGTATAACACATTAAACGTTATGTTTTTTATCAACCATGGCTTTTATTTATTTCAGCGGTAAACTAAAAACCAAAGACCGTTGTCACCTAATCTCACAAATGAAAACAACACGCATTTTCGCTTTGCATTAAGTAATAGCACAAATTACAATTAGTACAGTTTCCACATTGTAATATATCGATTCAATCGCATATTATATAAAACATCGAAAATGAACTGCAGCAATGGATAAAAATGTACAGTTCCGATGGCGCTAAATATCATTTCTTTATTTAATTGTTACTATGGTAATTAATTCTGGTCTCCATGGTGTTATTGGCATCTTTATACCCGTCAACGAAAAGACATAAATAAAATGGCGTAAATCGTGCAAACGAGGCAAAATATGAAATTCCAAGTTAGACAGTGTTTTTCGCCTTGTGTCAAAGGTTACCTGTTCAAAATTTGGTGGCAAAATTTGGTGGTGTGGATTTGTATCCAGTACACATAAATCCTCAGACTTTGGGTTTTATGTGTATAGATGACGTGGTGAATAAACTAGATACGTTCAACTACATAAGGGGGACCATGAGGAGAACTGTCTCTAGTAAAGAAACACCCCTTATGTTCCACAGGGTGATGACCCTCCCACACACTTCTCTATCGGTCTGAAAACAATTGTACTCTAAAGAATTCACAGGCCAGTCGTATTCAAGCGACCGAAATGATGAAATTTCTCGGGCACGTAGCAGGGTATATTATTCAAGGTCTTAAAAGAAATACGAGACATATATTTCGAGAGCCACAAAGATTCATATGGGAAAAGTTTTTGTTGAATCAGTTCTGTCTTACGGCTGTGAGGTACGGACGTTGAGCACGGAAATTATACAACAATCGAATGCCGTGGAAACGGGTTATCTCCGTAGAAGTGCCAGAGCCTCAAGAGGGGAGAGAATAACCGGCGAGGAGATCAGAAGAAGGATGCGTGCAGACGACACAATTATTAACAGAGTAGAACGAAGAGGTCTAAAGTGGTTCGGTCACTTACTACGAATGGATGAACAGAGCTGGCCGAGGAAAATATTTTAGTTGAGGCCCCCAGGCAGAGGAAAAAGGGGCAGACCTAGACTGTCCTGGTATAAAAAACACGAGGAAGCTCATGGAACATCATATCTTGGCAGAAAAATATGCACAGGACAGAAATAGATAGCGGTTAGGTATGGGTATGCGGCAATAGCCGATGAAAATCCCTTTGAGAGAGAGAAAAGAAATACGGCAGGAAGTGAATATTATGAGTGTACTCGATAGCTTTGGCTAATATCAGCTAAAATGGTTGGAACGTGTTGACCGAATGTGTGATTGCCACAATCCCAAACAACTAACTATTGAATTACAAGCCGAAGGCATGGAAAGGTGTGGGATGACCGAAGAACCGCTGGACTTACCAGTTCTAGTCTATCTACGTGGGACGGGAACATAGTGTTACGTCATGCGGGAAACGTGTTACCCTATTACAAAACATTCTACGTGTTTCTGGGATGTTCCAGTGGAATCCGGTTGTAATGTTGTGTGCGTACGTGATTCTCAACATGCTTTAGCGAGACTGTTCCAGATTCACCGGACCGCGCGCGCTGTGTGCAAGGCCGCAATCAATTACGTTCTGGTGTTTTCTACTAGCGCTAATGCGTATTATGGATTGTTATAGATCTCTCAGCTGGGTATAAATACAAGACTATGGATTGTTATAGATCTCTCAGCTCGGTATAAATTGTGCGAGACTCGTGCCATTATAATTAGTTGACATTATTATTGCGTGTGAACATTTTTTGTTTGATTTGTTTTAAGAGAGCATCTTGTTGATTACAAACTGTTTAATTGTGGCAATTAAAGCTAGTGATTAGTGACTTAATTAGTGTCTTGTATTTTGTTCTCCACTGTACTATACGACGATCAGTTAGACCGTCGTAACAATATCGTTTTTAGTTGAATCCTTGTAGAAAATAATGATATTGGACTCAGTTAATGATTTACTATTTCGATTATTTTCTTTTTCGACGATCAGATATCTTTGTTTCTGGTAGATCGTTTGGTTTACAATTTAGTATTATTAACTCACCAGAACACTGCAGACTTTTAGTGACCAAACACGGCAGGCTTATTAAAGATAGCAGAAGTAAAATAACGTAAAGAACGTGAACGTAAAGCATTAGAGATTTCTGAGAAAATTTCAGCTCGCATGAAGAAAACCAAACGCCTTCTGTTTGCAACGTATGCTGCGTCACGATGACGTCACGAGCCATTGCTTCTGTCTCGACCCCCCGGGGCGAGGCGCGGCGTGTGGAACGTCCCGGAAACATGGCAGCAGGAAATGTCTTGGGGGCGACTGAGATCTGTGAGGGGTTGGGCGGAGGCGGGCCCATCACACACACACACAGAAAACATGTGATTCACCAAACTATAACCGGCATTAAATTTACATTTTATACCTTCGCAGAGTCGACAGGAAACTGAGACCAGTTAACTTTGCTTCGTCCAATAAATTGTAGTTACTCTCTGCCCTCGGCGTCGAATCTGTTATATAATGTACCATTACATTATACGAAACTCAATAACGTTTGCTCAGAACGTGCTGCTGTCATCACATTTTCTTTAACGGTTCTGTTTCATAAACCTTGTAAATATTATAATTCTTACAGTTAGTTTATAACTTGTACTACGACTGTTGCCCAGTAAGTAAAGCGACAAATAATATAATTTAGTTTATAAATATAGTTTGTTTTAATATAATTTATTAAGTAAATTTAGTTAGAATCTTATTTTATGACGCAATCCGATCACGTTATTAAATTCATTTATTACTCTATTAGTTTTTTATGCCAATAGACCCTTTGACGGGTAAACTATTTTTCAATATTAGTTTTCACGTCTGTGGAGTTACTGTGAAATCTGACTCCATCCGATGACTCCTCCATTTGCCTAAACATCTAGTTTCAGCCACCTACTAAAAGGTAAATTAGTAATCGTCATCATCATCATCATCATCATCATCATCATCATCATCATCATCATCATCATCATCATCATCATCATCATCATCATCATCACCATCATCATCATCGTCATCATCTTCAAGGAATAAACCAAGGATGGTTTGTTCCGGTCTCAAATAGGCCAAGATTAGACCTGGTAATTCCAGCGCCTCCTCGGACGTCCCACACCTCTTCGTCCCCTCGACTTATAGTTCAATAGTTGTTTAGGGGTGCGGCAGTCGTCCATTCAGCAACGATGTTCCCATCAATTCAGCCGATACTGGGCAATCCTGATGTGTATAGGCTACTCATACTATTCAGTTCCCGCCGTATATCTGTGTTCCTTCTATGATCGTGGAGAGTATACCCTGCCACGTGCCTGAGAGATCTCGTTTCATCCGCTTGGATGCGTTTGGCCTGGCCTTTCGTTGAAGTCCAATTCTCAGACCCATAAAGAAGTGTGGGAAGGGCCATCACGTTGTAGAATTGTAGCCGTGTTCCTTTACTTGCTGACTTAACGGTTCGCCTAACGGTCCCGCACACATATCAACTTATTCATAACGTCGTTGTTTCCATTATAAGACACACTGTACCCCAGGTATTCAAAATTGCTGACTTGTTCCACGACAGTACCATCTATAACAATTTTTGTCCGTACGGGATCAGTTCCACGGAAAGGCATCAACTTTATCTTAAGTGTAGACATTTGCAATCCAGAGTCTTTGCAGATTCGGTTTAACATGGATTAATATATAACAGAATAAAGGGAGAGGATACAGTAAGACTGGTTAGGGTGAAGGGTACAGCGGTTTGGCAATGTGTAAAGAAGAGATGATTCCCTTATGGGTAAGAGAATTTTGGAAGCGAATCATGAGTTTTCATCTAAAAAAGAGGAGCGGGAGGAGTATTAAGCTCTTCACTAAAAAACCTGGGTCCATCTGGCTCCGGATGGTAGCACTCAGTTATAGCGCTACGGCCTAGGCCAGCAGTCGGCATCCCTGCGCCCGCGAATCAATTTGTAATTGAACAAAGCAACACACCCGCCTTGTACCTGATTCGAAGTACTGTATTATAAAATTGTACCAGCCATGTACCGAACCGCGCTGTCTTCTCCCAATACGATTGTCGAGCCGCCCAGAGCTTGTAAAACACCTTTCTCCACAATGTGATTTTTTTCAAGTTTTACATTTCTGTACATTTTATGAAAATAAATAATGTTATTGTGGTAAGTTCGTTAATTTATTTTTATTAAAATGTTTTCCTGTTTAACCATTTTTTTTGTTTAAAATTTTGTTAGTTCTAACGTGCGTGCGCATGATGACAAATTGTTGATGACCTACACTCAATGTGAAAAAATGTTCACAAATTTATTTGACAAACACTGCAAGGGTTTTTTTTTAAACACGTCGCTAAATATAAGAGCAAGTGTATTACAAAGCGACAGTTAATGTTTGTAGCGACCGACTATTTTATTTCCGCAACTCATTGAACTGGTCCTCAGTTATATATACGCCCCCATGAACTCAAAGGTTGCTTATGACTATAGTGATCAAAATTTTAAAAATTTATAATTTCATGATCAAGAGACACGCGCGCACACTCGAGTTGACAAACCCAGGCCCGAGTCGTAAATAAGAACGAATTAGAGACACGTCAGACCCGACGCCAGTAGGAAGACAATGAAAAAACGCCTGAGTACACGCTACAATAGAAAATAGGGTACGTCGTTGACAGCACGAAGTTAGCTACGATTTACAACGCCAAACAAACCAGACAAAAAAAAGGCATAGTCCAGTAGCCTGGTTACGCAGAAGTGAAATGGAACACATGCTGTGGGGTTAAGTTGTAACGAGCACACGTATGAATGCAACACTCAGTAACAAAGGGTGCAGAGAAATCTTGACAAATATGTAGACAATAGGACGGATATTCAATGAATAATAGAGATGTACACAGCCCAGCATGAAAACACGCCCTGACGTCCAGTCAGATTTACAACTAGAAAGCGTGGGACCCATCCAGGGATGACACCCAGCGAAGAGTTGATAATTAGCGGAACGAGCGAAGGGTAAATGAACAATTGACCAAGACGCTGCAGACTCTTAACAAAAGCTATATCGGAGTGCCTCGACAACGTGGAAACAAAAGGTTGATAAACAGGCGGGGAATTACTCTAGTTTCTGAGAATCAGCACAACGTTCGTCGCTGGGATATTCCGGGGATGCCCGACGACCAATCACAGTTTGGCATCTTCCAAAGGAACTGGTGGAGAGAGTAGTGATGACATGAACGACGAATCAGGAAACCGATGACAAAAATCTACAAGGTGGTAGGAAATTAGGAACCTATCAACAACGGCCGAAGGCTTAGAGATGAGAAAATTGCCTTCTGGGAGAGAATGATTGATAAAAACTGTTTGCGAGGACGCGGAGCCCAGTAGTAGTAGAAGAGTAATTGAATAACAGTAGTAATATAGTAGAAGTAGTAGTAATTGAAATAGTTTACACGACTTACTCAACTTTTAACTCGGTTAATCAATCAGTGAAATTGTAACCAAGTCGCGGTCTTAATCGGACTTAGACATTCAACTCAATCGCAGTTCAACAAAATGTATGTCCGATAGTTTATATGAGTTACCGAACTTACCGCCGTAATCAATAGTGCGAATAGGCATAACTATCGTTGAATACAAGTGTATACGTGACTCTAGACTACGACCGACACGCAACATAATGCAATACGAGTGAGTAACAATCCGAGAGTAAAACAGTGGGTGACGACTTCAGACACTATTCAACCATAATGATTCTCAATTTTGGGCATCTGAACTGAGTGAATTAACACGAACACTATTACGCACATTGCATACATTACGTCCAAGGTAGACAAAATAGTTAGCTACATGAACACGCACACAGCCAACTCTAAAAGCAAAACCACTTTAATGCCGACGATTGCATCTAAAAACATGAAGCCATAAAACACTTAACGCCAGCGGAGATTCCAACACCACACTATACACAACGCGAGTGGAAATTCAGTGAGTGAAAGTGAAGTGTTCTTCGATCAATAGTGATTACTATGTACAAGGAACCCACCAACAGATGTAATCTTACACCGATGGAATTTGTGGATAAGCCTTTTGCAAGATAAGTCTTTATGTTTCTTAAATGCTAGTTGATACATACTACTGCACTGTCTCTCCTTTTCAAAGAGCTACTCCCGAGAGATTTCTGTAAATCTATATAAATCATAAATCTAATAATGTTAATATTAAAGTCATTCATCTGAGCATAATAAACGCATTTAGCTAGGGATAAAATATATTTGATTGCTTATTGTTTGTATATGTATATTATTGTGTTGTATTTTATTGTTCTATATGTCTTGTTTTCAGGAAACAACGAAAGAATGTTATTGTGATTTATGTTATTATGTGTTTTGTTATGTATTTACAGGACATAATTTCATTTGTGGTTCAGTAATTTGCTTAATCAATGATATAATAAATAAGTATATATACATATATCTTGCGTTCATTATTGCGATTAACCTTGGCAATTAATTTATCACGTTCCAAGTGATTTTATCTTGTTACCTACGAGAGTCTCAGAATTATGCTAATTATCAGTGGACACACACAAATCGACCATTGAAATGTCAGATTAACATGCTCATGTAAATCATATTGATTTGATAACTATATTGAGTCAAATCCGACAAAAATAACTTACTTTTCTATATGTATATTAAATATAAATGATACCCAAGGAAAGTGGGGCTCTACAAATGTCAATTACAACCCCATTCAGTTAAACATAAATGGCATACGAATTTAATTAGACCCAATTTATTAATTTATAATTGGATAATTTAATAATTCATAATAATTAGCATAATTGCATTAAATGACTAGTCTAGAGTAACAGGTGACCAATGGTCAACGATCTCGAATAGGAAGGAGGAACATTCCCAAACAAGGAGAGAGCGGAAGAGCGTAGGATGCCAGTCTTCAGATGAAACCCAAGGCAGGTCTGGAGTTTCGAAGGTGGCAGACCCACTACAGGACTTTCCTGCAATCGGGTAGGTAGCTCATTTAGGGAGACTTAAACACTTTCAACTGTCTAAAAAAGAAAAGCCGGACTAGATTGGTAGCCGGGTATACCAGTGTAGATAGGAAAAGGAATAAGGAAATCCGTCATAAGTTAGCTGCCCGACTAGTGAATGACACGGTGAGGGAATAATTAGACGGGAATGGTGTGATCACGTAGAACGTAAGGATCCTTTAAGAATACCACACGTAAGTGAAAATACACCCTATATATTCCTGAAGGTAGAAGTCTGGGACGTCCGATGAAAGATAGAAAAATTAGTTGTAACGACGGATGAGCTTTGAACCTTATACGCTACTTTTAAAGAAGGAGGAGGAGGAGGAGGAGGAGGAGGAGGAGGAGGAGGAGGAGGAGGAGGAGGAGGAGGAGAAGGAGAAGGAGAAGGAGAAGGAGAAGGAGAAGGAGAAGGAGAAGGAGAAGGAGAAGAAGAAGAAGAAGAAGAAGAAGAAGAAGAAGAAGAAGAAGAAGAAGAAGATCGCAGTTGGGATGGACGGAGTGTGTAATGGAGAATTTTAAAACAGTGAAAGTAAGAGATGGGGAAAGAGAATTAAAGAGGATGGGAAAGAGAAATGCATAGAGATGACTGATTGTGCAGCAGGCCAAAGCTCACCAAGAGTGGTAGGAAATCTGGATAGAGTTGTTGTAATATATCAAATACACTGTCGTACAGATGTGTAATAGACAATAAGTAACATAGTCATAAGAACGAATGAATCATTTGTGAAATAATGTAGTATACATAACAGTTATTTATTTTAAATGTACCGAGTCACTTAGTTAGGTACGCGCATGTATCTACGTGTGGCTGTCGTAACTTACCGCGCGGTGTCTGCATATGATGAATGTGCGCCGCGCTATGGAATATTAAATCGGTGTAATATAATTTAACGTGTCTCTCTCTAGTAGTTTCTGCTAATGCCGTTCGTATAGCGCACAATGTGTACACGTTTTTGTTAAACGTTTTTAGTGTTTTTGCTGAAGAGTCGACGAACTACCGCACTGATAATAATTTTTAACTTTTTATCACTTACGAGGTCTGTAAATTAAGTAATGAGATTATTTCAGTAAAACCTTTTGATTACAGTTAAACTACATAAAGACTATGTCGCCTTCAAAACAGTTTCCTTGGGAAGCCACACAGCGCTTTAGATGGGTTTTCCACTCTCCATATCAGTGCTGGAACTCAGAAACTGGAATCTCCTTCAACTGGTCGGTTACAATTTTTAAATGTTGTCTGTTTTCCCAAAATGGTGTCCTTTGAGATGTTTTTTCAAACTCGGGAAGAGAAAGTAGTCACAGAGACTCAGATTACGTGAATAAGATGGCTGAGGGAAAACAGGGATATTTTTCTTTGCCAAAAACTCATTAATCGAGAGTGCTGTGAGATAAGGTGAGTTATCATGATACAGCATCCAGGTGTTCACGCTAAATTTCGTTTTTCAAAATTTGATAAACTGTAGTGTGGTTAAATTTTAGTTGTTTTGCGACGATTCTGACGGTTAACCGATGGTCAGACCTCACCAAGTCCTGATTCGATCAACATTGTCGTCAGTTCTTGACGTTGGCGGTCTTCCAGAGCGTGGATCATCCTTAATTGATGCCCGGCCACCTGAAAATGCTTTAAACCGTCTGAAAACCTGTGCTCTTGACAAAGCTTCATCTCCGTACGCTTTTGTCAATTTTTTAAAAGTTTCAGTATCATTATGCCCGAGTTTAACACAAAACTTGATTGCACAACGTTGTTCGTAATTAATGTCACTCATTTTTATAACGCACAACAAAAATTCACTTCACGAAAAAAGGTTGTTTACGTTTCACATAGCAATAATAGACAGTAAATATTAATACTCAATATCAATCATCTGTTTATCTAACCAGCTGTATTAATGGAAACCTTACAGTGTTGCCATATTGACTGCTAAATGATTAGTCCCATTACTTAATTTACAGACCTCGTATTTATATGGTTTGCTCAAAACAAACGATCTGTTACTAACCCTACGTCTCGCCTCACGACACTGTTCGATGATAAATGTATTTCTATCGTCTCCCCTGACTATTTCAATGCACTTATTTACGTAGCCCTAAAGACAAAACCTTGTCTTCTCAGCCGGTCTCGGTCAGCTGTGACGTAACGACGTTTGTACCTGTGTCAGCTGCGTCCCGTACTTTAATATAGCCGCGACTGACCGAATCCGTGGCAGCTAGAAACGTTAAGAGTTCTCAGTTCCGTGACTCTTTTATTTGAACGAGTAACCTCTATCTTTCAACATATTTGTTAGGTTAGGTTAGATTAGGTTAGGTTGGTTCCTCCCAGATTAAGTTTGTGTTCTTTCAGTTTGGTTTCTCCGTCTACAATGGGAAAGTAGTTGTAATATTTACACTTTTTGCTTACTGAACCCTCATGTGACAGACCTCTACGCTCGCCTCGCTTGCCTTGTCCATTTTCGGGTTACTAAAACATTACTCATATGTCAGACATCGAAGCACTAGATCCCTGCTCGTGTTGCCAGGTGTACATTGGAACCACGAAGCGCACCGTCAGCGCACGCGTGGGTGAACATAGCCGTTACTGTAGATTAGGACAGTCGGAAAAGTCTGCCGTAGCCGAACACGCGCTCGCCAATGCCGACCGTCGGATCTTTGATGAGACGTGTTGTAACCTATCGAGTGGCTGCTAAGTTACAACTGTTTGTTTGACGTGTTTCCGGAGGTGAAGTTGAATCATTAGAATGAACCGTTCTTCTTGAAGACAATTTATTGTGATTAGCAAAATACAAACGAACTTTTACAAGTTACTTTATACAAACTATTCTTGACAAACTATAAGTCAGTTAATTCAATTACTGTTTAAACTCTAAGTACCTTCAGTTACTAGTACTTAGTTCACAAATTAATGTAACTACTTTTAGTTACTTCAAAAATTACAGAAACAAACTATTGACAACATCTGGTTTTCCGGCTCTCTAAGAACACCTTCCAACTCAGATTAAAGTCAAAATAAAAATGAGAAAAGATGAGTAAGTTCTCTTGGATCTCTTACAAAATCAGATCGGTCTTCTCCAGCGAATGCTAGAGTTTTTACAGTACATCATCATGGGTGTAACCGTTAATTTTTGTGGTGGGACTGTTCCCTCCTCTTAATTCTAAATCCTTAACTATGATAGGCTAAAACTAGTTGGAGTAAGGGTAGTTTCATACAATTTTTATAAGACTTTCTATTATTCGTCAAAGACTGTATCATGTGACCCTACGTCACGATTTGGGGGTGTTTTCCCTCTAAGATTAAAGTTCTCACGCAAATACAACACCTGTCTTCACCAATGTTCACACGGAGTACACCTGACCTCACACTTGTGACCCATTACTCGACTCCCCCAAAAGGATATCAAATTTGTGTGACATTTTATATTTTCTGTCTAGACCTTGTCACCATTAATTCTTATTTGATATGTCTCGCCAGATTTTCTACGATTATCACTCCCTGGACAGTCACGCTTATTGAGAAAGGGTGAGGTACGATTCACAACCCTGGGAAAATTCCTTAAAACTAATTTTATGTTCCAAACATATGCTACAGTCTCGTATACACACCTGACACCTGTCCCTCTTTCCCACACAACTAAGAATTTCTTATATTCTCACTCTAAGTAACAATTATGCTACAAGTACAGTAACTACAATTGACAATTACAACAGACGAAGCTCTTGTCGGCGGTGAGTGCGTACTGCCCTCGCCTTCATATGGAGTCCGTCTTGATTCAGAAGCATGCTGCAATTACTACTACGAATCGGCGGGGCTAAAGCCTATCTTTAAGTATTTTTTGGCAGGGCACGTTGCGATCTTCTCATACACCTTCTTTTTTCTGATTGGCTGTTGGTATAATTATTACCCGATCGTGATACTTAGTAAATTTATAAGTACATGTAGTGTCACAGGACATCTTTAGCCTTAACCACCGTGCTGTGGTCCTAACGTACGACATCCACGTTAGAGTTGACTGAAGATGGCAGCCAGTGGTGCTGCTGAAACGTTTGGTTTAATTGAAAACCTTGGACTACGGCCTGATGATGACAATAAATATTGTCAAACCGTGACACAAATAATTTAAGATTTGTGTTATTTTTCACCGATCCTCACAAACCCTTCTCCGGAAAAATTCATAGATTTTATAAATTTTAAATAGAGAAAACTTCAGTAAATTAACACCAATTGAGATAATTCTTATTTTTATAATATTTGTAATAGATATTATATTTTACAGCATATATTTAGTAGCGTACATTTAAACACATTTATTTAACCATATATAGACCCTACGTATATTTGCATGTTTGCCCAGGGCGGTATATTTGTAAATATTTAGCATAGAAAAATATATGATGAACAGATTTTAACAATAGTATGAAGGATAAGAATTGCCAGAAAGCGTACACCTGCCTCCGCGAGTGAATACAGCGCTTGTGTGTTTGTGTGGGTGAACGCAAGCTACGACAGGCAAAGATGGGATTATGCGTACGTCTGTGATCAGGTTTTAACCGGATAAAAATAAACTAATTAATACGTTTTAAATCTGTGAACAAAGACTTACCTCAATTATAAAGACACCATTACGTTAAGGAATTTTTAACGAATATGGTGATATAAATATTATTGCAGAAATTTGCAATAATAAAGACGCCAGGTAATTTAATGTTAATTTCTAGTGTAATTAAATAGTAATTGATATGTGTGTTATATGTGAGTGACCAGTAACAGCCCGGCAGTTAGTTTAAATTCAAGTGACACCGGCCGTGAAAGCGTTCGAACCACAGTTAGATCTCAACGCTTAGACCTTTAAAGAACTCGCTGCTCAGAAGGTATCACACGTGAGTCTGGCGCGTAACAGAACCTTTAGCAACACTTTTGCTATTTGCCAGGAATTCTCAATCACAACGTCTCCACCGCTCAGTGTGGCATGTAAGTGTCACAGACGTACTCAGTACTGGTGGGGTTATTTGGTGATCAACTGCAAAACAATTTTTTTCAATGAAGATGGCCTCCGATGGTGGGAGGCGAAACGTCTGTAACAAAATCTTAGACCACGGCCTAGTTAGCCCGGCTCTCACTAATTCGAACAACGTTAACGCCGGCTGCGAGATCCTCGTATCGAATTTACTATTGTACTGTTATAGGTTCGTGGATAATAAATAAATCAATTACGTTAAACTATTTTTACTTCCGTGTTCCTTAAGGGAATGGCAGTATGCTGACCGCGAAAAAAATTGTGTTCGACACTAGGGCTGATTCGTAGTAAAATGATTGTGCTACCCTCAAAACGTGAAGAAAAGTCATTTTCTGAAAAGTGTCTGTGTCTGTGTAGAATTTTTTCTATGGCGAACGATAACTGCCGCCAATTCAAAGAGAATCAAATAATTTTTTGCACATGTGCCCAAATTGTAGAGGACTCAAGGCCTATTTGATTTTGGTGAAGATTGGTTAAGGGGAAAGGGGTAGTTTACCTGCAACGTTTTACGTTTTAACAAGAGTACAGTACTTAATTTTGATAAAATATCCTGAAAATTTTAAAGTATCCTGAAAATAAGGTCATAATAATCCACTGTAGAAAGTTAGATTAAATATCTATAAATAAAAGTGGTAGTTGAAGTGGGAGGGGGTAATTTTTTGTATTGGTGTTATAAATTTATTCGACCGAAAACTTTCAATAAAATATTAACAATTGATGTTGTTCCATACTGTGTAACCACGGATATGTAAACAAAATAATTTTTCGTTTTCAGAAATTCACAGATAACAAACGCTGGACGGTATTCCCATTCTTTCGCGTTGTTTAAATAAAAGATAATTTAATCAAATGAATTCTTTACTTTTAAAATATTAACAACTAGGTACAACTCGTATTTTGATTACCATTGTCAGTGTTTTTACCAAAAGCACGCTGATATATTTGCTATCGTTCTTTTGAGAGTAGGCCTACATATTAAAAATAATTTTATAATTAATTAGAACATGGAAGTCATGTATGGTTCTCCATACCGATTTTGTTTTATAATGACGACAGTTTGACTACACAACGCGATTGAAGGGTAGGAGAAGTGATGCAAATTAACGCGGTATGAAATACAATAATCAAGTAGAAGAGAAGAGAGTCAGTCACAGAAGGGGAATCACAGACCAAGAAAGAAAGAGAGAGAGAGAGAGAGAGAGAGAGAGAGAGAGAGAGAGAGAGAGAGTGAGAGAGCATGGGGGGGAGAGTCATTAGTCTTGAAGACGGCGAGCACAGTAAGATGGGAAACAGTAAAGTGTCGTCCTCAAGATGTGTTTGCGACGAAACAATTGCCGCCGAGCTTCTGTTCTGTCGCAAGTTACACAAGTTTCAAGACAATCCGTAAATCATTTAACTTATTAAACAAACAAACGCCTCAACTCAACAGTTTACAATCGTTAACACTCGGCGCCGGATGATTACTACACAGTATTTCAAGTACACAAGACACAACTGCGACGTAAAATTTTAATTTGCTGCCAAACTGTCGGTTGACTGTTTAACTCGCCGCACCGTGAAGTATGTATTTACTGTTGGGTTCTAACATGGCCGGCTCTAGTAAAAGGCCGGAATATTAAACGTGGCAACGTTGCGTCTGAGGCCTATAAGCATAGTGTAATAAAACAGCTAAAGTGAACATGTTATATTTTGATTTAATTTCATTTCATTACTAAAACGATGAGTAGGCCTATTTATAGCTAAATCTAAATCATAGGTCTGTGCGCATTTAGTATTATGTATACGTTTAAGTTGAAGAAACTGGTGAATTAGTGTTAGGCTTAATGCATTAATTTTGTTCGAATTATTGTGTTCGTATCATATGAATGACATAATTAGTATATTTCTTAAATAATGTAACAGTATTTTACATAATAAACTTTTAATTTTAAAAACAATTAAGAATTATAAAACTGCTGTTAACCGACAATTAAAAATAACGCGATTTGATTATCGAAATGTATAAATTAAGAGATCGGCCTCAAATATCAGCCGGTTACAGTGTTGCCAAGTTTAATATTCCGGCATTCTATTAGAGCCGGCCATGGTTCTAATCATACTAAGTCTGCGTACAGCCGCACAGCAGCGCGAGGTCAGATCTCGTATTGCTTAGAGGTGTGCTAAACTAGTACTGTATTTGAAAATAACAGGTACGAACGAAACAGTTCAAAAAAAAATAATAATAATAACACGTACAAATGGCAGATATTATACACCTATTATACATATACCTGTATTATATAATTTATTATAATAAATAAATTGAAACTAAAAAAATGAACAGTGTTACTTTACACTGTGACTTCATTAAGCTGTTACTGTTTAAAAAAAACTAAGAAACAAGAGAATTTATAGGTGTATCTCCCTTAATAAGAAAAAGGTTGACCACAGTTTATGTGTGGAGCGTTGCTTTACTATATGGAACAGAGACATGGACACTGAGGAAAGAGGATGAGAAAAGATTGGAAGGATTTGAGATGTGGGTTTGGCGAGCAATGGAAAAAGTTAGGTGGGTTCATAAAGCAAGGAATGATGACGTTTTAAGAAGAGTAGAGGAAAAGAGGAGAATCCTGAAGGTAATAAAAAATAGGAAAAGGAATTGATTAGGTCATTGTTTAAGAAGAGACTGCTTGCTTACAACTGCCATGGAGGGTGTCATAAAGGGAGGAAAAAGAAGAGGGCGTAGAAGAATGAAGTTGATAGATAGCATTAAAATCAGAGGGTGTTACGAGGAAACGAAATGACTGGCATGCGATAGGACAGCTTGGAGAGCTTTTACCATTTGAAGACCTGCCTTAGGGCAGAACACCAAATAAAAAAAAAGTATATATATATATATATACCTATTGTACATATACCTGTATTATATAATTTGTTATAATAAATAAATTGAAACTAAAAGTATGAGGAGTGTTACTTTACACTGTGACTTTATTAAGTTGTTACTGTTTAAAAGAAACTAAGAAACAAGAGAATTTATAGGCCTATCTCCCTTTGGAAATACTAATTTAAGTTTTCACTAGGAGAAAACAAACTGACATAGGTTTAATATTAAATTATTGATTCCATTTTGGTTAGACAAATCAGTTGTTGCGAAACTCAGGCAATGAAATTTAGAGTGCATGTAATAGCACAACAAAGAATGTCAAAATAATTTACGTGAGATGTGCAGTGAAGTTAAAATTATCTCCGAAATCACATTAACAAAAAGTACCATATGGCCTATCAGCGACTCTGTAGGTTATAACACAATATAATTCGCTTTTTCAAAATTTACCAAGTTGGTGACTAGTGTAATATACGCGTATAACTTGTTGTTATAATCTGTATTACTTATCTGCATAACTTACGAGAATAAATGTAACATCGGTATGAATTTTTTTCATTTATTAGAAACAGCTTCGTCTCTTTGGTATAGAGATATTCTGAACCTCGCTGTTTTGCTCGTTTCGTACTTGGCATGGCAATCGGCACACGCGCAGGACCAAGTATTCAGCATCAAAAAGTGACTGTACTCGTGTACGTGTAATACTCGTAGCACTCGTTTACTTGTTTATTCGTTAGTTGCGTAGGGGGGTTCCGCGACTCGGAACCGGGTCGGAGTAATCGGAACGGGTATTTCAACTTTTCAGTTATCGTTGAATCGGAATAGGTATTTCCACTTTTCAGTCACTGTTATACCCGTTCTACAAAAACAATCGTTCCAAAATACCTGTTATAGGTATATCGGCCCACATATATTATTGCTAGTTACTTGTAGTTACACTGTCGGCATAAGGTTTTCAATATAAGGTACTCGGAACGTTCAGTAAAACGAGGAACTATTATTGAAAACATTCTGTAAACATGGCAATTGGCACATGCGCAGAATCAAGTATTCAGCACCAATAACTGTGACTTCGTACTTGTAGTGCTCTTTTATTCGTCAGTTGCGTAGGGAGGTCAAGCAGCTGTTGAATTTTTGGTCATTCAAGGTTGTCACTTCGGAAGAAAAAAATGCAGTCTAAATACTTTCTAGACATATCTCGTCCACCACAAAGAGTGTGCCGCACCAATACAAGGGGTGTGTTAGTGGAACATGAGCTATAAAGTTGGCCGTGTCCTTGGGTTTTGTCCGAAACAAGTGAAGTGTTCTGGCGGGCGCAGAAAAACGTAATTGCCACCCAGGGCCTGTAAAGAGAAACTCTAGCGGTGCCTCTGTCGGGTTTTAATTACTCCACCGACCTAAACCGTCATCACTGCACACTTGCATAATTAAAGGGGCGTTTTGGTGCGACGCTGAGGGTGTCGAGTCGGGCCTGCCTCCACTTGCATATGGTAACTTACACTCTTTCATGTCATGTAGTGTATATTACTCCGTTGTTTACAGAATACAAACGGATCCGACTGATTTTCGGTTTGCGCGTTCCACATTTAAAAAACGCGCGTTCAGACTCTTCAGAACCACTCTCTCTCTCTCTCTCTCTCTCTCTCTCTCTCTCTCTCTCTCTCTCTCTCTCTCTCTCTCTCTCTCTCTCTCTCTCTCTCTCTCTCTCTCTCTCCCCAACACACACACACACACACACACACACACACACACACACACACACACACACAGTTCAATCAACCAATCAACTGACGAAACGCCAGTACAATCTCCCTAAGGACGCTATGTGACTTACCAAGAGAACTGCTTTGAAGGAGATGAAATTATTTTGTAGTTAATTTGTTAATAATTAATTTTATTTAATTATTCTCATTACGTTTTAGTACATTTGACAGCTTCCTAGAGCTGAAAGTGTAAGCCGCCAAGCTGTAGGATTATTTGGCAGATGGCGCGGGATGAAGGATTCATGTCGTGGCATAACTACGGCTAGCGATTCAGACGATAGCTGTTACCTGTTTCGGACACAGTTATCAGTTACCAGACGTCTTGAGGCATCGGTCGCTCTCCGCGAGTCAGAGAGCCTCCATACCACTGGCAAAAGTAGGCGCAGTAAACGAAGTGTTCAGACGTGCCAGGAAGGAACTTCCTGACGAAAGTGTCCTCAGGAAGAATCAGGTTTACGGAATGTAAACAAGAAGTTATGCACGAGGACGGTACTATGGAGGGTTGTATAGAATTTCTAGCTTGAACTAGAACGACGTTCATTACATATGAGCCTAAGATACTGTTACACGAGCGTTTTTTTCCCGGCCGTGTGCGTGCGGTTGGGAAACGCATTGAATTTAACACACAGGCGGCAATGAAATGGGTGACTCCCGCATCGAAACGCAACCTGCTGCGTTTTTAGTGCGTTTTTAACACGCACGAGAGTGTTCAAAGATGCCGCTTAAATAGCATTTCTCTATTTACTCGTTACTATGGTAATTAATTTTGGTCTCCATGGTGTTGTTGACATCTTTATAAAAAAAATAAGTAACGTAAATATTTTCTTAATAAAGATTTATTTACTACTGATAACCAATGTTTTCTTTGATCTAAACACGGACGTTTCTGTGCTGTTGCGTGTTAACCTTTATACACACTTTTAACCTAACTATAGCCAGACCTGTAGGGATGCGCGTCCGAGTCGTCTCAACGCTGCCGTCCGATTATAAACCGCCTGTGTGACTACACTTCCGTCCGTACACGTACGAGAAAAAACACACGTGTAACCACGGTGCGTTTTTCCAAACTCTACGCGCGTTTCTCGTGTAACCGTACCCTAAATGTAGGGGGGGGGAGGAGGATACGCGGCATCGACGTCAACTGTAGTAAAGTCATTTTATACGATCACCTTGTTCACTACTACGAGACAAGGCTTTATAAGAGATTACTAAACAGATAGGTGAGCAAAAACAGAACGCTTGATATGCAGCAGCGTTCAAGATACGGAATACCGTGCTACTGTATTCCCGTCGAGAGAATATTCCGCACACAAGACACACATTTAATGATAATGTATGGTAAATACAGTAGATATGGCGTTGGATTTATAGCGCGCCAAAGGGAAGTTGGGTGGGAATAAAATATAAATCACAACTAAACATCTCGCGTCGTGTGACTTTGAATACACACATTAGCGTTGCCAACTGTACGACGTAAAATCTACCACGCGAAACATGTTCGTATTACTTGTTTGTTTTCGTTCAAAAACTGCTGGGAAATTTGCGGATTCTCTAGTTTTATCTATGTTTAATCAATAGAGGATTACCAAAGCTATAATTACGTAAGCAATACAAAAAGCAGTACGTATATCATCATCATCACTTCACGAATAGGATTTCTTCTGTTCCGGCCTCATGACTCCCTGACTCCCGCCATTTTGTGACTGGCCTGCCTACAGATCTTCCAACCGGCTCATACTCATAACCCAACTTCGGAAAGCGGGTAGACGTTGTTTCCAGGTTGTTCCCAACTTCTATCTAGATGTTGTTTCGAGCAATTTCTATAATTCTGAATGAAATTATTTAGGAAAGCTATATCAAGTTCTAGTCTAATATACTCTTTTCTATAAGATCGAGTCGCGTGTATACCTTTACCGATCACAAATAGCTCATTTTTGCACCAGTCCTTCGTCCTTATAGTCCAGGTCTCGCATCCATATAGCAGTGTTGGTACTGCCATTGTCTTATAGAATCTGATACACGTCTCTTGTCTAGCTTTCATTTTCAACGTCCTTGTCAGTATTCCACATATAGTTTGGAACCTGCGTAGTTTATTGCTGAGATCATCACTATATGGAACCTCTCACCTCTATAAGAAAGATTACAACCAAGTTAATTGAATATAGAGACCTGTTCTATGAGTTGGTTATTTAACATAATTCTAAATAGAATTTTCCAAAAAACTTTTATTTTTGCAGTTAAAAATTTTAAATTACATTCCTTACTTATCTGTTGGAGGCCATATAAACTTTTCTGCAGTGAATTCTCATTAGCCTGAATTACAGCAATATCGTCTGCAAAGAGCAGCATATTTAGTGCAGTACAGGTATTTAGCTTGATGCCAGAAGGGATCCCATCAGTAAGTCTTCTAAGCAGATAGTCAAGATATATATATATTAAACAACAGTTGGGACAAACAAAGTGCACCCTTGTCAATTAATTAAAAGTCCTCGTGAGACACGCCCGTCTCCCAATACAATATTTATCTCTGTTCCATTGACAACATTTATCCTCTTAGTTAATTTTCTTTGTCATATCCTCTGGAGATGTCCTTACCACCTTAATCTTTCACGGCAATTGACTCCAATAGGTGGTTAAACAAAGTTTCTTATAAAAAAGTTAAAATATAATTATTTCGGGATAAATAATGTAAAATGGGCAAAAAGGGTATAATAAACATGGACTAATTAAGGGCGGACTTAAAAATATTTCATTGCCTAACCGAAAGCATAAGAAAATATACATAAATGTTGAATACGTTTATTTAATTAATAGATAGTCCAGGAATCGTGACTTAACTGTATAACTATTGACAGAGATGGAATATTTTGCTATTATTATTGTTTTCCTCCTCATCATCATCACTCCAAGGACTAGGCCTTAGACCTGTTCTGGAACCCATCTCCTCCTCGATCTATCAATATCTCTCTTTCCAGTAGGGTGATAACCCAAGGCAGCCACAGGTAGACGGACATCAGAATCTTCTAGTGCGATGATACAATGTTTAAGTCGCGTCTAATATCCTCGTTCCTTCTCCGATCCAAAGAGAGAACAACCTTGCGACCCACTTAGAAATTTCATTTCGGCTGCCTGAATCCTCTGCACGTCCATTTTACCAAGAGTCCATGTCTCACTGGCGTGAATGAATGTGGGGATAGCCACAGTTTTATAAAATTTCATTCGGGTATCCTTCCGTGATTTATTTTTCAGGTAACTATGAATCGTTCCACAGATGCGTCTAAATTTTGTTAGCTTACTATCCCAATCAATATCAGTTCCATATGAGATATTACAATCCAGGTAATTTAAATGACTAGCCTGATCCAAAATCTGATTATTCACGACTATCTTAGTTCTTATAGGATACCTGCCCTGAAATACCATCGTTTTAGATTTTGTAGCAGAGATCTGTAGCCCATAGTCTTGTATAATGATACTGAACGTAAATATCACCCGCTGTAACTGGATTGTTATCATATTTTTAACAATTATGTTTCACGATAATTTATTCAAAAACTAAGAGTGCACAAAACGTAATAATCGCTTCATATTTATGTCATACCTATGTTGCCAACAATTATCGTAAAATTCATTGTTGTAGATATATACATGAACCTAAAATAAACATGTCAAAAAGATTATTTAAATTATCTTCAAACTGAGAACCGTCAAACCCGTGTATGACGAAATTAGCCAAGTTTTGACCAAAATACAGAAATGCCACTGTTGACGTTCATTCACTCACCTTACTATAGACGTCTCGTCTTTCAGAAGTAGAATTGTCAGGTCCACTGTATTCAGTTTTAACTGTCACTAAAAGAAGAGAAAAATATTTCTTGTAAATTTCGTGAACTGAAATGGAATACTTTCTGTACCACGAACAAAAGACTCCTGGTTTTTAATACAAAACAATTCTGCCCGCATTCTACTTAAAAAGCAGGTCTCGTAAGCAACTGTAATGTGCCTTTGAAAAGTCAACGTATTTAGCATTGTACAATATCACACAATACAGTGATGTATGAAGTTGACATAAAACCGTCAACTTAAAATAAACACGTACGGTAGGTGCTCGCACAGGGAAGGCAACACAAAAAATGACAAAAGGATTTTACAAAACTTATAGAGTTTGTATATGTGTATACATATATATAGCAGTAGATATAATTTTCATAAAACGTGGTAATTTAACTCTGAGCGTATGATAGCATGTTGCAATGAAAATTTGTCAAAGTAATAACTGCGAGTTTGGAGATTGTATGATAGACAATAAGATATATGTCAAATTTGTTAGTTTTAAGTAAATTTTTGACAGTAAAAAAAAAAAATTAATGTGATGTGGTGCGAAATTATGCGTAGACATATGACGAGTGGGCGTGTGCGGGTACCTATAACTATGTTACGGGGTAATAAAAAAAAAAACAGAGATTAAACTAAATAACTTTTGTGAAAATAAAAATTCTGACAAGAGACACCAGAATGCACATAAATAAAAAACCTTTCCAGTGGTAATATTTGTTTACAAATTAAAGAACTAAATATAGTATACGAGTTTTTTAATAAAGAACATTTTATGACTCTTAAGATAAGTAATAAAATTAAACTGGCTTTATTTGCAAGCTCCACTTTGTCCGCAGACAGTATTTTACAATAAGAAAGTTATCTGAACTTAAGCCGCAAGGGTAAGGGAATGTTGCAGCCAATAAACGCATGAGAAATTGGCTAAAATCTTAGTCGATTTTTTACTCCGTATCGGTCATTCCGTCTCCCTCAGAACCTGAAAGTTCGCGAGTTGATTAAATATCAAGTGCTAATCCGGCATAATACAAGATTGTCCGCATAGGCATTTGAAAAAGACACTTGAAGTTCGCAGGATTGTTGTGTATGTTTGATACACAAAATAAATTACAGTTAAAAATTAATTAAATACAAATTTTAGAAGTACCCAACCCGAGAACGACCCTGAAAGCCGGAAAACAGGGGGAGATTGCAGCGGTATCCAGAAGGAACAACCATTCGTATCTTCCGGACTGGATCATTGAATAATTAGTATAATTTTGTTATCATAAACAGTATTAAATTGTTAGTGCAACTGGTAAAAAATCGTTAATAAATCTGAAGCATTCCAATATACGATTCTACCGACTACTTATTCTATGCGACCCTTGTACATAGTAATTTATACTGTTATATTACAAATAAATCCTTACTGAAATAAATAATATAACATAAAGGAATTTAAAAACTCATAAAATAGTCATAGTTATAGATATTATGTACATTTTTAAACGACCTATTTTACAACATATATATTATTACGAACAGTATTTCCACCATGTGTACCACATTTACAGTCTCTTCTAGCAAAGCATCTACAAACATAATTACATATTTAACATAACATACATCACGTATAAAAGGAACTTTTAAAGTACAGATATCACCAAATATTCTCCCTTGATCGCGTTTCGGCTTTGAGCGTCCTCTGGCTGAAGACAATACTTCTTCATAGCTGCTTTGGTTTCACTTTACATCAGTGGTTCTCACCTTTTTGAGGTTTATGCCCCCCCCCCATTAATTCGCTTATATGAACCTACATCTCCCACAACTCTGCCTTACAATTGACCTATACAGTTGACATAAAATGCGATCTCGCGCGTGTGTATATCCGTGCACGCATTAACTACTATTAGATGTTGCACAAACATATTAAGTTCTAATTCAGTGTTGTTGTTTTTTTTAACGTTTAATATCGTACTTAGAATAGAAAAACTAGTCAGTCCGACAATGATATTTTTCAAATATTTATTGAGATATTAAATTAAGAAAAAAGGCATTAGCGTCCTGCTGACCAAGGAATTAGCGGTGTAAAGAGCAGTTTATTGACTCGCGAACTGCAGACTTTACTGTAGGTAAGAAATGAAAGAAATATGGGGTATTTTGAAATTAAATTAAATTAATTTATAATCTCGCCGACCAGGATCTTTGTTATCTGGCCTCCTTGTTGCTTCTACCTGATACAGATATTGGGTAGTGTTCGGCGTACATCTGCCGCTATTGTGTTTTTGCAATTTGTCGTTTCTTAACGGCCTGAAGAAGATTGCCGACGGCGAATCGAAACGTTGCCGACGTGATGCAACCGACCGCGGCCTAACAGCCCGGTTTTAGTAGTAATTTTGAATTTATTGACACCGGCCGCGCGAGCTTCAGACTAAAGTTATGTTGAGATTCCAAAATATGTAGTCTTCAAATGGTAATATGAATAAATGCTGGAAAAACGGTTTATTGAAGAATCAAGAAGAACAGAGGGGAATAACGTACGATACGTAACCAAAGCGAGCAAACAAACGTCACAACCGAAGAACACGTGGGAAACACGTGAAACAACGACAATAGATAATCAAAAACATTCGCCGGAAACAAAAGGGCTGCCTGCCAAAATCCTACAGAGGAGGAGGAGGAGGAGAAGGAGGATTATTCCCCCTGCCCTTTGTTTCTCTCCCTAACTGCAGCTAATATCATGTGTACGCTTTTTGTTTTTTATGTTTTCCACTCTGCGAGCAGTCTCTATACAATTTCTCTTTTGTTTTAAGATTTTTGTTGTTTTGTTTTTAATTCCAAATATTTCTTTTTGTAAATATTTATTCAGTCACAGTTCTCGAGTTGAGAACACAAGACAGAAAACATGAAAATACTAAATTAAGAACACGAATTCTTAGCAGCAGAATAAAACAAACGCTATTACAATAAAGGCTATTATTCACACACATACACACACACGCACACTAATTCTAGCAAAAAGTAGTGAGATAAGAGTGAACACCCGCCTCACATTTTGGCTTTGCAGCGCGTGAATTCCACCTGTTCGGTCCCACACAGCAGGCCCTTGCGAACTGGCGATATCACACTGATGATAAATTCAAAATTTTGCGTAGAAATGATTATAGGATATTGGATGAGAATTTTTCAGTAATGAATGCTAGTGAAGAAGTCGTGTTACGTTACGATAAATTTTTAAGTGAACTCACCGATTTTGTAGAAAAGTAGATCTTCAATTGTACTTTCAGATAAATAAAAGTATTTCCATAAACATTCTACATGTCCATTATTTTTTGTAAACATTGTCGGGTATTTTCTATTATAAAGGTGATCGCTTCCAAGTAAGAATGCATTCAGGTATAGGCTACTGAGGGTTCCAATACACATAAAGATAATATCACTTAATCGAATCTTAGCTTTAACAATAAAAATATTCTTCGTATTGTTTAAATTAGCAGCCATCCTTACTATTTCTTTTATGAATTTGCTAACTGAAATTCATAAAAGAAATAATAAAAATATTGCTAACTCTGCCTCGGTTATAGTTACCACAACCAGATAAAACTACATGGAATATGTCCTAGCAAGAGATTACAGTTTCAACTTAAGACAAATGAAAGTCGACCATCATCATTTGCAAGGATAAACCAAGGATGGTTTGTTCAGGTCTCAAATAGGCAAAGATTACAGCTGGTCACTCCAGCGCTTCCTCGGACGTCCCACACCTCTCCGATTCCTCGGCTTATAGTTCCATAGTTGTTTGGGAATGCGGCAGTCATACATTCGCAAAGATGTTTCCACCAATTCAGCCGACGCTCGCAATCATGTCAAGTATATTTATAATATTCAGTTCCTGCCGTATATCTGTGTTCCTTTTGTGATCATGGACAGTATACCCAGCCACGTGCCTGAGAAATCTCATTTCAGTCGCTTGGATACGACTGCCCTGGTCTTTCGTGAAAGTCCAATTCTCAGACCCGTAAAGAAGTTTAGAAAGGGCCATTATCCTGTAGAATTTTAGGCGTGTTTCTTTACTTGCTGACTTAAGAGTTCGCCTGATGGTCCCGCACATAAGGTTGAACTTATGCAACTTATTCACAACGTCATTGCTTGCATTAAAAGTCACACTGTAGCCCAGGTATTCAAAATCGCTGACTTGTTCCAGGACAGTACCATTTATAACAATTTGTCCGTATGGGATCAGTTCCACAAAAAGCCATCACCTTGGTCTTAAGTGTGGATATGATTTAACAAATGTATATCCAGCTGCAACCTGTTTTCAGAATCCAACAGAATAGCCTGATCGTCCGCAAACAACAAAGTGTCAATTGTATAATGGCCAGTCATTAAATGCTCAATACTGAATGTATTATTTAAATATAATAAATAAACACTTGGATTAGTCCTACAGATACTTTTTATTTCCCTGATAGTTACGGCAGCTTCTGAGTTTAGATTTGAGTTCAACTAATCTGAGTATTCTAAGCTCTGCCACCACCATAACTGGTGAAACAATTTTCAGGAACAAGAACTACCTGCAGAAACAAACCAAGTCTTTATTTAATAAATTTAAATATTATTAAATTACAGAGGAGTCAGCGTCAGCTTTCTTAATACTTCATATAAATTATATTCATCTATAATAAGTCATGGTAGAATGCAATAACGGAGGTCATGCTTTCAGAGGCCCAGAACGGTTTCAGGAAGGGCAGATCATGTTTAACCAGCATTGGTCTCTACTTAAAGGCTCACGTCATTGGCCGAGTGTGAGAGTTTCTCTCACACAGCACATTCATCACACTCCTGAAATGATAAATCAGGTTTCTTTTTTTTCGTATCGGCCATCTAAGAACCACATGCCAATTTCAATTCTTTACTCTTTGTTATTTTCTTTTTTCCACTATCTTCTCACTGTGTCTCTTCTTTCTGTCTTCAGTCCACTTTGAACCGCGTTTTTCTCTCTCCTACCCTGGGCTCCCTCCATTTCAGATTTATTTTGTTATATTACTAATATACTTCGTATATTTTAATGTTTTACTTTTATTTGTTGAATATATTTGACATCTACAGTGCGTTGTTTTCAAATAAATTTTTGTAAATATTTATGAAGAATAAGGTAAGACGTACTTCGCTGTGCAAAAAGCAGTTGCAGGTGGGTGTTTTGTTTCTGTAGTTCATTTGTTTCCGTTTTTACCAAACGAATCTACAGGTTTTACGCCTGATAGATGTATTACAATATTTTATTCTTTTAGTGCTCACAGAAGGACTCAAACCAATTTGTTTTCCCAAATATGAAGGTTCTGGTTATACACCTTGTCTGACTCATGAGTATAGGATTGTTTAGTATCACTATAGTAGTTATACTTTTCTGATACACGTATCTGATTATATTTCACATGACTCTCTATCTTGATATTTTCATCATCGTTTTGGTTTAATATATCAATATCATCTTTTCTAATCAACTGTGGTTAAAAACTGCGGAAGTCATTCATTTCCTTCTTTTCATTCCATTCGAAGCGCTAAGTCGAAAATTTTCTTCCCTCTATTCGTGTTAGGAAAACTCATTATAATTCAAATGAATATACCGTAATATGTCACAATTTAAAGAACCTATTGAGAAAAATTAACACAAAATAATGATAGTTACTACTACTAGCAAAGGTTAAAATAAAAATAGTTTGTAAAAATTAACATTAGAAAACTATTATATGCTCTGAAATACCCACGAAAACAAAACATAACATAGTTTTTCTAAAACATATTTGTAAATAATTTGGTAACACGATTGGTCGTGTAATGAGAGAAATTCTCGCAAAGGTGTAATGCTTAAACATAATATGTACTCGCAAAATTCACAGACACTACAGAACCTTTAGACAGCCAAACACAGCACTCACAACAGTCCCAAAGTCAGCTAGACAAAGAGCCACCACATCACTTGCCACCTCCCTGCACACTTTGTGTGGAAATATCATTGTGAGATAAACTCTCACGTAACGACCTATGACGAGTTAAATTGTATATTTACAATAGCCCAGCTGTAGAATAGAAGCGTAGAGTGTATCAGCTGCCCACATATATAGCTTCAATATAATATTGCATCATTATACAGTTTGTTACACAATACTGTGTATTATAAGATTTGTATGATTTTAATTGAACATTCTAATTTACGAAACCGCAATTGGACTACAATTTTGTGTGTAGAGGCCGCTTATTACACAGTGATAATACAGATCGTGTTACTGAGGTTGAGGTCGTTTCATATCCCGCTCAACAAAAGCTGAATTTATAATAAGCAGTAATGAAATCGTAATAACTGTGTTGCAGTGTGGCAGAACCGAGCGAAACAGTTACACTATAACTGGATCATGTGTGTGGAAGAAGCGCCGAGCATACACGCGGCTCTAAACTACGTGATGAGCGTCTGTAATGCTACATGAAACGCTTCTATGTATTCATGTAATGTTTGCGGAAGGGAAACGAAAATTGTACGTGTCGGACAGAACAGTGTAAGATAATGTTTGTTCGAATGTGAAGCCTTATGTGGGTTTCTGTGTCACATTTACAACATTATGTTCGCCAAGAATGGTGGGCAGAAAGTATATCGAGAAAAAAATGGTTCACATTGGTTGAATTTGATATCATAAAGATTCGCCGGAGTCATACGAGACCACATCGTAGGCTACATATGTAGGCTAATTTTTAACGTCAGCCGTTGTAGTAGGGGATATAACGTGTGTCGCGTATTACAAGCAAATACGTGGTGAATACGCTACACAAGTCGAAACGTATGTGCGGGTCTATCAGGAGAACTCTACAATCAACGTTTAGCGATGGAAAAGCTGCTTGTATCTCTTCAAAAATTTAGAAATGCCACCTTTAGTCAAGTTCCGCCAATTTGTTTTCCAATTTTTTCATAACTGTAGCCTTGTTCATAACTTAATAGTACTAATTTACATCTGAATAACATGTCTGTCGGTATGCAGGCCACTTATAATGACAAATAATAAATATATTTACCTTATCTCCTGTCTCGTGACCACATGTATAACGCAATGAATTATAATTGATGCGTTTCGAGACTATGTCTCGTCATCAGAATATTAAAATTTTATCACTCAATAAGATCGTTAAAAATTTTAAAACATTAAAATTACAAAACCGAAACCAAATCATATAAGCATTTATGTGAAGCGAGTGCGCACTCGATGAAAGCCGGCCGGACACTCGATTATAATTATATTGATTAAAAATTCAATGAGTGTCCGGCTGGCTTTCATCGAGTGCGCACTCGCTTCACATAAATGCTTATATGATTTGGTTTCGATTTTGTAATTTTAATGTTTTAAAATTTTTTAACGATCTCATTGAGTGATAAAATTTTTTCATATTCTGATGACGAGACATAGTCTCGAAACGCGTCAATTATAATTCATTGCGTTATATATGTGGTCACGAGACAGGAGATAAGGTAAATATATTTATTATTATTACTTTACATCGCTTTCTTCTTAACCAGTCAACTCTTTGCGCCACCTACAAGCTCACTACATAAAAGAACACAAATGAAACCCAACCAACTTGATAACAATCACATAACACACTGACAAATATCCTCCTCTCAGCTCCAATACATGACATCAGTAGCTGAATCCTACTGTTACCTGACTGGTTCTCTGACACCTGATTTACATTCTAAACACTCAAGCTGATTGGCTACTTTCAAATGAAGGAAATCTACTTCATATTAACGTAAGCAAATTGTGCTTCTTTTTTCTGGTTATTTGGCTACAACTTTTGATAGAATGCAGATAACTAAACAAACTTTGAAAATTGCATTCTTGTTTAAATTATCTTTCCATCATCATCGTCATCATTTCAAGGACTAGGCTTTAGACTAGTTCCGGAACCCATCTCGTCCTCGGTCTCCGTCATCTCTCTGCCCGGTAAGGTGAAAAACCCAAGGCATCCACAGGGAGACGGATATCAGGCATGCAATTCAAGTGTTCACACCATCTCCTTCTGTGGATTATCTTTCCATTGATGTATAATTTTGTGGTATCACTAAAATAAATGATGTTATGAGCCATCAAATTTCAGAAGCACAAACTTCAAAACTTCGAAACACTTTTTTTTTAAACGTTTGTACAATTTTGGCCTCTGGTGTAAGCCGAAAGGACAGACAGGTGTGGCACGTCCGAAGAACCGTTGGAGTGACCAGCACTAGTCTTATCTGTTTGGCCGGAAAAAATCATTTTTTGTTTTAGTCCTTGTGAAAGATAACGATAACTGTGATGATAACGGCGTTGTATTGTCTGAGAAAAAGAAAAATCTTTTAGACTTCTACTGTATCTTCCGCACTTTTCATTCAAGAACATCATTCCTCGAGACTACAGACACACAGTCATCGTCGTCGTCATCCTTTACGGCTTAGGCTAGTAGCTTGTTCCAGTCATCCAACTATCGCTTACGGAATCTTCCCACATTGCTCTTCCCCTTTGGATTATAGTCAAGGTCTCTTGTTGAAAATCTATTTGTATCCTTTCTCTCTATGTGTAACCGCCACTCCGTTTGTACCGGGAGATTTTCTCATTTAAGTTTTCAGCTATGCCTTGCTCCATTCTAATATGATCATTTTTTACAAGATCTCTCCTGATACAACTCTTTACAGCCCTCAAGAACCTCACTTTCGCTCCTTGTATTTTAAGCAATTATTTTCAATAAATAATTTTACTTACGTAGGAGCTGGAATTTTAATTGTTCACTAATAGGTGGCAAAATTATTATGGTCCGAGGGTAAATCCGCGACTTTAAACGTCAAGTATCTATTGTGGACATTAATAAATGATGAGGAAACGTGAACATAAAATTTCGTGTAGCTACTTGTTTAAACAACATTTTTGAAAATATTTATAAATAATTAAACAGTTATGACGAAATTATCGTGAACTTGTTTATTCAATAAATTGTCATTTTGCTTGAGAAAATTCTGCTACCGTTAAGCTGGCGCCAGTGGGATTCCCGAATAACTCGTGACTAGGCAGGCAGAACGAACGAAATTCCTCTCTCAACTCCCCCTCCCCCCCCCCACAACTCCAAACTGTGTATAACATGGACTAATTTATGAATGATGTACGGACCATATTGAAGCTTAACGGAGTGCGTATACTTGAAATGTCTGTATTTACTCTTGTTATTAAACATTGTTTATCTTCAGAACTTTATATAGTAGTTTACTAAGCATCCAGCATTGTAATAGTTACTTAGTATTACTGTACTAAGCAATTACTTAGAGTACCTAGGCAAATCATTTGCCCATCGGTTAACAAAATAAAATTGTCAGTTTTAGTTTTAGTTGTTTTTTAAATATTTTTTAGACTTTACTTCAGCTAAGTTGCAATAACATTGTGTTTTGTAAGAAAGTACAATTTACAAAATGCATACCTTATACGCCTACCATATTATATATATATTGTCACCGGACAAAAGGCTTGCCGCATGACAACTGGCGCCAATCGTACACACTATCGTTTTTGGTGGCCCTAAAAAGGACCGAGTGGCGAGAACGGTGATGTTGGTCGTGCCGCGCTGAGATGTTCGGCGGCTGCGCCCGCTGATCGTGGCGTACTGCAGTCCTCCTCTTCTTTCGGCACCGGTTGTAGAGTCGGCTGCCGGCCCAGCGAAATCCATCGCTGGCGCGGAACGGGAGTGCGAAGACGCAAGAACGGCGGTGGTATTCTTCGGCTGTTCCTTCCGGCTGACTCCGCCCCGATGTCGTCCGAGAGAGGAGAGGAGATGAAGTGCGTTCGATGGCGTGGCGATGAAGTGCTCAAAATTTTCTGCCGGCCCGGGTTTTATTAACTAACCGGGATCGCTGATTGGCTAGCTCCGAACACGCAGTTGGTCACGTCTCGGCGGCTGCTGATGCCGGATTGGCTCGCTCCGAGCACGTTGTTGGTCACGTCTCGGCCGCTGGTAACGGAGAGCAGATGTTCGCATATCGCTACCGTCACAATATATATTACATTTAATATTTATAAATAAATTTACTTCAAGATATACCTTTTTTTTCCTTATTAGGAACATGTTTCGGGTACTATCTTGCACCCATCCTCAGCCTTCCGGTTTTTTTGTCTGGTGAACCGGAAGGCTGAGGATGGGTACAAGATAGTACCCGAAACATGTTCCTAATAAGGAAAAAAAGGTATATCTTGAAGTAAATTTTTTTGTAAATATTAAATGTATTATATACATCAAGAAACGGACTGTAGCAGAAAGTGATTGAATATATATATATATATATATATATTCAATCACTTTCTGCTACAGTTCGTTTCTTGATATATATAAAGTATTTAAAATTTATAATTATATAACCTCAAGATGTTCTTTTCCTTATTTGGAGCATGTTTCGAGAGTTCCTGTTCTCTCATCTTCAGCCTTCACCATCTTGTTTCTGGTTAAGTATTTGTGTGTTGGCTGCTGGATGTTATTAAGGTAGTTTGTTGGTCTTTGGTCTTTTAAAGTTGTATTATTGTGTGTGGGTGTGGTATATGTTTTTGTATTTTGTGTATTTTCGATATTGAGTGCTTTGAATATTGTGTCATGTTTTGTATTGATTTGTATTTGTTCTGGTATTAGTTTGTTTTGTGTTTTATGTTTGTATATTTGTAAATTTTCCCAAATGTTCATTATGGTGCCTTTGTGTGGTATATGTTTTATTAGTGATACATTGGTTATGTTTGGGAATTCGTGTCCTGTGTTTATTGCATGTGTGGCTAAATTGGATTTATATATTTCTGGTTTTTTGTATGCGTTTAGGTGTTCAAAACAACGTTTTTTCAGCTGTTTTCAGCCAACACACAAATACTTAACCAGAAACAAGATGGCGAAGGCTGAAGATGAGAGAACAGGAACTCTCAAAACATGTTCCAAATAAGGAAAAGAACATCTTGAGGTAATATAATTATAAATTATATATTGGCAACACTGATAGCTTATTTACGTTATGAGACAATATTTACATAACCCCAGACAGTTATGGGAGCCATGAACTTCAACCTAATTGAGAATGTATTATAGTACTTTGGAAACCAGACATAGGAAAGAAAAATATCCGTAATAAAATACAAGTCATCGCCAGGATAATTGACGTTGCCAGAAAAATTGACAAAGACAAGGAAAGAGACAAGGCTTAAATTTTATAAAACAATGGCAGTGCCTGTTTTACTATATGGATGTGAAACATGGGTTCCTACAAAGAAGATTAAAAATCAGATTCAAACTTCGGAAATGAAGTTTCTGAGAATAACAAAGGGTTGCACGAGGCAGGACCGTTTGCGCAATGAAGATATTAGAGAAGAGCTACAGGTATTCTCCATAAATGATAAGATCTAGACATATAGCAGGGAATGGTTACAGCATCTGGACTGAATGGAGGATGGACGACTACCTAAGATTGCGTTTCAATATAGACCCTATGGTACAAGAGGTGTAGGAAGACCTACAGTGAGATGGAGAGATATTCTGTAAAGACGTAACAGGCAAAGGAAGAAGAAGAAGAAGAAGAAGAAGAAGAAGAAGAAGAAGAAGAAGAAGAAGAAGAAGAAGAAGAAGAAGATTGACATTGCAATCATAGTCACTCCTTAAAGAAAACAGTCTCAGCAGACTCGGAAATATAATCAGTGTTGAAGTGGGATTTTTAAATTTATTTAAGTTGTATTACAATCTACACACCAAGGATAATCAGTAGTATTAATCTGACGCCATTACAATGCGTCCACTGTGTCACTGGGTGTGAAACGTTTAAACTACACACTTCACCACAGCTGGACTGAAGCTCCTTGCCGAGGACAATCAGCCTGTCGCTGTAATTGACGAGTGCTGCATTTATCTCTTCTGTGAGTAAAGGCACTTGTAGATTTCTCTCAGTTACACGGTTGGGTTAATATAGTATGTTAGTGATGAATCTTGAGTACTTTGTTCTGGAAGCGATAGAGTATCCCAACGCTGGAGTCACTGATTGTTTCCCACAGCTGTATGCCTATACCATAAGTCCCGATTTCAGGACACATTTATAAATTAACGGTTCGTTTCCAAACTCAGGTGAGACTTCCTGCCAATCAACCAATACGGTTTTTTAAGTTGTATACCACGCTGTTTCCGCTTAAGAAATTGTGTTTTTTCGCAAGTGAGTCGTTGGTCGATGGAAGTATGGATAATATAAGAAATAAAGAAAGAAGTAGTTTGTTGTTAAAATTCCTTCCCGGCTTGTTTGGCCGTGATTCAATGTTTTCTGCAAAACCAAACGTTTCGGCAGTGACATCGACTGCCCCATCATCAGTGAAAATCGAGTGGGCTTACGTGAGGTGGTATACGTTAGTGACTACAGTACTATGGTTTAGGCTGAAAAAAGAAGTAGAAGGAAGTAGTTTCTATGGAAATATTTCATTTCAAAAATGATTTTAAATACGATTTTAAATCTTAAAACATGGGTGTCATGTATGCTTCTCCATACCGATATTTTCAGTTGGTATCACTGTTTCCTGTTCTTTAATAAAAATACTAAAGAAGTGATAATTTTCAATTTTTCCTTGTCGTGTCATAATAATCTGGTCAGGGACCGTAGTTTCAATAAAAGTGTAGACCGGGAACAAATACTCAATAAAGAGATCATTTTCTTTTTATTTCAAATGTACCGGTAACGCTAATGTGGCATCATTTGTCTCGCGCGCGAAGTACACAATATACTTGTTCCGTAGCAAAGTGTTATCCGATTTGAAATTCAATACGCGACGACAGTACGAGCACACATGAATAATGTAAACAGTCACTTAAAGGTGCAAAAAAGGAAATGTGTATCCATGTCTCGGCCAAATCTATTCCAGCATTAGCGAGATTTGGTCTGTCTCACTTGTTAACGGATGGGGTGGGGGGGATTATGAAAAATATCCGGATTTGAAACACAAAGTAAGAACAGACCGGACGGACACGCGACTCGGGATCAATACCTGGTACTGCTGCTGGAGTTTGACGGGTCGGTCCTTCCTTACAAGGTCATAATGAGACACATACACATAGCGCTAAAAGTAAACGTCATTTTTTATGTATGCGTTGCTGAAACACTGTCCATGTACTTAGAACAAAACAAGCAGGTCACCTTCTTGCCGCTAACCCTTAAACGAATGTTAAAACAGGTGCGTTGAACCTCGTCTTACTTACTATATAATGCCCTTTCATGGTACCGCGCTGCGGTCTTGTGGTAACCTACCCTCTGAATTCGATATCCATCATCATCATCAACTTCTTAACGGTTTTAGGCTTTACCGGCCTGTTCCTTTCCCAAAGTCCACCCTTTTCCAGGTCTAGCAACTTATCTTCTGCCTCTAGGGTTGTAATATTTGGCCATCTTCGGTAATATACTTTCTTCCATTCTACTTTTGTGTTGAATCTATTTTCCTACTAGTAATTTTATACAAACCACTATGTTGTATTTTGTACTGACGAACGCTTTCGGCAGTCAAGCCATCTTCAGGTCATTTAGCAACCTATTTTATATCCTTCTATATTCTTCTATTTTCTTTTGTATTCTTTAATCCTTCCATTAGCTACAAAAATAGCTAAATTACTTCTGATCTTTTCTATCCTGATATGATCTCGTCTATTACAACTTTTAACTGATCTCCAAAAATTCATGTTTGTATCTTCTGTTCAACTTTTTTCGTTATGACGCAAGTTTCAGAATAATAGAGCAGTGTAGGCATTGCCATTGTTTTATAAAATTTTATTTGGTTTCTTTTCTACATTTATTTCCCAACGTTCTCCAAATCGTTCCACACGTTCTTGTGAAATTCGTCACTTTATTTTCTACCTTGATCATAAATAATGTCACGTCCGAGATAGCTGAAATGTCTTACTTGTTCTACGCATGTGTTGTCTACGCATATTTTGGTACGAACCGGTTCATCTCCTATAAATGGCATTATTTTTGTCTTCGATTCAGATATGGTACAGTTATATTCTCTTCCTATTTTATATGAGATGTATATTGCTCGCTGGAGATGGTCTTCTGAAGTGACAAATATAGCTTGGTCATCCGCGAACAGAATGGTTTTCTTTTCAAGCTTTTATTTCGGTAGATTTTAATACCGTCAAGGAATTGTTCTTTCCATTTTTGTGTGGAGATCATCTAGATAAAGGTTAAAAAGTAATGGTGACAGACAGCAACCTTGCCTTACGCCTTGGTTTGAATAACATGTCTGTCGGCATCCAGGTCACTTATAATGACAAATAATAAATAAATATTTATACACTCGCTTCGTATAAATACTTATTTGGTTTCGATATTGTGATTTTAATGTTTTAAATTTTAACGACCTTTTTGAGTGATTATATTTTAATATATATTCTGATGACGATACATAGTATCGAAACGCGTAAATAATATCATTGCGTCAATACATGTGGTCACGAGACAGGAAAAGGTGAATATATTTATTTATTATTTGCCTTGGTTTGTTTCAATAGGTATAGATTGAATTCGATATCCGACCACCTTAATGTGCGCGTACAGTGGGCTAACATTATCATTGATTATCAATGCAGAGTTTTAAAATACGATTAGTCTTTTCTACTCGGTGTTCAACCGTCTCACGATCTCTTCGATTTACACAATAATCGCACAAGTTTTACTACTTGCTAACGTTAATATTCCTCTACTCACCAGAACAAAGAGTAGAGTATATACACTTTGAGTGAATGTAAGTAGAATGAGGCTTTGCTAAAGGTTATAGGCATGAGGAGACGACAGTATTTGGGACACGACACATTTCTCAGTGACGCAAACTGTGATACTTGATGAGGAATCAAAGTGGACTACAGGGAGACAGGAATACATAGTTAAAGTTCAACGTTCTCACGAAGTCAAACCAATTAACTTCTCTACAATATAAATAGAAATTAAAGAGATAGGTTCAGAGAAATTAATCTATTTATTACGTCACAAAAAGAGATTCTCGGGCGACATTTTGAGTTGTATGTACGTAATAAACTGTTGGCATATAAACAAGACATTAAACTTAAACACGTCTGGACGTGTAGCGTACATCTCTGGTGATGCACAAAGTAAGAGAAACATTTCAAAACAAAGTACTGAGATATATTGTTAATGCTCATGGTACATACAAAATGAGGACATCCACAGGAATTTGAAGGGTCCGCGAGGGGGGTTCTTAGTCGAAGGGTCCGGGGGGTGTGACGCAAACATATGCTTTCATTGAAGAGAAATGCACCAGCCTCTCCACCGCAACTCCACTCTCACGTACACGTTGGTGGGCCCTGTTACGCCGAGCATTCCACTCTAAGGTTGTGGTAGTCAATCCTTTCGCCGGACTGGATCGGTAAGCAAACTAGAGATGGGGGTTCTGTCAGGGCAGCCTGGGAGTATCCTGGGTCCTGGCCTGGCAGGATGGTGCACATTGGTAGCAGGGTGTGGATCTAGTGTGAAGGCGTAGGAGCCTACAGTAGGCCAAAGGCTGCACACATGGTCTGAGTTAGTATAATGCGATCGGGCAGAGGGAGATCTCAGCTGAGGTGGAAGCAACTCTCTAGGAGAAGAGCAGCCCGAAATCAAAGCTCCTGGTTCTCCAGGTTGGCGTTTTTACAGCAGGCCAGTAACCTGCTTAAGTAAAAATGTATGTACTTACAGAACTCATACGGGGCTCGGAAATCGGATGGAAAATACAGAATAGTGTGAAGACTTGAATCGCATTCCTGATATCCGTCTACCTGTGGCTGCCTTGGGTTATCACCCTACTGAGAAGAGAGATGTCGGTAGACCGAGGAGGAGATGCGTTCCGGAATAGATCTAAGGCCCAGTCCTTGGAGTGGTAATGATGACGCTGACGATGATGCTTCAGTCAAAGATAAAGTTTACCGATACGCTAGGAAGAATGAGAAACGTAAGCATAAACACCAGAATGTCGAGATGCTGGAACTTCACGACAATACTGAGCTTGTGCGAAGGCTGTACAGAATGACACCTTTTGACTTAGTGGAATGTGTCAAGTGATAGGCATTACAAGAACAAAATGATAATTTTTTGGTGAAGTGCGCCATACTACGCTCATCCTACACCTTGTAAATTGATAAATGGGCTCAGCCCAGTCTCAATAAAATAAATAGGAGAAAAACATAAAGAGATGGTTCTAATGACATGCTATGTAATTGATAACTATAGACAGAATGATCACTGTTGCACACCACTATATAAAAATTATCCCGATCCCGATATAGTGGTGTGCAACAGTGATCATTCTGTTTGTGATTTCAACCACTAACACAAATTTCTTCATTAAACGTCTGATAACTATAGATAAATTAATAGATCTGAGACAAATATATGGCATTTTGGTTTATTTAAAATTAACTAATTGAACAACGGATACAATTTTAATGTTCTTATTACTGATTTACTACTAATCCAACATCATTCGTCAAGTACCACGTTGCCTTTTGGCCGTAGCCCACATGCTTTCTACATTTTTGCGTGTGGGCTTGGATTGTCAAATTGTATTGAGGCGTTTTCACACTTTTAAAATATTAATTATCTTTTACGTTTAGCATGCAATATTCTCCCCAAGCGATATTATAACAATTTTTATTTATTATGTACGTGAGGCACAAACATTACGGTAAAAAAAAATTCTTAGAGATGCTGTTCAATAATATTCTCTCTATTGTCGAGTCAAAAACAAAAGTCCGTTCGACTTGACGATGCGCACGGCCAAATGTAATAGCTTTTGCAGAGACGACATTTGTCGAAGGCAAACCTTTCTCTTCGTAGTTGTTACGCGTTGTGATTGACTTGCAACTACTACACAAAGCCATCAAAAGGCGCGCAGAGTAGACATAACTGAAAATCATAATGTAGCAAAGAAGGCAACTCCTAATGACAGTTTCGAGACAAAGTTACAGGGAATAAAATGCATAACTTCCATTAAAGTCTTTACTACAGTTAAAAAAGATGGGGCTGAAAACTAAAACACTGATGTAGGCTATACAGTATTTTCAGAACAACCCATAGTAACGTACGATGTGGAGTGTCGGCAACTGACCACTAGAATAAAGCTGAAATCTAAACAAGCTGACCTCACCTTCAGCAGCCAGTATTACATATATACTTTGGGGAGAGGGGACAGAACAAAAGTGTAGCATATGTACAAAGCAAAACGCTCAGTGAAGATTATATTTGTGCGTCCAGACAACGTCCGTACAATTCGCCCACATAATTTTATGTTACGAAACCGATACACTCCGTTACCAAGTCAATAATCAAAATTTTAATACGCATTTATAGATCACACCTGTTTTTCCAATGTTACGTATTGATAAGATAATTATTATCACTGTGCTGTGTATGTAAACATTAGCGTTTCGAACTACAGCGTGGCGCCGTGGCTTAGTTGGTTAAAGCGCCTGTCTAGTAAACAGGAGATCGTGAGTTCGAATCTCGCCGGTGCCTAGTAATTTTTACACAAATTATTTTTTTAAACATTCGGTTTTTAAATTAAATTTTCGAATTATGTTAAAGGACACCGCTGCATGATTGTGAATTATTACTGGTTTAATACTTTCCAGTCTTAGTGTATGGTTACCTGTATATCCTTCCAGTCTGACCGATGTTGCTTACTTTCCTGGTACTGTATTTCTTAACAGTTTTTTACATGTATTACATATGAAATAAACACTCAAACATAACTTTATTAAAATATACATAAAGTTGCAATAAAATAACACTATTATTTTCAAAACATCAATTTTTTATAAAAGACAAAAAATTAGAATGCCCAGGTTCTGTAGGCATTTGACTACTCTGTGACACAATTGGAAACATTCTGGCAAACATGAAGGCTTTACGGTAATAGCGTTTAATACAATAACAATGAACACGCGCTAATGATAAATTGGAAACGAAACAGGTTAGAAAGAGGTTACAAACAAATTGTATCAACAGTTTAAAAGTCAATTATGTTTATGAAAATTGAAACCAGAGTGTACTGTACACAATCGTATATCGGTACAAAAGAATCGTGACTATTAAACACGAGACGTACCCGTAACGTGACAGTAAAGCGAGCAAATACACGGCCCGGACTGTGGCCTTAGGTTGGAAAGTGCTAAACTACATGCGCATGCGAAAAATTTCCTAACAAGTTTTGTAAGAAACTTGTAAAAATTAATATTTGTGAACGGAACGAACAAGAACTGCATTTTTAACATTTCTGTTTATTCAATTAAGAAAGTTGTGTTGGTGGTTATAATCACAAACAGAATTATCATTTTTTTCCGATCTGATGATGAGCTGTGAAGCTTGAAAGCGCTAATCGGAATAATTTTTCTATAGTGGTGTGCACCAGTGATATTTCTATTTCTGTTTATTGCAGACGACTAAAGCAATGAACACAGAAAGTAATACATAATCATGTACAATTATTCTACAAAGCACAGACAATAGACAACTTGCGGAGTGGCCCATAGAACGCTCGTTACGAGTTGCCCCAACGCAGACGTCAATATAAGGGCGACGGTTTGGAATGTCGCGTTATCAGTCACCGCAGCAGCAGGGCGGTAAACGGAAGAATCTCTGAAGACTACTGCCACAGCTGCAACAGGGCGGTAAATAGAAGACCCGCTGAAGATTACTGCCACAGCTGCAGTCGAAACGTCTGGTTTCATAAGAAGAGGACCCAGGCCCAACAGCCCGGAAAATAATTTTACCAAACTCGTTTTTTGGGTCATTCCATCGGAAATCATCCAATGGTGGTTGCTTGACCATTTTGAAAAAAATTTATTTTTTTATATGTTGTTCCTACATACAAACTAGTAACAAAATGATGTTTGAAAAAAAATTTTAGTTCTTCGTTTCTCGCCAGTGGCCATTTTTCCAACATGGCCGACACTCAATTTCTTCAAAATTGTCTTTTGCGGAAAGTTATATTTCTCTTGACCTATAAGAGGTAGACCTGTAAAATAAAAACCATGTTGTAGGCACTGACATGGGCTATCTTTCTGTATAATAACCTTCGTGATGCGTGCTTTAGAAAGTAGGTAAATTTAATCTGAAAAGTTAGTAAAAAATCGCTTAAATTGTCATTTTTGGGATTTTGTTTAGGTTTGAAGGGGATATTTCTAGAAGTTAAAATTGTTATCACTAATAACTGTATCTCTATAGAATTTATATAAAAAAAATGAAACCTCAGATGATTACCCTTTCCATTATATAAAATGTTAAAGTTTGAAAATTTTCAAAAAAGCCAAAGTTTAGAGCCTAATATCTCTGGTGGGGGACCTCCTAAAAATCTGAAAATTTCTGAAAATCAAGTCATCTTAGATACCTATCAAACCAAACTAGTTTCATGTTTTAGACGTTTGCAGTATAACAACTATAAATTTTAAAATTCGTGAAAAACATGTTTAAAATGCACGCTGATAACCAATTATAAGCAGCACGAAAGGTATAAAAAAAAACTGCCAAGTTCTTATCACTTTTCATTTTTTTGTTGCCTATAAAAACAAATAATGACATTAAAAGATTTTTAAGTTTCAGTGTAAATATTTTAAGTAGCCTAATTTCAAAATTATGTTATTATTTAAACGAAAAGTCAGTTACTATTAAAAAAATAATTAAATATATAATTTTTACAATTGTAGACTGATTATTCTATCTAAGAATATTTTCTTTTATGTTCAGAAACATTAGCATTAGTCTCTCATGCATTACTCATCACTGGACAGCCACTTGACTCATGTTGTTACAGTTTGTTTACTGACATGTCTTAACCTGAAAGTTCCAATACAGTACTCTGCAATGCTCTTCTTCTCAGTTTATTGTTCACTGTGGCTGAGTGATGTTGTTTCATCGTACTGATCTTTTAGTAGTGCTAAGTGATTATGTTGGTTGACCCTAAATGTTTTATTAAATATAATTATGATACTTTTTAACTGTACAGTTTAATACTGTAGTGTTTTGTATATAAATTAGTGATGTTATAATTTTGATAAAATGGAGTGTAGTGTTTTATTAGGTTTATTGACTAAGGAAACCTGTCACAAAGAAACCTATGGTAAAGTAAGTAAAGACTTGATTAATTTTAATGAGCTTGATGGGGAAAGCCAAGAACTACTTTCACTTAGGTTAAATTCAGATGACATTAATACTTTGTGTGAATACCATAAAAAAAAGTTTTTGCTCAAATTTAACCACCTTTTTGGAACCACCTGTTGTGATCCACTTGATTATCACAAAACTTTAAAGAAAAAGGGATCAAAAGGTTGTATAGAAATTAAGTTGGAACATGTCAATAAAACTAAAACCCAAGAAATAAAACTTATACCAGGAAAATCTCTTTGTCCAACATGCTATAAAAAATTTTGTTGCTGCTATTCAGAGAGCAGCAACGCCACTGAGGACAAGGATGAGGATGGAGATTGTTTTATCCCCCCTCATGACACACTAAAAAAATCTTGACGATTTATGTTCAGCACTGGATATTTCTCCTGCATCGAAAATTACTAAAGTTAGTACGGAAAAAAGGAAAACTGCTGTGGCTTCCAAAACAGATAAAATAGTCAAAGCTGTGAAACGCAAACTTGAAGACTCGTTGGAGGAAACTACAGTTACAAAAGTACAAGAAGGAAGCAGTAGTATGTCTAATTCTCTTTGTGAGAAATATAGTGACCTTATTGAAAAATTGAAAGACAAATGTAGTCTGACATCAAAAAATCAAATAAAAGCTAATGCAATAAGTGTAATGCCTTCAAACTGGTCAAGGTCTAAAATATGTCAGGAGTTAAAAGTTTCAGATTATCTCGTTCGAAAAACCAAAGAGCTAATGAAACAGCAGGGTATATTACCAATTTTTCGCAAGAGAAAAGAGTGTCAGCAGATAAGTGAACAAACAGTAGCGATGGTTAGAGATTTTTATGAGTTAGAGGAAAATAGTAGAATCCTACCTGGAAAAAAGGGCTGTCTCTGTGAGATTAGACGGAAGGAAAGTACAAAAACAAACAAGACTTGTACTATGTAATTTAAAGGAAATTTACTTGCATTTTAAAAATACATATCCAGACATTAAGATTGGTTTGTCAACATTCTGTTCCTTAAGGCCTAAGTGGTGTAAACTTGCAGGTTCAGCTGCTACACATTCAGTTTGCGTGTGCATATATCACCAGAATATTAAATTAATGCTAGAGGGTGCCAATATGAATGTGGATTATTAAGACTTGTTAGCTCTACTTGCTTGTGACATAGAAAACTACGACTGTATGTTAGGTAACTGCGAAGGCTGTGGGAGTGCTGAAATGTTGAAAACAATGCTGGAAGAAGAGTTTTCTGAGGTGGAGGAAGAAATATCTTTTAAGTTATGGACCAGTACAGATAGATCAAATTTAATTGAAGTAGTCCAATCTGCTGATGAATTCATAGAAAGTCTTTTGGAAAAACTAATCCAATTGAAAAAACACCATTGCATAGCTAAAGTGCAAGCTTCGTATTTGAGAGAAAAGAAAGAAAACCTAACAGAATCTGAATGTATTGTACTGGCGGATTTTGCTGAAAATTATTCATTTGTGGTACAGGACGAGTCCCAAGGGTTTCACTGGACGAAATCTCAGTCGACTGTCCACCCATTTGTAGTTTATTTTAAAGATGGTGATAAAGTCATGTCGAAAAGCCTCTGTGTCATTAGTGACTATTTGAAACATGATACTGTTGCTGTTCATGTTTTTCAAAAGCATTTATTAGCAAAAATCAAAGAAGTAGTACGTCAGGTTAAAAAAGTTGTGTATTTTAGTGATGGGGCATCAAGCCAATACAAAAATAGGAAAAACTTTGCAAATCTATGTCATCACAAGAAAGACTTTGGTCTTGATGCAGAGTGGCACTTTTTCGGCACTGCACATGGCAAAAATGCATGTGATGGGGTCGGAGCGACCACTAAAAGAGAGACTGCAAGAGCTAGTTTGCAGAGGCCATATAAAGAACAGATTATGACAATTCAACAATTTTTTGAATTTTGTGATGAGCATATTCAGGGGATTAATCACATATTGGTGAAAGAAGAAGAAACAGAACAAGGTGAGAAAAATTTGAGAAAAAGATTTCATAACTGTTGTGCGATACGTGACACAAGAGAAAGGCATCGTCTAGTTCCCATAGATGAAAACACAGTGCGATGCTATCTGACGTCCAAGTCAAGCGAGTATGAAGACATTTCAATAACCGCTGCACCACACATAGACATTTCTGAACTGAAGCAGAAAGATTTAGTTGTATGTGTATATGATCATGAATGGTATGCAGCTGAAATCGAAGCTGTCAACACTGAACACAATGATGTATTTGTCGTATTTTTTATGCCACCCGGACCACGAACATCCTTCAGAAAAAGTTCAGAAAAGTGTTGGGTACCCATTGGAAATGTTTTATTGAATTTACACCACTTCAACTAAGTAGGTCTAGTGGTAGAAACACTTACCAAATCATAGAAAAATTGTGTAATGAGGTATCAGCATTGTTCATGAGATCCAGGAAAACATAACAGGAAAACACAACGTAAGTATAATAAAATAATTTTAAAACATTCTTTGAAGTTTTATATCAATGCTTAAAATATTTTTATGAAATTATTTGTTTTTTTATGTCATAAGAGAGTAAAATATAATAAGAATTTGACAGTTCTGCTGCTTCTAACAATTGGTTATCAGCGTGTATTTTAAACATGTTTTTCACGATTTTTAAAAATTTATAGTTGTTATACTGCAAAAGTCTAAAACATGAAACTAGTTTGGTTTGATAGGTATCTAAGATGACTTGATTTTCAGAAATTTTCAGATTTTTAGGAGGTCCCCCACCAGAGATATTAGGCTCTAAACTTTGGCTTTTTTGAAAATTTTCAAACTTTAACATTTTATATAATGGAAAGGGCAATCATCAGAAGTTTCATTTTTTTTATATAAATTCTATAGAGATACAGTTATTAGTGATAACAATTTAACTTCTAAAAATATCCCCTTCATACCTAAAAAAAATCCCAAAAATGACAATTTAAGCGATTTTTTACTACGTTTTAAGATTCAATTTACCTACTTTTTAAAGCACACATCGCGAAGGTTATTATACAGAAAGATAGCCCATGTCAGTACCTACAACATGGTTTTTATTTTACAGGTCTATCTCTTATAGGTCAAGAGATATATAACTTTCCGCAAAAGACAATTTTGAAGAAATTGAGTGTCGGCCATGTTGGAAAAATGGCCGCTGGCGACAAACGAAGACATAAAAAATTTTTTCAAACATAATTTTGTTACTTGTTTGTATGTAGGAACAACATATAAAAAAATAAATTTTTTTCAAAATGGTGGAGCAACCAGTTTATTTATTTTTGGATGATTTCCGATGGAATGACCCTCTTAGCTTAAACTTAAATAATATGTTTTACTATATGTAAACATTAATATGTAGAAATGTTTTCTGCACCAATCCTAATATATAATTGTTGATTACTGATTATATAATTAATTAATAATACCATTAAGGAACGTTTACATAAAAGTAATGTAAATTTAAATTTGATTAATATCAAGATAGAGATATAGAAAATAAAGTGACGAATTTCACAAAACTTGTGGAACGATTTGGAGAACGTTGGAATATAAATGTAGGAAAGAAACCCAAATAAAATTGCATAAAACAATGGCAATACCTACACTACTGTATGGTTCTGAAAATTAAGCCATAAAGAAAAAAGATGAACAGAAGATACAAACAGCAGAAATGAAATTTCTGAGATCAGTTAAAAGGTGTAATACACGAGATCATATAAGAAATGAGGAGATAATAGGTAATTTACATATTTTTGCCGTAATGAAAGGATTAAAGAATACAGAATAAAATGGATTCAACAAATAGATAGAACGGAATAAAGTATATCCAAGATAGTGAAATATTACAACCCTAGAGGCAGAATAAAAGTTGGTAGTTCTAAGAAAAGGCGGACTGTGGAATAGGAACAGGCCGGTAAAGCCTAAAACCGTTAAGAAAATAATGACGAGTAATTTAAATTGGGTATAGTTGTGTCAATTATGGTTTGTGGTATTATAATTTTCTCGATGTATTTAAGGAAAATAATATGTAATAATGCAATTATTTTGACGATGTAAAACAAACTGTTTCAATTACATCACACATACACACATACCGCACACTCACATACACAAACACAGTCACTCAACTAATTTATCTGTTGTGTTTGATATTTTCTCTTGTAACCGTACACACAGGGCCTGATGATGACAATAAATATTGTTGAAACGTCGACGCAAATGATTTAAAATTTGTTTTATATTTTTTTTTACCGATCCTTGCAAACCCTTCATCGTTCAAAATACATTGTTTGACGAAATTAAGAATTTAGTATGCGACGGCCCGTCAGACTACCACGTACGCGGATAATCAGTATGATAGAAAATTACTGCGTACCAGTTCTTCTGTCGAAACCCGAGCTTTGTTATATGTAAACAGTGACAGGCGAAAAGAAGCACTAACTCTAATTTCCGTAAATATATGTGCTGTTCAGTGGTACATTTTCAAATTCTGGATTGTGTGAATTTTCACAAGGACGAAAATATTTTCATAAAATATTCACCCGTAACTCACGAGGTTACCCTTTAGCCCCCCCCCTATATACTGCTATACTGCACACCTCCGATGAGAACAATACCATTTCAACACACTAAACGCTACTTGTTTTTTAATTTTTTTTAAATACCATTTTGAGAAAAGACTGTTTTTTTTCGCCTGACACAGAACGTAATTTCGAACAGAACCGCTTTGGTATTCTGTTACACAATGGAAAGTCAGTATACTAATACGGGTCTTACTATGTGTTGTGTATTATTTGTGGACTGTCTAATATAAGAGTGTATACCGAGTTATCTGTATTACTGTGTTCAGTACAGCAGCTAACTACGGGAGGGGGGAGAGGAATCAGGAAGATCAATTCCCCTTACCCCCAGAGCAGCTCCTGCGTAAGCCACTGGTTCAGTAGCAGTATGTTTTACTTTTGTATTCACTGTTTTGTTAACAAACCAAGTAGACGACACTATATAAAATGTAATCAGCAACGATGTTTCGAATAATTTGCATAAGTTCAACCTTATGGACGGGACCATTAGGCGAGCCCTTACGTCAGCAAGTAAAGGAACACGCCTAAAATTCTACAAGGTGACGGCTCTTTCCGCACTTTATTATGGGTCTTTAACGAAAGGCCAGGCCAGTCGTATCCGAGCGGCTGAAATGAGATTTCTCAGGCACGTGGCAGGGTATACACTCCACGATCATAGAAGAAACACAGATATACGGCAGGAACTGAATATTATGAGTATACTCGACAGGATTGCCCAGTATCGGCTGAACTGGTGGAAACATCTTTACCGAATGGATGACTGCCGCATCCTAACAACTATGGAACTATAAGTCGAAGGGGGAGAGAGGGATGGGACGTCCGAGGAAGCGCTGGAGTGACCAGTTCTAGACTTTGCCAGTTTAAGACAGGAAAAAACCATCCTTGGTTTAATCCTTGCAAATGATGATGATAAAACGTAAAACGTATTAGTCACTACATCACAAAAAATGTGTTTTGGTGGGTCACGAAAATGTGTACTTATTGGGAGGGACGTATTTACGGGGAGGGGACGAATGGGACCGGTTCCCCCTCTCACCAGAGAGCCAAAAACTTTGACTAGCAATTTTGATAATGTCTTAATTTTTAGGCTGCTTTATTATTATTTTAACTGTGCAAGCTAATTTAGTGATAAATCTATTTTTATACAAACCGATTTATTACACAACGTTTGCAGTATGATATATAGGGGAATCAATTCAGTGACCCCGGAAGAAATTCTTAATCAAATGGCAAAAAAAAAAAAATTAAGGCGAACAGACATTAATCTCTAAAACATTTACAAACAGTGTATCTTTTTGATGAATACAATTTTTTACCTTAACTTTTTTTTTATTTAAACTGTATTTATCATTTTAAAAAAATATAAAATGTTAATAAATATCTTGTAAACAATGATTCAATAACACACATTTTAATTTTCCTATTACGGTTTACTTTACTGGGATTGGTTTCAGGATGTTATCAGACGTTTTTCAGCCACTTTGAAGATGACACTATTGATTAGTGTTAACTCGTTTTCTTCTTTTGTATGATGCCAACACGATCTGACCCCCCCCCCCCCAAGGGCGCAGGCTGTAATATAGTATCGCAAAAAATATTAACTCTGCGACCTGACACAGATGTACGTCTGTATTTTTAAAAATCCGAATTGAGATGTTCATGAACTCAGATTGAAACTGATGTGTAGTTTATAGGAAGGATCTTTAAACCTAACTACGCATATTAGGACAGTACCAAATAATTATGTATTAGTATTGGGTTCGTTTAAGCGTGACCAGTTGCTCTAATCACCATGGATCCAATGCACTTTCACGTTGTATTTTTTAACTTATGAATAAAAGCGCATTTATTGCAAAACATGGAAACTTTTAAAAATTCTGTTCAGTCAGACAAAATGTTTATTCATAAATAGGCACTTTTTATTTGTAAGTTGCGAAAAAATGCATAATTACTTATAGCAGTACAGCACTGAAACATAATGCTATTTCGAGTTGGTTGCTTTTCCAGTGATCTGCACAAAAACTGAGTATAAGTGGAAAACGAGTTCTGCCACAGAAAGTGTGATGTGTATAGTAATGGCCAAGGGTCACGCTGGCTTACTTCGAGTTGTTTTGTTTTACGTGGATTTCACAAAAATCGAGAAAGGTTAATAGTTAGGTTAGTTCTGCGTGTTAACCTAACAACATAAATTTTACCTTAATTACGTCAAAAAAACTATATTATTAACTGCGTTCGCAGCTAAATTAGACGTGGATTCCGCTTATAAAATGAGAAAACCTTGTTTTACATTATTTGGATCTCATAATTGATTTCTTTTTGAGAATTTTTCGCGTCCTCACCTGTATATAACATAGAAACACAAAAACGCGGTTTTTGCAAGTTTTGTGGCTGCTATAGCTTAGGTTATCACTAGGAACTGTTACCTACATACATATTAATTTATCACAAATTATTGTCTTACAAAATAGTATTTAGATCTTTACTTTGGTTTAAATCCTGGCTGCATTTTTGATAATGGAGCCGGGGGGAGTGACTTGCTCGAATTAGTATACCATAATTTAAAAAAAAGAAAAGTTTAATTAGACTGATATTGAAAACCTAGTAATGCCAAGATATTTGCAAAATTCAAGATTTTTGCATTCTTACCTTCAGAAAATTTTCAAAGACGCGTTACTAGTCATTTTAATTTCAAAACAGCACTGTTTACTTTACAATAACCGCACAAAATCACTCGTCTACATTTATTCACTTACATAATTAAAAAAAAAACAAGGATATTTGTAACAAGCCATCCAATTTTCGAACAAAATCAAACATGAATGAATGTTTCTACGACGTCATGATATAGTTCCACACAGGTCGTGCCGTTACTGAACAAAGACACAAGACTATCTGTTGGCCACGGAATCGATGCTTACTTCAGATTCTTGGAAACGATAACGTTATGCGTTTACGTATAAATTAATTGCTTATTAGATTCTGGTACACCTTGTTGTAGCATCATTTGGTTGTTAAGCGGGTTATCTGTTTAAGTAACGCTAGTCTGAATGTTCTGTAACTTGTGTGAAAGGTGTAATAATTATACAATTTAAATTATTAAACGTATTTATAAATTTCGATATTGTAGAAAGGCGTTGTGTAGCTTACGTCTATGTTACTTATAACTAAACCAATGTTTGCAATCTTTCAACACATGTATTTTTGACTTGAATACTATTTAAGTTTTGAGACTCAAGTACTTCATTAAAGAAAGTTAATTAAGAATTGATTTGCTATGATAAAAAGTAATATAACATACAACAATAATAAAATGTAATTAATATAATAAAATATGAATGATTATTATTATTATTGTTATTACCATCATCATCATTAATATTATTAATTTTCCCAATCGATCTGCTGGCACAGGAACGGAAACTGGTTTACAAGAGGAATGCCCAAGTAGATACTGAACAAGCTCACAAGGAGGCCAGGACCCGTACTATGGTTCAGTGGCAGGAAAGATGGTCTAGTGACACGAAGGGAAGATGGACCACTAGGCTCATAAAACAGTTAGCTGTGTGGACTGACCATAAATATGGTAAGATAAATTATTTCATAACGCAGTTTCTAACTAGCCACGCCCTGTTCCGGGCTTACCTGAATAGGATGGGGAAAGTAGACAGACCAGACTGCATTTTCTGTAAACAGGAGTTAGGCGATGTGAATCACACGTTTTTCACCTGTGATAGCTGGGAAGAGGAGAGGAAACCTTGGAAAACGTAGTGGGACAAAAGATCTCGCCCAAAAATATCATAGGAATAATGCTGCACAGCGAACACCATCGGGATCAGGTAGCAATCTACATAGAGAGTAGGTACTAAGGCAAAAGAAGGAAGCCGGAGATGACCTTGCTATGGCCGCTAACAGAATAACAGGAAACAGGTAAAGTGGACCCGCTGAAGGTTTAAAACAGACGAACGTCCACAGGACGAAGTAATAATTACACCACGTTGAAGTATTGCGAAAGATGAGTCCCGAAGTGGATCCATGCCGTGGGCATTAGTGTTTGTGGGTGCGAGTCTTACACACCGTAGGAGTGCGGACCCGCCTGCGGCAAACATTAGTTTTCCACAGTCTCCCTTATTAAATTAATGGAGACATTAATCATTAAATTCCACAGTCTCCATCCATAACCTCATTACATACAATAGTATTGGATAGGCCTACATTACCATAAAATAATAATTATAATAGAATAATTAATTTAGTCACAAATACACGCAGCGATTGATTAAAAAAAGTATATTGATTAAAATAAAACGAAATTAGAAAACATTCAGAATACTTTTATTGCAAAACGAATAGCCAGTCACTCATACACATTTGTCGCACTCGTTAACAATAATTGTAACGTATTACCTATATTTTAAACACCTACACCTATATTGCTTCTAACGTGTTTCAGTGATAAGTTGTAAAAACTTGTTTCTATGTCACTTTCTCCATTCTATGAATAGACCAACGTATATATCTTATTACGTACACAACTACGAATTATAGAAAACTCTGCACAAACGTGGTGGTGGTGGTAGTAGTAGTAGTAGTAGTAGTAGTAGTAGTAGTAGTAGTAGTAGTAGTAGTAGTACTGGTAACTTTAGTAACACATAAAAATAAATTTCCTATTACAGGAAAAGCAATATTGCATGAATATTTTTACTTCCATGTTCCGTGAGGAAATGGAAGTATGGTGATCGCGAAACAATCGTGTTCGAGACGAGGGCTGATTCTGATTGTACTACCCTCCAAACATGAAGGACAGTCATATTTTCCGAAAAGTGTTAGTGTGTGTGTCTGTGTAGAATTTTTTCTGTGGCGAACAATAACTGGCGCAAATTCAAACAGAATCAAATAGTCTGAATGCTTTTTTGTATATGTGCCTGAGTTGTACAGAACTCAAGCCTTATTAATTTTGGTGAAGAAAGGTTAAGGGAAAGGGGTAGTTTACCTGCAACGTTTCACGTTCTAACAAGAGTAAAGTACTTAATTTTGATAAATAAAGTATCCTGAAAAGAAGGTCTTAATAATCCACTGTAGAAAGGTAGATGAAATTTCTATAAATTAAAAGGGTAGTTGAAGCGGGAGGGGGTAACTTTCTATAAATGAAAATGATAGTTGAAGGGGGAGGGGATAATTTTTTATATGTGTACTACGTTGTCGGCAACAAAGAAGTAGTTTGTTGTTAAAATTCCTTCCCGGCTTGTTTGGCCGTGGTCCAAAGTTTTCTGCAAAACCAAACGTTTCGGCAGTGCCATCGACTGCCTTTCATCAGTGGAAGTCGAGTGCTCTAACGTGAGGTGGTATACGTTAGTGACCACAGTACTGTGGTTCAGGCTGAAGCAAGAAGTAGTTTCTATGGAAATATTTTATTTCGAAAATGATTTACCGATATTTGTACGTAGTAATACGTAATCTTGTTGTTTTGATGGTTCATCTTCTTCATTCACAGCACTTAATGAATATTAATTGTTAAACTTTCACTTGTGAACTTACTTTGTTTTTTCCCGTACATATTCTTGCTTTTCAATTCCCTTCTGCGAATTTGAGAAGTCTAGGTAATTGGCGTCTTACTCCTTTACTCTGTGTGTGTGTGTGTGTGTGTGTATGTGTGTGTGTGTGTGTGTGTGTGTGTGTGTGTGTGTGTGTGTGTGTGTGTGTGTGTGTGTGTGTGTGTGTGTGTGTGTGTGTGTGTGTGTGTGTGTGATTTGGTATGCTTTGGTGTAAACACTGATTATAACGTTATCATTACAGGTCTTAATTGCCAAGCAGCTGTAATAAGGAACTGACAATCTGCAAAATGCAGGCAAGAAAGAGGTGGAATGCATTGTCAGTGATCGGTGACGGAACGGGGTGGGTGGTTGTTTGAGACATCCCCCTGCGGCGCGACGGGTTTCAGCCTTTTTATTGCTTACTACGAGTACGTCACGTCTCCTTGCCATCAAATCTCCTTCTTATTTATCTTTACTTCTTACTTCTTAGCGAGTCTGCGATTTACCAGACTGAGAAAATTATGCCTTGACGTGCACACAGGAGCAGACTGAATCGAGCTATTGACAACGATCTTACAAAGGGCAAAGTATATATATATTTCATACAACATAAAACCGCTTAAATCTTGTCTAGTTCGTTTTTGCGTATTGTGTTCAAGGTTAGTTGTACTGATGTCTAAGGTTAGTAGCCAGAAAGTTATCTCTGTAAATTAAGTAATGAGACTAATCATGTACCTAGCAGTCAACATGACAACATTGTTAGATTTCCATTAACACGGATGATTAGGTAAAAAGATGATAGATTTCGAGTATTAATATTTATTGCCTATTGTTGCCACGTGAACAAGTCAGGTTTTGTTGTGCGTTCTGAAAATCAGTGACATCAATTACGAGCAACGGTGTGCAATCAAGTTTTGTGTTAAACTCGGGCACAAAGTAACTGAGACTTTTACAAAATTTAAAAAGGCGTATGGAGATGAAACTTTGTCAAGAGCATAGCTTTTTAAATGGTTTAAAGCATTTTCAGATGGCCGGGAATTTTTCAATTAAAGACGATGCACGCTCTGGAAGACCGTCAACATTTGTTCATTTGTTTCTTTGATGGTAGTGGCATTGCATAAAGAGTTTTTGCCAACAGGACAGACTGTCAATCAACATGTTTACAGAGAATTCTTGAAAGGCTGCGGAAAAGAGTTGCCCGCGTGAGACCAGCCGTCGTGAACACCTGGATGTTGCATCATGACAATGCACCTTGTCACATAGCACTCTCGGTTAGTGAGCTTTTGACAAAGAAAAATATTCCTATTAATCCTCAGTCCCCTTATTCACCTGACTTGAGTCCCTGTGCCTTCTAGAGACTTCAAAAAAAAACATCTCAAAGGACACCATTCTGAGACAATAGACAAGTTTAAAAAAATGTAACCGACCAGTTGCAGGAGATTCCAGTTTCTGAGTTCCAGCACCGCTATGAAGAGTGGAAAACCCGTCTAAAGCACTGTGTGGCTTCCCAAGAGAACTATTTTGGAGGCGATAGAGTTTACATACAGTTTGATTGTAAATAAAAGGTTTTACAGAATTAGTCCCATTACTTAATTTACAGACCTCGTATTTCTCTGTTCTGTACAGAAACTAAAGGAGTTGTTTAAATCTTGCGTTCTTTGCTACTGATTGGTTCATTAACGGGTTTAGTCGTATTGATAAGCCTATAGGGACAAATAGAAAGCACGTAGAGGTAATTTGCCACACCGTTTCAAGCAGCACAATTGACGTTTCCTTAAGTACAAAGAAGTAGAAAACCTCCAACTTTTCTTAAACGTTTATCGTAGCGTGACACGATATTTTCTATGCCATTGCTGAACAATGTTCATCAAACATCCGATAATCAATACCCATGTACAATAACAATACCCACATTGACATATCCGAGTGAGGCGTGGGTAATGACAAACTCAATGCGTGGGTCTGCATTTCAATTCGGTAAGATTCAGAGTGATGAAATGCAGTTTCAAATGGTGTCATTCATAGAACCGAACACTTGAAAATCACTCACAGGAAGGTAAGGAATCTATGATATATGAACTATTATATGATATATAATAGTTCCAACTCCGCCAACTCAAAGTTTTCAAGGAGTTTCTTCGTGACGCGCAAAAAATGTTTCGCTACTGCAGGCGCTCATGCATGGTACAGTGGCAATTTTCATGCAGTATACCCACAATTGTTTTCACTGCAATTCGTCTATTTGGAAGCAACAATTTTGAACGCGTTCAACGTTGTCATCTACTGTCGAAGATGATGGTCTTCCCTGCCAGTAATCATCCTTAAAATTCTTCTTTTTACTTTTAGCATTTTTCCTTCTAATGAGATTCCCAAGCATTCATATGCGTACAGGGGTTCAGAACAATTTACTGTTTTGTAATTTCTTGGTTTGGCGTTTCTACTTATGGATTTTTTTTGGTTATATATGTTCGCTGTTAGATGGTATGTGATGTTGTCCATCTTTTTTGCTCTTCTGTTCGTATGTTCTTTTCCACTTTCTGTTGGCTGCTCTTAGTAGTTCTTAATGTTTGAGATACATTCTGTTTCTTTTTTAACACTTGTAAGTCCGTTTTTGAAGCAAATTTTTTCAATAACTTTACTTCAAATTTTTCCTACTTCTAGATTTTGAGCGAAAGCAACTAAAACATCTGCAAATGCTAAATGTTTAACCTCTAATTTATCCTTTTTTTGCGTATGAGCCACTGTGGACTACGTTTGGTTCAACTGGTCCCTCCCTTCTTCTCCTCTCTCTTCCTCCTCTCCCATATCTCCTTCATTCGTGATCGATGTCTCTCCCTCCTTTCGTCAGTCCAGATGGCACCTGTCCTCCTCTTCCTGGGTTTTTCCTGAAAACCTTAGGCATTTTATAATTTCTTTTTGAGTAGCAAGCATTCTTCAATGTCTTTTTGAGTTATCTGGAGTTCTTCTATGTCTTTTTCTTTTCCTTTGAAACGCTTATTGGATATTTTGAGCTTTATAAAATAGTTAAAAAGCTTTCCTGTTAGTATGTCACGATTCGTTCTTTGAACACGTCCGTAGAAAGTAATTCTTCTTTTTCTGATTACGTCTGTGATTTTCTCAACATGTGTTTTATACAGCTCATTATTGTGGCATCTTCTGTACTGTTCTCCATCTTTTATTGATCCCAAGATTTTTCTTAATATTTTCTTTTCTGTGACTTCCAGTTCTTCCAACATAATTTTCTTGTCCAGATTCAGACACTCAGCTGCATAATGTGCTTCCGGGCGAATTATTGTTGAATAATGCCTAAGTTTGCATTAATGGATATTGATTTTTTGTTATATGTATCTTTGGTTAAATGGTAAATGCACTAATTTATCCTTTGTTATATAAAACAATTTTTTTATTTATTAATTTCAATCTTTATTATTTTATACGTCCTTACTATCGTCCTTAATTACATATTGACTAATTAGACACAAAAAGTGCCTAAAACAATAGAAGACCCCTGTACAGAGTTAATAATTGAAGATTATACTTGTCAGCTTCATATCCGCTTACAAGTTACACTCTCATTGATCTCGATGATAATTATGATGAATTTATATCAGCGCATGCGCTCTTGTGTTTAATAGCGGATATGAAAGTATAATAACAAACAATGCATGTAATTAGAGGATTACAGCGCCAGCCCTCGAGCTGTCAGTGAGAAGGGTGGTCAGCCCTATACTTAGCTGCTCGAGTGCTGTAATCCGGGAAAACAATCATCTCGTCGTTCCTCTCCCCTCCCCTCGACTGTCACTACAACCCGTCCCGTCGACAACTTAATACCGGACTCCACTTCGTCTTGACAACGCAACACAATATTTCCAGACCGTACGTACACGTTTGTTCGTCATAACTGCTGGAAAGCGTTTCTGAAATCAATTAATAACCGTCCCTGTTGAGACACCACTCAGACGATTTTGAGAGGGTAATTATTGGTTTCAATGCAGACCCACTCGTTACGGGTTTGCATAATTTAGGAAGAAGAAGATTTATGAATTTGTATACGTCGAAGATATGTTTGCTGAGAAACGAATAAACAAATTAACGTCTGAAATTTTCCAACGAATCTTGCAATTTGTGTACACGTTTTGTTTATGCCATTCTTCTTCTTCTCCTTCTTCTTCTTCTTCTTCTTCTTCTTCTTCTTCTTCTTCTTCTTCTTCTTCTTCTTCTTCTTCTTCTTCTGCTTCTGCTTCTGCTTCTGCTTCTGCTTCTCCTCCTCCTCCTGCTCCTCCTCCTACTCCTCCGTCTTCTACTTCTTCTTTTTCTTCTTCTATACCTCATGGAGTAGGCACTTTGCCTGATCCGTCTTCACAAAGTATCTCTCCACCACGCTCTCGGTCTTCCTACATCTCTTGTACCGAAGGGACTATATCGAAACGTAACCTTAGGTAAGTAGTCCATCCTACATTCTGCACAGATGCTGTAACCATTCCCTGCGATAAATCTGGATCTTATCATTTATGGAGAATACATGTAGCTCTTCTCTAATATCCCCACTGCGCAAACGATCCTGTCACGTACAACCCTCTGTACTTCTCAGAAACATCATTTCAGTCCCGTCCGATAGCCTACCGAGTTATAACGTAGTTGCCCAACCCGTTTCCATAGTATTCAAAATGGTCGGACACTCTTCGATTAGACCTCGTATTTGGCTCCTTGGCCGCAACTCACTGCTGTCAGTTGACAACAAAATCCTCTTACCACACGATACGTCACAGTTGACAACAATAAACGCCACCTAAAAACATACACACGTACTTTTGACGTAAGGGTGTTACTAGTCTCTCAGATTTTTGATATTCTACAAGGTTCCCAAAATAAAGTGCTGGGTGTCTTAGTCAATGTTCTGTAGTAGGCTTTAACATACTGTTACGTCATTACAAAAAGTTCTAGATTTTTCTCGGCTATCCCAGCAGAGCCCAGCTGTAATGTTTGTGTGCGTACGTACTGCAAATTTGAGAAGAAAGACAATTACGTGCCACTTAACATGCGTCAACAATCGAGGCTGATCCAGACTTCACCGGCACTATGTTCAAAGCCGTAATCAATTACGCTCTAGTGTTTTTGAGTAGTGCTGACGCGTATTATGAATTACTCTGAAACACTTGTGCTACCTATTTAAACAATGACAGCTGCCGCTTAGAGTTCAGTTTAAGTGGCGATTTATTCAAATGAGGTTCGAAGTATTGTGGCGAAGTGTTATTGTGCGGGACTCTATTAGCTGACATTATTATTGCGAGTGGAGAAATTTTATTCGAACTATTGTACTAGTATAATCTTGCTGAATAACTTGTTGATCACAAACTGTTATTTGTGATAATTAAAGCCGGTGATTAGTGGTTTCATTGGTATCTTGTACTTTGTTTTCCACTTTACCATATGACAATCAGTTAGAACGTCGTAACAATATCTCTGCATAGTACCATAGAGTTGCTCAATCGGTTTACGCGTGGTTGCTCAAAGTGGTAGGATTTTTTCAGTCAGACCTTGTAGAGCTTAATAAGTTGTACTCAAAGTTGATTAGGTTTGCCGAGAAAATACGGTACTGCCATATTCAAGTGTACTACACATTTACAATGGTCAGAATGAACCAGAAGTTCTCAATTCGATGGAAGGCTAAAGGCTATTTGCTTTCGTTCCGTGGTGAAGGTCATGTGCTCTGATGTTTATTAACTGACTTTGATGCTTCACTTATGTTACCATGTCTCTATTAAACAAGCTGCTTTTGTAAACTTGTAGCCTAAAGGCGAGTAACGATTTCATCATCATCACCACTCCAAGGACTAGGCCTTAGACCTGTTTCGGAACCCATCTCCTCCTCGGTCTACCGACATCTCTCTTCTCAGTAGGGTGATAACCCAAGGCAGCCACAGGTAGACGGATACCAGGCATGCGATTCAAGTGTTCACACCATCTCCTTCTGTGGTTTCAATCTTCTGGTGCAATGATACAATGCTTAAATCGCGTCTAATATCCTCGTTCCTTTTCCGATCCAAGAGAGAACAACCTTGTGTCCCTCTTAGAAATTTCATTTCGGCTGCCTGAATCCTCTAAACTGAACGTCCCTGCCAAGAGTCTATGTCTCACTAGCATACAGGAATGTGAGGACAGCCACAGTTTTATGAAATTTTATTCGGGTATCCTTTCGTGTTTAACTTTTCAGGTACCTATGAATCGTTCCACAGATACTTCTAAATTTTGTCAGCTTACTACCCCAATCAATATCAGTTCCATATGAGATATCACAACCCAGGTAAATGACTTAAAATGACTAACGTGATCCAAAATCTGATTATTCACGACTATCTTAGTTCTTATAGAATTCCTGGTCTGAAATGCCATCGTGTTAGATTTTGTAGCAGAGATCTGTAGCCCATAGTCTTGTGTGATGCTATTGAACGTAAATATCGCCCGCTGTAACTGGTCTTCTGTTTTCTGTATCATTACCTTGTCGTCTGCATAAAGCAACGCATTCACATGAATATTTCGCTGAAGTGATATTCCCGAGTCAACTTTAGCTGTCCATCAGCAACGATTTATAACTGTAAATTATTCCTTCCTAACCTCTCTCCATACTAACAGTTGTTACACTGATAAAATTCTCAAGTGGGCACAATCATATCACAAAAAAAAAAGATCTTAAATGAGCTGTATTTTTGTCCTTCCCAACGCTGGCTGACAGGAAGTTATAAAATATATATATATATATATATATATATATATTGTAATATAAATTACAAATACAAATAAAAATAAAAATATAAATATAAATATAATTGAAATATATATGTGTTTGGGTATTGATATTTTGTTTATCACTGGGTCAGTCTGACTCCTTAAAGTCCCACTGTTAGGCTAGTCAAATTGTGATATAATTTCAAATGTAATAATAAATAGAATATAGAAATATTGATGATAAGAATATGTTATAACTAGGTGTGTTTGATTGATAAATAATAAATACATCAAACTTTAAAAATTCTGCAAATATTTTTTCTCGTTCTTGTATAGAGTTTGTTGGAATGATTTAATTTAATTAATTAACAATTAATTAATTAGTTGAATTTGTAATTTCCTTCTTTGTCTATTCTCTTAATGTGAATTATGTTTTTACTTAATAAAAAAAATAATAATAACATTAATGGTAGAAATAAAAAAACAATGCTGGTAACTGAATACTGATTTGCGTTTATTCATTCAAAATTGTGCGCCAGTCAAACTGCGCATGTCCCAGGCACTGGCAAATATTCGCCACAGTCGGCAGTGAGAAAAATCAACAAATATATTTTTTACAAGTTTAGATTTATGGTTCTTTTAACGAGTCGAAATGGTCAGAGGGCAAGGAACAAGATACATTTAACAGGTATTCTTAAACTAAATGTTAATATCTGAAATAGAACAGAATTATTATTACAATTGTCAATTAGAAAGAAATTATTTAAATTTCGAACCAAGTCGAAGAAATGACGTCACTCTGCTCCAGGCAGCACTGGTCGATCGTCTGTATAGAAATTCAGCAATGGCCGCCGTCTGCTCGTTTTAACTGCTATGACGCCGTTGGAATTGAAGATCTTCTCCCACAGAAATAAAACGATGTTCCCTTTTTCTGCAAAGTGGTGTTGGTCCAAAATATTGTGTTGAATGTCCCCTCGTCGTCTGCGATGTCGAATTCTGGATGGATCTCTTGTGTAGTGTGATGTTCAAATATGTGTGTTGGTTCTTTGTGAATTCGTTCCAAAATTTGTTCAAATGGCTGTCGATTTCTGGCGTTAAGTTTTATGGTGTTATTCTGTGTTTTTGGAAACTTGTGAAGTGTTAGACATAGATAGATAATATTATTTCACTTGTTAGTTCATCTCCGTTACACGCCACATAACCACACTTGGTTTTAATATAAATTATTTGGTTTTCAAAACTCCACTAATACATTTTTCAACTGTTCAGCTTTGCGATTAACAATAGACTAAACGACGCAACGTCGTCGTTTTAGGGCAATTTGTGGTATGTCTTTTTCCTCTTCATATTGTTTAATTATAAAATATCTGTCTAAGACTTGTTTCACTATCTAACTATACATAACAAGTTTTCTTATTTTTTACTGTATTTCAAATATTTCTTAATTTTACATGAATCTAACTATTCAGTAATATTGATTATTTAATTTTACATCTTTTGGTATATAGCTGGGTTTGTTTCAACCTCATTTAAGCCCAAAAATTACAATTTTAGATAATTATTGTATGTCCCATATTTTGTACAAATTCAGTGTTTTAAAGGTTTTTATTTGTTTTTTCGGTATAATATTTCCATGGAATACACCTAATAACTCCGTAATTACTTTGTTGTTAATAATTTGGTTATTAAAACATTTCAATATTGATTAATTTGCTGTTTAGTCTGATTTGATTACTATCATAAGCCTATTTTTGACTGTTTCCAAAAGAAGTTAGTTTTCTTTCTTTTGTCATTCTATTTGCTATTAACTGTATCTGTATTAATTATATTTTCAATTTCTGTATTGTATGTATTGAATTCTATTCCTATTACATAGATTAATTCTTTGATAGATAGTTTTTTTAGTTTATAGGCCATTCTGTGTTTACAAACATAGTGTCTTGGTGGGTCTGTTTGTACATTATACATGGTTTACTGATTTGAATAAAACTATTACATTTTTATGCCCTACTTGCCTCTCTGACTTACACAATGGAAAATTAAATGACATGATTTTAATTACAATAGAATATCTTGTATCTACTAAACTTTCTTTATACTAATAACATCATTGAACCATAACATGAACATCTTATGCCTAATTTTAACAAAAACATCTTATTATCAACTATTTTCCATATATCACCTAATTTTAACAAAAACATCTTATTCCTATTATTTTTTCCTGTATCATCAAATGATAACAACATAGCTTATCCTAGACATAATTTAATTAGAAAACATAAAAAAACTCCTATTACTAGTAACACTGTCAGTCACTAACTGTCTTGTGTATGTATTATTCTTATGAAAACACTTTAACTGTGATAAAAAACCTCGTGTATCTATTTACACCTTACATCTAAAATATTATTTAATTAATAATAAATAATAAACATCTTAATATTAGGCATACCTTCAGTTATGAACTGTCCTTTGGTATTTTTGTCCTCACCATTTATTTAGTTATAATTAAAGAAAACATTTTATATGTAATAGTCCTTCTTATATCTAATTTAAAACTCTTATTACTAGTAATGTTGTCAGTCCTTAGACCGTCTTTCATTTCAATGGTTTTATTATTATTATTCTACACTCATGGTAGTCTTTTTATAATACTTAAACCTCATTGAAGATTTTTTCATAGATTTTTTAACTATGTTTCTCATTGTACACTCTGTAGTTCCTTAATTTTGTTATTTCACTTCACTTTATTGTATTCTACACTCTGGTAGTCTTTTTAGTGAGTTCTACTCTATGGTAGTCTCTTTTGACATATTTTTTGACATGTTACACTTACAACTAATATACAATTTGTTTTTATAGTATTGTATCTTGTAACTTGTTTGGGGTTTACCTATATCGGTTTCAATTTTGTCTCATGGTATTTATTATATGATTAACATTTTGTTTTGGCATATCTCTTCCTGTTTCTGGTCTCTTTGTTGGAATCTTGATATGTTTCGTCCCTTCTTCAAATATCACATTAGTAGTTTCCTTATTAAAATGGTTTCATGACAGATTATTTCCTTTTTTATGGTCCTTCCCTTTTTGTACTGCTTCCCCAATCTACTGGGTATACTGCTGGTTTAACTGGTTTTTTTCATAGTAGGTTATTTTAATTAATGGTTTTCTTTATTATCTTCCATTTTTATTAACATTTTATAGACTTAATTATACAGTTTCCAGTGTAATCCTTAAACAATTTATTCTTCTCACTCACTATGGAACTTTCTCTTTTATTCATGTAACATTAATTCAAATGTTTAGTGTGATAATTTTGTTATGTTACAATATATATATATATATATATAGAGAGGGGGGGAGTTATAATAGAGAGAGTGAGAGTGAGGGGGGAGTTATGAGAGAGAGAGAGAGAGAGAGAGAGAGAGAGAGAGAGAGAGAGAGAGAGAGAGAGAGAGAGAGAGAGAGAGAGAGAGAGAGAGAGAGAGAGAGAGAGAGAGAGAGAGAGAGAGGTGAGAGTTAGAGTGGAGGGATGGGGATGAGGAGAGACAGAGAGAATGTCAGGGTTAATCTCACTTTTCCGTTTAAGTGGAGAAAGGTAAAAGCGCATTTCCTCTTTTATTCTCTAAACTATCAAGTGGGATTCCTTGTTCTTTCTTTTTAATCTGTCTACAGGTAAAAAAATCTAGTTTACTACCTTCATGAAACTATTCACTCTAGCATTTACGAGGTCGCGCTGAACCCCTTTATGTATCCGTAGTGCGGAACTGTGTTTACATAATAGTCTTGGAAATGTGCGCTGGAATGACGTCTACTTCCGGTTTGTTCTCTTTCCTACTCAGTTATCCCGTATTCAGTTCTGGACGCGGTTGCGAAGCGGTAGTTCTTCATCACTTCTTGTCCCCTGCGTCTCTCTCTTAACTAGTCAAGAGGTCTATTCCTCTCTCTCTCTCTCTCTCTCTCTCTCTCTCTCTCTCTCTCTCTCTTCAGTATTACCACTAGATCATTATTAAATGGTACATTGATAGGCCTACAGGAATATCAGAAATGGGGACTAAAGGTAAACATAAATAAAACAAAATATATGGCAATAGGTGACCTTCATCAAGCCTTGATATTGAATGAAGAAATTGGGTAGATTCATATACAGAGGAATACAAGTATTTAGGGGTGAATAACGGCCGGTGGGAAGCAAGACAAAGAAATACAATCCAGAATTCATTTGGGAAAGATGGCTATGTCTACATTAAATGGTATCCTGTGGGATACGCAAATTAAAACATAAAACTAAAACCAAAATATTTTGAAACCATTGTTAGAAGTATCACGACTTACGGCTCAGAAGGTTGGACTTCTAATAAACACACAAGAACAAAATTAATGACAGCAGGGATGGACTTTTGGAGACCTTCGGCAAGAGAAATTAGAAATGAAGTCATTAAGGACACAATTAATGTAAAAAATTCAATTGTTGATTTTATCCAAACAACTTACAGTGGTATGGAAAAACGAAAAGAATGGCTCAGGAAAGGTTCCCAAGGTGAGTTATAAAGTGGACCCCACCAGGAAGAAGGAAAAGAGGAAGACCGCCTATCATCTGGATAGAAGAAATTCAGACTATATTGAGGGAACGAGAAATTGAAGAAGATCTTTGGATGGACAAGCAGCAGTCCAAGATGAGAATTCAATCACTTCTGTAATATTTGGTTCAGGAAAATGTGTAAACATTGTACAGCCGGAATAATAATAATTATATATTATATGGTCATTAGAACACTTAGAAACTATGTCGTATTCCCGACTGGCCAAACAAGTCTGAAAATACAAACCTATAGGACACACATGTGGGTGGGTGGACCCGAGAAGAAATGGTTAGAGATCTGTGAAGGGAGGAACAGGCAGCACCTTGCCTATGCAGTGTTGTGAAGATGATGAAGATGTTTATTTTTATATAACTGAAGATAGATTTTGAACACTGATTTTGAGATGGTCATCGGACGAACACCTCGTTGCGAGAGTAACAGAATTTTTATTCATTTTGCACATGGACACAAGAATCTTGTAGAGAGAGATAAAGAGAGAGAGAGAGAGAGAGAGAGAGAGAGAGAGAGAGAGAGAGAGAGAGAGAGAGAGTAATGCAGCAAACTATTATCGCGCTTTCTCCTTGCTGGTCACCGCGGGATGATCGGAAACACACAACTTTAAGTGTCTAGTCGTACGTATCACCAAATACTGTATCGTCAAGAGCTTTAGAAACACGTGCCAATGAAGTACAAAAAAGTATTACTGAATTGGATATAGTTGTTTCCGTGGTAGCCATGTACAGTACATCAATACGCAGGTTACATCTGTACGTCGGTGTTGCAGTGCGAATTCTGCTCGAATATACTGTGGCAAACGTGTATAAGGGCACGGTTACACGAGCGTTTATTTCCCGGCCGTTTGCGTGCGGTTGGGAAACGCATTGAATTTAACACACAGGCGGCAATGAAATTGGTCGCACGACGTGGAAAAAACTGACGGATCGTCAACTCTGCTGCGTTTTTAAGGTCTCCCGCATCGAAACGCAACCTGCTGCGTTTTAGTGCGTTTTCAACACGCACGAGGGTGGTAATACAAACTGTCCAAAGATGCCGCTAAATAGCATTTCTTTATTTACTTGTTACTATAGTAATTAATTTTGGTCTCCATGGTGTTGTTGACATGTTTATAAAAAAAAATCGGTATTGAGAATCATACATGACTTCCATGTTGTAAGATTTATGTTTAAAATAATTTACTTAAATTCGGTTAGGTAATTTCTAAAAAAAAAATCGCCCACCTTCAAACTAATTTCACTATTTATAGATATTTTTGTTATTATGGGGTAGTCGTTTAATATAATGTTATTTTCAGTCACTTTATCCATAAAAATTAGGTAGGCTTACTTTATTCTTATAAAGAAACCGAACTACGCAGATAATCATCCCTCCTCCGAAGCACTTCGAAGTCACTCATGGACCCTGAGCATCTTGCAGACGGTTCGTTCCCTAAAGACGAAAAGTCTGTCTATGAACCGTTCCTCTGTAAACACGTGCAGTTACACTGCCCAGCGATCACAGGAAGCAAATCGCTATACACGCTGGACAATTTTTCGGCTTGCACGCGTTGTGTTGGTGTGGGTTTCGGCACTTTCCATTTAACAAGCGTGCAAATGTAAGAAAATAAACATGAGTGAGGCCAGAAATAACGCGAATTGTGTGTGTGTGTGTGTGTGTGTGTGTGGTGTGTGTGTGTGTGTGTGTGTGTGTGTGTGTGTGTGTGTGTGTGTGTGTGTGTGTGTGTGTGTGTGTGTGTGTGTGTGTGTGTGTGTGTGAGTGCGTGTCTTGCCTGCCTATTTATAGCGGTAATCATAATAATAAAATGGAAACGTAAACATTATATAATTGAGATATGCTTCCCTGCCACGAACGATATATTTTCTCTCATACATGATTTAAATTAAAATAAAAAAATATAGAATTTTGTTAAAGTTAAATGAAATGTTTCCATAGAAACTACTTCTTTGTTCTCAATAACGTAGTAAACATATAAAACTTATAAATATTTACCTCCTCCATCATCAACTACCATTTTAATTTTAAAAAAATTTACCCCCTCCCCCCTCAACTACCCTTTTCATTTATAGATATTTCATCTATCTATCTACAGTGGATTATTATGACCTTCTTTTCAGGATACTTTATTTATCAAAATTAAGCACTTTAATCTTGTTAAAACGTAAAACGTTGCAGGTAAACTACCCCTTTCCCTTAACCGATCTTCACCAAAAACAATAGACCTTGAGGTCTTTACAATTCATGGCGGTATGCAAAAAATTATTTGATTCTGTTTGAATTTGCGGCTGTTATCGTTTGCCATAGAAAAAATTGTACACAGACACAGACACTTTTCGGAAAATTACTTTTTTCATGTTTTGATGGTAGTACAATCAGAATCTGCCGTTATCTCAAACACGATTTTTTTCGGCATGACCATACTTCCATTTCCTTATGGAACATGGAAGTAAAATATATATAATGTAAAAAAATTTCTTAATAAAGATTTATTTACTACTGATAACCAAAGTTTTCTTTAATACGGACGTTCTTGTATACACATTTAACCTTTATAGCCAGAGCTGTAGGGATGCGCGTCCCAGACGTCCCAACGCTGCCGTCCGATTATAAACCGCCTGTGTGACTACACTTCCGTCCGTGCACGCACGTGTGACCACTTTGCGTTTTCCAAACTCCACGCGTGCGCGTGCACGGTCGGAAAAAACGCTCTTGTAACCGTAGGTCTACGCTTAGGTTGGACGTGTCGTCTTCTTTGGTTGTTTCAATACACAAATACATAAAATGGCTGATTTCAGAAACGTTCAAATACGAACATAGATAGAGTTTCCGTTTTCAGCCACTAGTATATACCTCTTTGGAAAATTATATTTCTCCCAAATAACTGACTTGGGTTTTATATGTTTGCGTGTGCACGCGAGTGTGCGTAAGCGTGTGTGTTATATAGCCTACATAGTTGTGGTGTAAACCTGTGTTTTAACGACACGAGAATATTTTGAACGCCTTTTATATGAAACATATGAAAGTTTTGCAATGGAGCTGATTAGAGATGTATCACTGCAATATGAAGACAAGACAACGTACGGCACGGCACGGTATAGGCAGACTGTTTAGCCAATCATAACTTTCGCCGGCTCCGTATCTAGTTTCACGGTACAATGAGTCAATCACGAGTAACAATATTGCCCGTATAATGTCAGTAATAACCGCTCGAGTAGAACAAACAGCGATAAGCCAGCCAAATGTATCGTTACAGAATTTATATAAATACGTGCCGATGAAGCTGGAACGAAAAATAAAATTATACTTCCGCCTACGTTTCTACAGCCCATAATCGCGTCTCACTTGCTTTGCGCGCCTTTTAACAGGTCATGCCAATCGGTGGCTTAACTAAGAGCAGCCCGGGGGGGGGGGATGAGACTAGCTTCAAGGTGAAACCCCGATTTTCCTCTTGACAAATGAGAAATTTGTTTGCGTCTCAAAGTTTTGCGTCTCAAAGTTTTTGAGCAAACCAACGTGAAGTGTAAAGATCGTAAAAAAATATGGAAAATCTTCGTCTTCTATGGCGTCACATTTCGCAGTCGAACCTTAACCTCCATAATCATCCGCCTCCATTCTTCCCTGTCCTTGGCGATCGATGTCCATCGTTTTATTTTAAGCAAAGTATCAGCATTGTAGGCGGGCCGGCACAGTGGTAGCGTCTCTGACTCACAATCAGAGCGTTGCTGTGCTGCCGATGTGGTGAAGGTCACGGCTCGATTTGCTCGTCTACCCGCACGTACGCGGACAAATAATACGTACGTCTTCTCTGGCATACCCGGGCCAGATAAGTAACAAGGGCACACAATATACAACACACATAAACAACACTCTTCCCCCCCACCGCACGGCTCGCCCTGTGGGTTAAAGGTTGGCTAATATCTCTCTGGCTGGGGTGGGACGTGAGTTCTATCGCGGCCGGAGGGCGCAACAGCTCTATGACCTAATGCCTGAAAGTGAAGATGTATCAGCATGCCTCGCCACTGCGTCAATCCAGCGATGCTTGGGTCTTCCGACAGGCCGTCTACCCTAGATTTGACTAAACAGTACCTTCCTAGGTATTCGGTTGCCTTCCATCCTAATGATGTGTCCTGTCCATGCAATTTGTGCAGTCGGATGGTGGAGGGCAGATCATTGTCTTTATACAGCTTGTATAGTTCCTCGTAGTGACGCATTCTCCATATCTCATTGACATGGATTGGTCCATATATTCCCCTCATAATTCTCCTTTCAAAGGTATTGACTATGTTAGCGGCTTGTTTGTTCAGAGTTCAAGTGTCGCCGCCAACTGTTATCACCGGTCTAATCATAACTTTATATAATGTGACCTTGGACTGATGGTGGATATTCCTTGTCTTGAATATAGATGTCAACGAAGCATATGATCTATTTGCCGCCTGTATCCTTTTCCTTGTTTCATTTATTTCTTCAGTGTCTTCTGCCATCCAACATCCCAAATATTTAAACTGATTAACTATTTCCAGGTTTAGTGGCTTGATTTTTAAAATGTTCAGGTTTCCTGGTTTTCTTTCGGGTGGTGATCATAACCTAATTTCAAAATATTGTATCTTAATTTATTGTAACCCAGCTTAAAGGTAACACATACCATATCGTTAGAAATCACTATAATTCTAAATCTATATTGTGAATAAATCACGAGCAAATGAGTCTTCCTGAAGATGTTTTGAAAACCCAGCTGTTATTATTGTTTCGCGCTTTAATTTAAGGATTTTTTATGTAAAATCCTACAATAAAATTTTCTCGCTTTTTCCCAACTGTAGTAAAAAACTAATAGACAAGCCACAGAAATATTAGACTAAATGAGACATAACATAACAAGCAAGTAAAGGGAAGTGTGACGAAAAAGGGGGTAAAAAGTATACTATTAACAGGCTCTGCCTTCGCTTCGTTTTCTTGTGCGTGCTTTTTTTTTTTTTTAGCGCTGGAAATGCGTTATTTATTAAGTGTTGAATAACTGTCATTATTAGGAAAACCCCTATATTATTAATTTACAAATATTGCAATTCCTTATATTTCTCCAATTATTTATAAGCCTCGTTTAAACACACGTAACTGGTATAGAAAGAGATCTATGTTAATTGATTACGGAATGTCACTGAAACTGTTAATATCGCTGGGCGGGGGGGAGTGGTCCCATCGACCCCCCGCCCAGTTGTTACACTATTGCCAATCATACTCCTGTAGCTCACTGATCCCCCCCGCAGTTGTTACACTATTGCCAATCATACTCCTGTAGCTCACTGATCCCCCCCCCCCCAGTTGTTACACTATTACCAATCATACTCCTGTAGCTCACTGATCCCCCCCCCAGTTGTTACACTATTGCCAATCATACTCCTGTAGCTCACTGATCTCCCCCTCCAGTTGTTATACTATTGCCAATCATACTCCTGTAGCTCACTGCCCCCCCCCCAGTTTTTACATTATTGCCAATCATACTCCTGCAGCTATGTATTTGCCATCGCTCATTTACTCGTCAGCGATCCACCATCTCTCGGAGGTAACTTCGTCCTTCTTCAACCTGGTATCCATTCTTCCTTGTCATGTTCGATTGTTATCTATCCTCTGAATATGATCATATCTGTCTCTCTCGTATTTCTCCCTAATCACTGACTTGGGATCTGTAGACTATATATTTGTCTGTGCGCGCGAGTGTGCGTGTGCGTGCCATACGTAGGCATGATGGAAACTGTATGTTTCGTATTGAGGTGTTTTGAGGACACAAGAATGTTTAGAACGGCTTTTGTGAAATTATTATATGAAAACTATTTTGAATTTGTTTCTTACGCTTTTCACGGCCGGCGTATTAATTAATAAAATTACTATCCAGGCTGAGAGGTCGTTGGCTCCCGATTTCTTCGTGTCGAAAGGCGATAATTGCTCGACCAGACGTTTCGTCCTTATCTCTGGAGGCCACCTTCAGTGTAAGGACTTCAAGACCTGATCAGCCTTTGCACGGTAATGTCGTTTTACTGACGTGCACGTTGTCAGTTCTTGAAAATTTTTATCAGTGTGCGACAAAGGGTGGAGATCCGAACGTAGCCCCGACAGAGGGAAAAGCAATGGACATTATGGAATATTACTTTTACCTCGGTTGGGGCTATGTTCGGATCTCCACCCTTTGTCGAACAGTTTTAACTTTTTCCTACTGAAGAAGGCCTGCAAACGTTTAGAAATTGACTGAACAATGCAATCGACCACGGCCAAACACCCCGGATATAAATTCTCTTATCATTACATTCTGTGATTAAATGTAAAAGTATTATTATTAATTCATTTTGTTTTAATTGTCTCCAAGTCACGTTACTAACTATTTAGAATTAATATAGGCAATTACCTGTATTAACTTCCGTCTTGTGACTTATTTGGTTTTTTCTTAAAACGACGCGTTTCGAGAATAAATTCTCACCATCAGGTTTCAAATCGGACTGTGCCGGGACTGTGTCGGTGTTAAATTATGTGTGGTGTTTTTTGTGTTTTGTGTGTTTTAACTAGTTGACGACCCCTTTTGGGCGAATTTGATGTTTTTATAGTATTGAAACGGATGAGAATTTATTCTCGAAACGCGTCGTTTTAAGAAAAAACCAAATAAGTCACAAGACGGAAGTTAATACAGGTAATTGCCTAATATTAATTCTAAATAATTATTATTAAGTCCAATCTTAAAAATAACAATGTATTTTATAAAGAAACGAATTAGCCTACGTCAATCGTCGTAAAACAACCTCACGCAGAATCAGACTATATCAACCCAATTAAAAAAAAAGTCTTAAAATTTATTTATATAATAATTAAGAATAAGTTGCAAAAGTTCAACCTTATGTGCGGGACCATTAGGCGAACTCCTAAGTCAGCAAGTAAAGAAACACGCTTAAAATGCTAGAAGCTGATGGCCCTTTCCATCCCACACTTCTTTATGGGTATGAGAATCGGATTTTAACGAAAGCCCAGACCAGTCGCATCCAAGCGGCTGACATGAATTTCTCAGGCACGTCGCAGGGTATTCTCTCCATGATCATAGAAGAAACACAGACAAACGCCAGGACCTGAATAATATGAGTACACTCGACAGGATTGTCCAGTGTCGGCTGAATTGGTGGGAACATCTTTGCCGAATGGATGACTGCCAAACAACTGTAGAACTATAAACCGAGGGGACGACGAGGTTTGGGACGCCCGAGGAAGTGCTGGAGTTGCCAGCTCTAATCTATCCCTGTTTGAGGCCGGAACAAACTATCCTTGGTTTAATCCTTGAAGATGATGATGATGATGATGATGATGATGATGATGATGATGATGACGATGATGATGAAAGAAAGATAAAATAACAAAAGCTGATAAATTTATCTACTGGAAACAATGTTAGAAATAAAATGACGAACAAAGAAACAAATGAACCGGTCTGGAAATTGTGGTTTGTATTCAGGGCAACTACGAGGAGAAGACATAGGTTGCTCGCGGCACTCGGGATTAATGATTTTGATAATAAAGGTTTCAGTGAATTGGAAGAACGGCAGGGGAAGGCAGAGATGGAATGTACTTGAGGCACACTGTTGAGGATGTGGGACGTTGAACGTATTAGAAGATAAAGGATTTGGGTCACTAAGGGAGGAGCTGGATGACTTCAATCACGCGTCTGATGACACGCAGTAAGAAGCAGAAATTTTAAGACGGTAATCATTTGAAATATAACTGGCAGCAAGGTTGTTTTTCAGAAGAACATTTTTTTTTTGCGGATGAGCCACTGTGGACTACGTTTGGTTCAACTGGTTCCTCCCTTCTTCTCATATCTCTTCCTCCTCTTCCGCACATCTCCTTCATTCTTGATGGGTGCCTCTCCCTCCTTTCGTCAGTCCAGACGGCACCTGTCCTCTTCTTGGGGTTTTCCTGAAAACTTCCGGCACTTTATAATTTCTTTTTGAGTGGCAAGCATTCTTCAATGTCTACTTAAATAATCTGCATTAGAATAACTTAACCCGCTATTCATTATGACTGTACTGTAGAAACGACAAATTTCTATATAGCGATTCAGAGATAACTGGAGACATTAAAATAGTTATGCTCCCACGTTGACTGTACAGAAATTATAACCCTCACAGGAACGCAGGTATGCAGGTTTTAATAACGGCATAATAGGCAGCAATATTAGTCGCATAATGACGGCCAGACTTGAATGTTAATTCATAGCCGCTTTAAACGTATCAGACAGAGGTTGTAGGCTAAGCTGTACACTGTACAGGCTGTGGTTGTAACGCACACCATGTCGGCGTTAATATTCTCCCGTTTTATCGAGGCGCGCGCTCGCACATTAATCTCGCTTATCCTATGGACATCTTTATGACGCCTCATTTAATCCGCTGCTACCACCTCCGTCGTCGTCCCTACCCATTAGCGAACACTAACAGTATTTATCCCCTTCAACTCCGTGTCTGTCCCCTATCGTTTAATCTCGCGTCCTCCTTAATTGCATATTTATGAATTATACGGCACATCGTAAATGAATGTTTTCATTAATTTTCGTCGCTGATGCAATCGTTACTATACTGTTCTAAGGATTGCGTGTAAAGTAAATTATTTTTGGAATTTATATAGCTAAAAATAGTATCACGACTTACGGCTCAGAAGTTTGGAATACTGATAAACGCACGAGAACAAAATTAATGACAGCAGAGGTAGACTTTTGGAGACGTTCGGCAAGAGTATCCACACGTGATAAAATTAGAAATGAAGTCATTAAGGACAGAATGAATGTGGAAAATTAAATTGTTGATTTTATCCAACCAAAAACAAAATACAATGGTACGGACACACGAAAAGGATGGCACAGGAATGATTGCCAAGGTGAGTTATGGAATGGACCCCACCAGGAAGAAGGAAAGAGGAAGACCACCTATCACCTGAATAGAAGAAATTCAGATTATATTGAGGGAATGAGAAATTTAAGAAAATCTTTGGATGGACAAGCAGCAGTGGAAGATGAGAATTCAATCACTTCTGTAATCATTGGTCCCGGAAAACGTGTAAACATTGTACAGCCGGCATAATAATAATTTAGCTAAAAATAGTGACAGCACTAGTAAACGGTAGCTTCTTTTGGCAGTTTGGAAGACTGCGTTGTTAAGTAACAACAAAATAATTTTTCTATGAGGTTCAATAGTAATCATTATTTGATAACGGATGAAACATAGGCTATTTAACAATAATATACTTTTACGCCAAGGCGAGAGGCATCATGCGTAGCATAATCAACAATGGCGACAATCTTTGTGAGTTGACAGCGACGTTCATTAACCCGTAGCTGCGTCGCAGCTTTTGATATGTAGTGGCGGAATATCGTGGACAGAAACAGTGCCTAATGATGAGGTTTTGAAGAAAGCGGGTGAAAAGAAAAACGACGCTGATGGAACCATTGTGGAAAGGAGAAGCAGTTCGGTTGGTCAGCATTCAAAATGGTTCCCCACCCTGATCAAGGAAATGATCGAGGGGTGTAGTGCGAGAGGAACATCCAGGCAGGAGTTCTTGGATGGGGTAAATGAAGAAAGATGGTACGTGGCGCTCAAGAAGCTGTCTACAAAAAAGATGCAATTGTAAGCCCACAAACTTCTGGACCTCTGGGTTGAGGAGGAGGAGGAGGAGGGAGGAGCAGAAGAAGAAGAAGAAGAAGAAGAAGAAGAAGGAGGAGAAGGACAAGGACAAGGACAAGGAGGAGGAGGAGGAGGAGGAGCAGGAGGAGGAGGAAGAGGAGGAGGAGGAGGAGGAGGAGGAGGAGGAGGAGGAGGAGGAGGAGGAGGAGGAGGAGGAGGAGGAGGAGGAGGAGGAGGAGGAGGAGGAGGAGGAGGAGAAGAAGAAGAAGAAGAAGAAGAAGAAGAAGAAGAAGAAGAAGAAGAAGAAGAAGAAGAGATTATTATGTATAAATTAATCTCAAAAAAGAATAAGAAGAAGAAGATTATGTCTACATTCATCTAAAAAAATCAGTATGTATGCGAAGAAGAAAAGAAGATTATTATGTACACATTAATCTAAAAAAACTCAGTATGTGTGGGGCTAACGTCACAGTGTTAACCTAACAGTTGGAAATTATACATCTGAACATGTAGGCCAACAACAGTTTTTCTTACTTGGGATTACAGATAACCCAAAGTAAATCTAGGACGAATGAAATACAGTATCGGATTGTTAGTGGAAATGGGTGGTATTGCTCCTACGAAAAGTTGCTCAAATCCAGGACACTAACTAAGTAACTAAAGCTAACCATTGTAGAAATCATATCCGACCAATAGTAACATATGGATGCGTTGGCTGGACATTAATTAATGCATCTGAACAACAGGTTAGCATCTTGTGGACACATTGCCAATTGCTTTTCCGATACTAGTTCTCCGATGGAGGTGTCGAAACGTCTGTCTTTATTAACAGTAATTGTCTGTCTAGCTAATAATAACAATAATTCTAACACTATTGGCAAAGAATTGCAACAATTTGAGCGTAAAATCTTGCGCAAAATCTTTAGCCCTTGGCAAACTGAAGACGACTTCTGAAGGATACGAATATAACTGGATCAATTGATACACGGTTCTGACATTAGCCGATTCATCAATAGTAGCAGATTAGAACGGCTTGGTCATGTAATTTAATCTAATAGTTGGAAATTATACATCTGAACATATACTACATCACTTTTTCTTACTTGGGATTAAAGATTACACAAACTAACTATCGGAGGAATGAAATAAAATACTGTATTGGTAGTGGAAATTGGTGGTATTCCTTCTAAGAAAAGTTGCTCATATCCATGATTCTAAGCAAACAACTAAAGCTATTCATATATTAGAAATCTTATCCGACCGACACTGACATATGGACGCGTACTTACTTCTTACTTCTTAATACGAGCATCCGAGGCTGGCTGCTTCGATGGGTCGAGAACATATGGACGCGTGGCCTGCGCATTAATTAATGCAGATAAACAAGAGCTCAGAATACTTGACCGTAAAATCTTGGAAAAGATCTTTGGGCCTGGGCAACCCGAATACGGGTCCTAGATGGTCCTATGAACGAATTATGAACTGGATGAATTAACACACAGTGCAGACATAGTTCCGCCCATTCCAAAAGTAGAAGATTGGACTGGCTTAGTCACGTATAACGATTAGCTGGCAGAACAACTAAAAGAACCGCAAACTGGAAACCAATGGACATAAGAATTAGGAAGAGATAGCAAAAAGGTGGTCGGATGACGTAGAGGACGATTTGAGAATTTGCGAACGTGAGAGACTGGAGAAGCTTGAGCGGTGACACTACGGACTGAAAGAAAATTATTGCCTAAGACTGACACTGGGCTGTTATTATTTTTAGCAATATGTATTCCAAAAACAATTTGCTTTACACGCAATCCTTAGAACAGTATAGTAACGATTACATCAGCGACGAAAATTAATGAAAACATTCATTTACGATGTGCCGTATAATTCATAAATATGCAATTAAGGAGGACGCGAGATTAAACGATAGGAGACAGACACGGAGTTGAAGGGGATAAATACTGTTAGTGTTCGCTAATGGGTAGGGACGACGACGGAGGTGGTAGCAGCGGATTAAATGAGGCGTCATAAAGATGTCCATAGGCTAAGCGAGATTAATGTGCGAGCGCGCGCCTCGATAAAACGGGAGAATATTAACGCCGTTATATTACTGTACATTACAGCCATATAATCTGTAGCCTATACAGTGTACAGCTTAGCCTACAACATGCTGTCTGATACGTTTAAAGCGGCTATGAATTAACATTCAAGTGTGGGTGTTGTTACGCGACGGCTGTTATTGTTCGCTACTATGCCGTTATTAAAATCTACCTGTCTGCGTTCGTGTCAGGGCTGTACGCGTAATTGTAGGCCTACAGTCTACGTGGGAGCATAACTATTTTAATGTGTCTAGTTATCGCTGAATCGCTGTATAGTAATTTGTCGTTTTCACAATACAGTCATAGTGAATGCCAAAACGTTACCTTGGACAAGAACTAGCCAAAAACACAACTTTTAAAGAGAGCAATTGAAAGTTTAGTTTGTCTACGATTTTTTCAGGAAAGAAGAAGAAGATACGTGTGGGACCATTATTATTATTATTTTTTTTAATTTACAAGTACAGGTTCTTATGACGATGATAGGTTTTATTGAAACGTATCACTGAGTTTTATTAAAACACGGTGTTTTAAAACTAAGACTTGTTAATGACTTCAAAGCAAATTTCACTATGTATTCATTCTCGGATGCTACCAAACTAGAAGTACCGACTTATGGTCTACTCTGTATGTCTATAAAATATGTAAACATGTAAGAGAATATGTGTATGTAAATAGCATGAACATATGATGATTGTGTATAAGAATATAGTGAAACAACATACACATTTATTTAGAATTTCAAATTAGATTAAAGTAAGGGTAAGCCTGTATTCAATTCTCTTAAGTAAGGAGTCTTCAGAGGGAAAGTGCAGCGATTTTTGAATAAATTTCATTCCCTTTCAGACGCACAAATCTAGAGATTAATCTCTTGCTTTTCGTTGTTATCAGTTTCCTTGATTAAACTTTGTTTTTTGCGTTTCATTATGAATGAGATTTTCTCTTTCTATGACAGCGCATCCGTTAATCTGAGACTGGAAGGTTTTAATGTAATTTGAATCTGGGCAAAACAGAAGATAAAATAAGATTTTTTGTTACCAAAGAACATTTTCTGCAAACTTCTGTGGTGGCCATATTTCCAATCTTTTATGAGCTGACATAAAATAAAAACAATAACTTTCTATTAAAAACTTTACGTTTTCCTTATTAGAGAAAAAAAAAATAGACACGTGAGTGGTCCCAGCGTCCACCTTCACTAACTCTCAATCATAAGAGACTGATGATGATTACTTTGGTATATTCAGAGTTTCCTATTTGTTGCCAATTATTTTATGCCTTGTAACCCAAAACAGTAGCGAACTAAAGGGGGGCGTTAGGGAGCAGCCCGCTTAGAGCATCAATTAGTAGGAGGCCTCCAGATTTGGATAATTAAGTTTAAGAGACCAATAATTTATTTAAAACCTCTCATCAGAAATTTTCCAAACAGTGGATAATTCAGAGCACGGAAATCAGGTCAGTTACTCAAATGAACGAATTCACAAAAAAATGCATCACATATTGCGTGAGCGAACAAAACCGTGAGTGACATAGAAGACAACTGCACATAGTAATATAGCGTGTGTTATGCACTAAACCTCCTAACTGACTTGACCAAAAATTGCCAAGTATTGTTTGCAGCAATGATAAATTTGTTTTGCAGCATATAAGTTTATTGTATGTTATAAAGGAGTATAACAAATTTAACACAATCTAAAAAATTACTAGTACTGAAAGAAATTACTACTTCTATTATTTCTTTAGACTTTGTATTTAAAATATGAAAATGGATTTTTATTTCAAACAGCTTCTTATAAAGTTTCCTGACTAGATGTATCAATACCGTAATTAATCAATAAATATATAACAGTAAAGTGCTTTTGCTACATATTACTTAAAGATAAATTGGATTATAAACACCCATCTTATGGAGAGGGGCCTCAGAAAGAAATACGCCCCGGGCCACCAGTGGCCTACGTACGCCACTGATCCAAAGATTTCATTTTCCCATTCAAAACAATCATATACTTCCTCCTGGATTTTCTATCCTTCTTCTTCTTCTTATTTTTTATCTCAGGGTCTAGGCTTGCAGCCTGTTCCGTCCTCAATCCTGCCGTCTTCTTCTAAATCTACCTATACCCCTCCTTCCTTTAGGTCTATAGCTGACTATCTGTTTTATTGGAAAGTCCTAGCTCATCCTCTCTATATGTTGTTTCTATTATAATGAGCACTGTATAATCCTATTGTTAGATGTAGTTTTTAGCTAATTTTCAGTTGTAATTAATTTTCATTGTGTAAGTATCCTGTGTTTGTCTTTCCTCGTAACTTTAGTTTCACGTACTATTTGGTAAGTTCAAATAGTGCGCGAGTGCGAGTCGTTTTATGCAAGACCAACCACAAATCGATCTCTCGCGCGTGCGCTGAACTCTGTTCTGTTGTTCCCTTCGTAGTTATACTCCTCTTCGCGTCGCCTTCGCAGGCCTGCCTCTTTTTCGTATGTTACGTTTTCCCCAAATACGGCAAACGGTCAAAACTCACGCAAAAGTTCGAAAAATCGCGTATGTGCGAACTGTTCATCAACACCGCAGTTTCTACTACAACGACAAGCAGCTTCAGCTACATGCGGTCTTACAGCCTACAAGAGTGCTTTCCATCAAACCACAGGTACTGTACGTAATTTGTATTTCCTCAGTGTAAATGGCAATTGCTGGGAGGGAATTTACAACTCCCACAACAATTCCAGCAATCGACCAAGTTCAGTTGGGGTTAACAACCAATTCTACCTTTCTAAAGAACCAGCGTTTATCAGAGCCTATAATTAATCCCGACACCTATCGTTCACGCTCTATATCACCCACTCAGCTCTTATATCTTCATTTCTAATTTCATCGCGGAGGGAACAAACTTTTACTTGTATGAAGAACTTCATTTCAGCGGCTTGTATAGGCTATCAAATTTCCACAACGCCAACCATAAAGATACAGAATAATTTCTGTGACACGTGCGTCAGGTGAAAATAAACTTATAATTGCAGTGTATTTATTAGAAGATATTACATGGGAGATCTGCAGGAAACTCAACGAGTTCTTACAACGGAATAATTATCATTAAGTAAGCGATTATTATATTATCAGTATAGTAATATGTAATATTGTATTAATGTTTTCGAATTATTATAATTATGTCTATATATTTAAGTAAAACAATATGTAAGAATACTATCTAATTATTTTGCTGATGCAACACTCTCTCTCTCTCTCTCTCTCTCTCTCTCTCTCTCTCTCTCTCTCTCTCTCTCTCTCTCTCACACACACACACACACACACACACACACACACACAAAATTACATTTACTCAATTAATTGATCTGTTTATGTGTTGTCTTCTTGTTTTGGTAACAAATCCCTTCTTGTTGTCTAGACAACACATCCCTAAAATAACACGCCAAAGAAACAGGACACACTTTCGATTTCAAAAACACAAAAATCTTGGCACGATCTAACTATAAGAAAATCAGAGAGTACAGAGAGGCCATCGAGATTAACCGGATGAGGGAGAGAGCGGTCAACGACAGAAATTAATACACTAAATTAGGAACAACTTGGAAATTCCTAGCTGAGAGTTCACAAATTAACAAACAACATATGGCCACAACACACTCACCCCCATGCTCTAACCCTCCCACGGCAAAAGTCACAAGGGAAACAAGATATAAAATGCGCGCCGTAGTTAAATCAACCTCGGGAGCACGTACAGCAGAAGAGACGTCATTTCTGCTCCCGCTTCGGACTGAACAGGACTGCTCTCTTAGACCGCTCTCTTCAGCTCTCTCCGCTGGACGTGCTACAGCTTACTGCCTTCGCCCACCTCGTCGTTGGACGAGGAACACTACCGCTTTCTACAGGGAAAGAAGACTCCGAAGCCAGCTGCTGCCGGTGAATTAAGTAGCTGGTAGAAGAAGCAGCTGGCCGAAGACCTTATTAGGACCACCTGCGCCGGATACCATCTGCTGGCAAGGAATAGAAGAGGACTGCTCTGGGCTCTGGTGAGTGCCGTACATCAGTGCTGTAAACCCTAACCTGCTCGCGACTGTTAGGTAGCGCTGCCCCGGACGATCCTTGCAAGCCCCCACCAGTGGTAAGCGAGCTTGGATATCGCCGGGGTAAAGGGACCAGTGGACACCAGTCTTAGTAAGGACTGGTATTCAACGAAGCTGGTCGTTACCCAGCTCCTCCCGCATCGTCGTGAGCAGGGAAGACGCGCGGGTAACCCGGCTTCGGCCGGACCCGAGATCCCTGGTGTCTGGCGGTGACTGCCTAGCAGTCTCTGCCCGGCAGCCGCACCTAGCCAGCATGCCTACTACGGGCAGTGGCTCAAGTGCCGAGTCGCTCGGCTCTGCCTTGCCCCATCTGGGCGGCTCGCCTGAATCGCCTCGGGCGATGGAGACGGATGATCCTCTCCCTAACCCGCTTCCCCCTCTCCCGGTAGACGAGTCGGGCGAATTCGCGACCGTTGGTCGGCGTAGACGCCCGGCTAAGAAGCCGAAGAGGACCCATTCAACCGGATCCACATCCTCTCGCACCTCGACCATGGACATCGGACTTTCTCAGGGCCAACAGGCCGCGGTTCCGACTGCTTCGGTAACAGCTCCGGCTGCTGCCGCTGTTGGTCGGGCGCCGCCGCTGTTCGTTCATGGAGTGTCAAATGTCGCCGCCTTATACAGGCAGCTTATCGCGGCCCACGGCCTGTCGGCCGACAAGCTTGATCTGAAGCTGCTTGGCGGTGATACGGTCAAGATTGTCGTCCGTCAGCTCGCGGACCATCGCTTGGTCGAGGCCTTTCTGTAGGCGCACAGCCTGCAATACCATACCTTCTCTCCCAAGCGAGTCAAGCCCTTGTCAGTAATTCTGCGTGGGCTTAACGCGCATACAGATCCCCAGGAGATCCTTTTGGAACTCCGAGACCTCGGGTACCCGGTGCAGGCAATTTTTCGCCTGCACACCAACTCTGAAACCCGAGTACCTCTCCCGCTCGTCCGTCTCCAGCTCGAGAAGGGCGAGGCCGCAGACAAGATATTCCAACTGACGCGGCTGTTTGGCTTCCGCGTCAGGGTGGAATCCAGTCGTCCCCCGGGCAAGCTCGCGCAGTGCCACCGGTACCAGAGGTTCAGCCATCACACCGACGTCTGTCGCAGTGCCCCGGCCTGTTTACGTTGTTCTCTGGGACATTCTACGCAGGCATGCACTGTGTCAGACAAGACCCACTTTCGCTGCATAAATTGTGGCCAAGGCCATGCAGCCAATAATATTAACTGCCTGGTCTACAATGCGGAGCTCCTGCGGAAGCAAAAGCCGCAGGGGCCCCTCCCGAAGCCAAGGCAGCCAGTTTCGCAGGTTCAACCTCAGAGGCAGCCTAAAACACAGGCTAGGCCGCAACCGAAGGCACAACCGGCACGGCGCGCGCCCTCTCCGGCTCCACCTCCAGCCCCTACAAAGGCACTAAAACGAACCGCGTCTCCTTCTGAAGCAGACACAAGCCCTGTAGCCGTCATCTAGGTTATGGAGCCGGAGAATCAACCCTCCACCTCCGCGGAACCTCCAACTCCCGCCTCTGAACCAGAGGTAGCTTCGCACCTCCGCGATTTCCGCGAGCAGGCATCACAGAAACTAAAACCAAAGGGACAACCACACCGGGTGATCGGCCCCGAGCTCCTGCCTGCCCACAGCCCAAGAAAAGTCCCGCTTCCCGGTATAAGTCCGACGAAGCGCAACAGCGTACTTTTCCTGTCGCTAATTCAAAACCGTCTGCCCCTGGTCCTGTGGCTTCCACCACGACCCGATCTGCCGTACAACCTGGTCGCTCTTATGCGGCCTCAGTTTATCCGATGACGCACAGTTCGTCCGCTAATTTCTGTCTGGCTATGACCTCAAGAAAGTCGCATCCACCTTCAGGTCCATCCGAGACCGCCTGGAAACTGCTGACCCAACTGAAGATTCATGCTCTTGGTGGAAGCCTGCGAAGTCATAGGTCTTCTATGAACCGAGCCCTTAGACGAGATCTCTCGCTCATAGCCTGGAATGCTAACAACATCGGTTCCAAGCATTCCGACCTTCTAGAATTCCTGGCTCGGTTCAAACCCGACGTACTTCTCCTCTCTGAAACCCACCTGACCCCGGCGAACCAGTTTCGATTACCAAATTACGTGGTCTATCGGGATGACCGAGTTGGCCGACGAGGAGGCGGCACGGCGATCGCGGCGAGGACCTCCATAGGTCATCATCGTGTCACTTTGCCGCAGCTAACCAACATAGAGGCCACCGCCATTGAGGTCCACGGAGCTCTTGGCGGCATCCTCGTGGTTTCAGCATACAAGCCCCTACAAGCTGAACTCCTTGTCGGTGACCTGGACGTCATCTCCGATTCCCACCGAAGGGTAATTTTGGCCGGCGATCTGAATTGCAAGCATCGCGTTTGGAATAGTCGACTGACTACTCCGACCGGGAGGCGCTTGCTCAGTTTTGTTGAATCGCGCCGGGCGATGGTGTTTGGTCCAGCGCAACCCACGTTCTTTCCGTCAAGGCCTAACGCGGCTCCCGATGTTCTGGATATCGCGGTGACCCAAGGAGTTGTCTGTCCAGTCGAGGTATTCTCACTTACGGAGTTGACATCCGACCACAACCCTATCTTGGTCCACGTCGCTACCCAGCACGCCTATGCACGTTCTGGCGAGAAGAAGGTTATCGATTGGGATCGCTACGGCCCGGCCTTGTGCCGTCGATTGCCGCCAGCGGCCCCACTCGATTCCGTTCGCCTCCTAGACGAAGCAGTAGCGGGAATCGAAGAGGCAATCATCTCGGCTATAGGCGTGTCTTCACGTACGCGAGCTGGTTTCACGCCTGACTACCAACGCATCCCTGAGGAAGTCTCTCTTCTCGCTCGCGAGAGGAATTACTTTCGGAAACGTTGGCAGAGGACCCGTGATCCAGCCGATAAGGCAGCATACAATCGGCTCACCGGACGACTGCGTGGCAGTCTGAAGGCGTTCCGACGTAGCTGTTGGAACTCGCTGTGGCCCGAACGGGGGATGTGGTCCCGCAAAGTCACCCGTACAGAATACCTACCGCATTGACGGGCCGGAGGCGACGACCTCCACTCCCCGCCATTGTTGGACCGTTCGGACGATTCCTGGTCGCCCGGAGGAGAAGGCCGAGTACTTGGGCTTGTGTTTCGAGCGACAGCTCGCTCTCAACCCGCCCATGGACTGGGACTTCGACGAACAAGTCGAGATGGCTGTGGAAGACTTTCTGTCTCTTCCGATCACGGCGGAGCCCGAACCTATCTCTTTGGAAGAGGTCTCAGATCGGCTCGCTGAACTTCAGCCAAGAAAAGCTCCAGGCCCGGACGGTGTTACGAACACCCCTCTACGACTTCTTCCCGAGCCTGGAGTTCAATTCTTGACTGATTTGTTCAACGCGTGTCTCAGACTGGCCTACTTTCCCAAGAAATGGCGAAAGGCGACGGTTATCGTGATCCCGAAGCAGGGAAAGGATACCACCCGCTCTGAAAACCTCCGGCCTATCAGCCTACTCTCCGCTACGTCCAAGGTTTTTGACCGCCTCGTGCAGCGTCGTGTACGAGAACATCTAACCAACTTTGACGTGCTGGTCCCCGAACAGTTCGGCTTTCGTGTGGGGCATTCGACCACTCATCAACCGATGAGAATGGTGGAAAGCGTCACGGAAGCCGGGTGTCGGAGAGAACGGACCGTTGGCTGTTTCTTAGATGTTGAAAAAGCTTTCGACAGCGTATGGCATGATTGCCTGTTATTCAAGCTTAGGGAAGTCCAGCTCTCGGACTGCTACCTCCATCTGGTTGCTAGCTTTCTGACGGAGAGGATCTTCTGCGTGGGAGTTGGAGATTCAGTCACTTCCGAGAGACGAATCACAGCCGGCGTCCCTCAAGGTAGTGTTCTAGGCCCCCTTCTGTTCTCGATCCACGTCAACGACGTGCCGAGACAGCCCGGAGTCCAGATGGCCCTCTTTGCGGACGACACGGCCGTATTTACGGCCGATCGACATTTGGAAAGGGCCGTCCTACGACTGCAGCGCCAGCTCGACACGCTCGTGGACTGGACTGAGAATTAGAGAGTGCAACTCAACGCTACCAAGAGTGTAGCCGTCGAATTCTCCAAGCGACGGAAGAACCCTGTTAGGCAGCTACGTATCGGCAGAACGTACTTGCGCTGGTCCAAAGAGGTCAAGTACCTCAGATTACACCTCGCTCACCTGGCGTACCCACGCACAGACAGTTCTTAAGCGAGCATCCACTCGCCTGTGCGCACTGTTTCCACTCCTGATCAGCTCAGCCATGACCAGGAAATTGGGCAGGATGATCGTCGGCGCGTATCTGCTGCCGGTCATTACCGACGCCTGTCCGGTCTGGGGTTACCTCGCCGCAATGCATAAAAAGAAGTTGCAGAGCGTCCTCGACAGGGGGCTTCGGCTAGCGGCCAAAGTCCCCTTCGCTTTTCATCTCGCCTTCTAAGGAGAGGACTTGGCGTCCGCTCCCTAGACGACACATTCAGGCGGCTTGCACGCAAATTTTATGCACGTGCGGCGAGGTTCCCAGGCAATCCTCTAGTGACTGGGCTGGGAAGGTACCGTATACTCCAGGTGATTCGTGGAAACGCCCTCGGTGTATACTGCGCTAGTGTAGGCTAGCACAACAGCCGAGAATCGGCCTGCTACAGAGCACACGCCCCACTTGGGCAGGGCCTCGAGGCAGGAGCTCCAGAAGGTAGCTCGGAACTCAGATACCAAGCGGTTCGTCTCTGCGACGCACAACCGCAAAGCCCAGAGCGAAAAATCAAAAAATCAAACTCAGTTCGCCTTGGAAATGTTCCGGGATTACTTACGGAACGAAACGTTAGCAATATAAACATCACATACACGGATGTAGCCAAAAACCTGCTACAACAGATATTCACCGTGAAAGCCTCCGCACGAGAATATACATAATCAAATTATATTTCTTCTGGAAGTTATCGATATTATTTTAATTATCCTGCCGTACGTTTCACTTATCAGTGATTCAGTATCTTCAGAGGTTATAAATGAATTAACAATAATCGAAATGATTCGACCTAAAAATAACGAAAACTAACGAATAATCGAATTAATTTGAATTTAAGATTAATTCGGTAAAGATATTATTTATTTAAATTTAACATCAATATTTTTCAGAAGAAATATAATTTTATACTATTAATCAAGATATATATTCTAACAATTTATTTTGTGTGCATATTAGAGCCACACGTTTGTGCGCCAATTTGTAACAACGAGTTCTTGTATGCTCTGATTGCCACACGTTTGTTCGTCAATTTGCAACAACTAGACTCTGTACGTGTATTAATCCACACGTTGTAATTGTAGTCGTCAATTTGTAATAATAACATATCAAATTTCGTTACAGTTCACGTTGCGTCGTAATTACGTAACGACCTTCTTGCGTCGTATCTGACCTCGCCGATACCTGTTTACCTGTTTTCTTTCTTAATGGTGATTTTCCCGTTGATAGGCGCCAAATTGTTTGTCCAAACAATTGAATTTTGTATAGATTTCATTTGTATGGTGTACTCACCCTTATTATATTGTTAATTGGTAAATCACTTCCTACTCCTATCATGCACTCTTGGTTCATTCTAGTTTGGTTAGTATTATTATTTATTAAATTTCACATTTGTTCTTTGTATCATGGTTTGTGTGTTTTATTGTTTGTTCATTTTTTTTTCATTCAATATTTACTTAATTGTTAATACAATATTTTCTTTGGACTTGTACTTTCCATGATTAGGGGTACATTTAATAATCTTTACTTGGAATTCATGTGTTCATCATTATTTCTTTTGTCATTGGGCCAATCACTTGGGTTGGGTCATTGTCATTTGTCTCGTCTACGTTAGTCTTTTTATTTTTCTTGATTTGAAATTGTTAATTCTTATTTTCATGGCTTTTTTATTTTATATTTCCTCTCTGGTATTGGGGCTGCTTTTGGTATCGTAACTATATATACACACACATACATATATAACGCATTGTAAGCAGGCACCACACAATATATGTGGTCTTCCGGTAATTCAGGTGTAGCGCACCCTTCACGACAGCTGACGTAGCGTATTTTGGCAAAAGATGTAACGCTGTGACACACGACGCCGGCAACGGTGGCACCTGGCCAACCTGCTTGTCTCCGCTCAGCGCCTTGGCATTCGACCAAGCGTGTTCCCGGCAAACATGCTGTGTTTTACACGTCGCGCCCTCACCAAACGACGCCTTTCAACACAACACTCTCCTCTAAGTTCCTGCTTTACATTCTTTTAAGACTTAATAGTTTCTGTTGGCTAAATTTTACAGTAAAAGACTGAATTTCCCCATTCCTTGTTCTCTGCTCAATGTACGCATTCTTTTTTGCTTAGGAATATTTTCATACATCCCGTACGGGCCCGTGGAACTGATCCCGTACCGGCAAAAATTGTTATAAATGGTACTGTTCTGGAACAAGTAAGCAATTTTGAATACCTGGGCTACAGTGTGTCTTATAATACAAGCAACTATATTGTGAATAAGTTGCATAAGTTCAACCTTATGTGCGGGACCATCAGGCGAACTCTCTAAAGTCACCAAGTAAAAGAACACGCCTAAAATTCTACAAGCTGATGGCTCTTCCCACACTTCTTTATGGGTCTGAGAATTGACTCTAACGAAAGGTCAGGCCAGTCCCATCCAAGCGGCCGAAATGAGATTTCTCAGGCACGTGGCAGGGTATACTCTCCATGATCATAGAAGGAACACAGATATACGACAGGAACTGAATATTATGACTATACTAGACAGGATCGTCCAGTATCGGCTGAATTGGTGGGAACATCTTTGCCGAATGGATGACTGCCGCATCCCCAAACAACTATGGAACTATAAGCCGAGGGGATGGAGAGGTGTGAGACGTCCGAGGAAGCGCTGGAGTGGCCAGCTCTAATCTTTGCCTGTTTGAGACCGGAACAAATCCTCCTTGGTTGAATTCGTGAAGATGATGATGAATATTTTCATACAAATGTATTATATTTATTTGGCCTGCAACCGATAAAGATTCAGCTACGTATACAGAAACAATGGGCCTATATACCTAAGATTTTATACAAGTATGCTCCCTGAGCTGCAGAACTAACTCATTATTGTTGAACGAAGTACGCTTATTGTTACATAAATTTCAGTATTAGACAATCTTTCAATTACGGGGAAAATTACAAAAATTCCGATAGGTCTACTCTACTGTTTCTGAATACTATAAAAATTGTAGAGAACACGATCATAAATGAACAATAAAACTTCGAATAATTCGGACTTGGGTTACAATTCTGTTTAGTCTGAGACACTGCTGAAGTTTAAAAATTTTTCCAAATTTCTTATCTCTTTTTTTAGCCGTACGACCCAAAATATTGTGACGTCTACAACTTAACACTACACTCAGATGTTAATTAAATTCTCTTATATTTCGTGCCTCATAGAAATTTTTGCATTTCTATGAACGATTTCACCCACTTTTGAGTCCCGACGTCCAAAAATTTTGAAATTTTCAAAATTAAACAGTATACTCAGATCGTGGTCTAAACTCAATTTAATTTGACGCCTCAAATGAATTTTTGTGATTTTACGAAAATTTTCGCCCACTTTTAGATTCTAATTCCCTCTGGGTGGAGTATACTGGTGAAACGTGTCGTAATTTACACAGGACAGTGTCACAACTGGTAACAAACTGGAATAGAATATGTAACTAAAATAAAACTGGTAAATTAAATTTTACTTTAAGAACATATTCGTTTATGTTTGACTGATTTCAATTTTGTGATGTTCTTATTCCGAAGGAGGAATTTATGCCTGAAGAATGGAACCTTAGCTAATAGTACCTATTCATAAAAAAGAGAATAAATTATACTGCAGAAATTAAAGAGGTACCGATATCTCAATGTTGTGTAAAGGTTACAAAATATTCACCCAAATACTGCAGAAGAGACTGGACCCATATGTTGAAAGAATATTGGGGGAATACCAAGGTGGCTTGCGGAGTGGAAGATCCACTATAGACCAAATCTTCAATTCTTCACAGTCAAAATACTGATGAAGAAGATGTGGGAAAACAATATGGACCTAACACAAATCTTTGTAGATTTTAGGCAAGCGTATGGCAGCATAGATAGGAATAAACGTTTTGAAAATATGCTGTAATGAGTATCCTTTTAATGTCACGAGAGGGTTAAAACAGGGCGATGGGCTGGCACCAACACTGTTCAATTTAGCACATGAATATCTGATCAGGAAATTGTCAATTAATAGGAATTCAGCATTAGAACAAAATGGCCTAGGTCGTAGGGTATGCAGATGATATCAATATTATGGCAGGATGCCAAGGAAGAGCAAAAGAGAGATTCCAGGACCTCAAAGGTGAAACAGAAGAGATAGGATTACAGGTTAATACAGATAAAACAAAGGTTATGATCACCACTCGGAAGAAAACCAGGAAACCTGACACAGTTTGAAATTGAACTACTAAACCTGGAAATAGTGAATCAGTTTAAATATTTAGGATGTTGGTTGGCAGAAAACAATGAAAAATAAATGAAATAAGGAAAAGGGTACAAGCCGCGAATAGAACATATGCTTCGTTGACATCTATATTCAAGACAAGGAATATCCACCATCAGTCCAAGGTCACATTATATAAAGTTATGATTAGACCGTTGATAACATATGGCAGCGAGACTTGGACTCTGAACAAACAAGCCGCTAACATAGTCAATACTTTTGAAAGGGGAATTTTGAGGAGAATATATGGACCAATCCAAGTAAACGGGATATGGAGAATGCGTCACAATGAGGAGCTGTGCAAGCTGTATAAAGACAATGATCTGGCCATCACCATCCGACTGCACAGATTGCAATGGGCAGGACACATCATTAGGACGGAAGACAACCGAATACCTAGGAAGGTCAGATCTTCAGGTCTGTTTAGTCAGATCGATGGTAGAAGGCCTGTGGGGAGACCCAAGACACGCTGGATTGACGCAGTGGCGAGGGATGCTGATAATTTAACTTACTTAAAATAAAACGATGGACATCGGTCGCCAAGGACAGGGAAAATGGAGGCGGATGATTATGGAGGTTAAGGTTCGACTTCGAACTGTGACGCCATAGAAGAAGATAGCTGTAATAAGAGGTCATTTGAGTTTATATTTAAGTATAAGATCTAGAACTTTATATTTGGTTGCTGGCAAAACATGCCCAAAAGGATGCAACTTTCTTTCTGAATAGTAAAAATCTTCTTGATGCCAGTCATCCATTCAAGACTTCGTTATTCGTCACTCCGGACACATTGAAAGGATTTCAATATATTCAAAATTGAAAAGTCAAATTCAAAAATTCAATTCTGAAACGGCCTAGTCACTGCTGCATAGAGTATAAGACTCCAAAGTTGTGTAACAAGCCCCTCACCCAGATACAAATTTTGTCGGTAAGCGGCTCTTGTCATTTGTATTCGCTTGCAGGCCTACCAGCAGATCACTGTGCCTTGACTCAGCGTTCCCAGCTTCTAGTAAGCTCTCGCCGCGGGGACCACGGTGCGCGGGGGTTCCTGTTACCGGGCCGTAAGTTTTCAATTAGACGTAGTCTAACTCAAGGTCAGTGTTCGTCGGGGCCGGGTTCAGGATTCACCTGGCACAGATGGGTGTTGACCGAGGGTATTGCCCTCGAAGCGGGCACAGCTGCGATAAAACTTTCAGGACAATGTCCGTACAGTGGCGTTCAGGGAACGGACACGTAGGAATTTTCAGATGGTAAGGTTCGAAGTCAGATAATGGGGTTTTCAGGCCCAGAGCAAACCTCGGTCAAGGAGAGATTGGCTTTCGCAACTGGGTATTTGCCAATTAGCCCCACACTGGGATTGCGAAGATAAGCATCGGAGCCACATACGTGGTAACGATGAGTTTGCCTAGGCGATGGGTCATTGATTTGCTACACATCAGGGGTCGGAGTTAGCACAATCGATAGACAGTTTTGCGGGCTACTTGCTCGGAATATGTCTGCCACGTAAGATGTCAAAAATATTATGCTCTTGTTTCAAGTTTGTACTAGTATTCGTATTTACCAGTGCCTTTAATGTGTGCATGCGCGCCCGCGCGGGTGTGTTTTTTGATTATAATTATCAGCGGGCTGTCGTACGTTGAACAGTATTTTACTGATTATATCTTATAATTTGATTTCATACGGTCCATATTAAGACAATAAACACTACTATTAAAATCCATTTCCGGGCTGTTTGGCCATGGTCCAATGTTTTGTTCTAAAACAGAGGTTTCGGCAATACCATCGACTGCCAACATCACTGTCAAAATACTGGCCATCATCAGTGTAAAACCAAGCTGCACTAACATAGGGTGGTACATGTTACAGACTAATACAGTGATGATGGTAGTCGATGGTACTGCCGAAACGTCTGTTTTAGAACCCCCCATTGGACCACTGCTTAACAGTCTGGGAACGGATTTTAGTAACATTAACTCTGGCCGTAAAAGCCTTCGAAATAAACACTATTGGTCTATGAATTCATTCCGTCAATAGTGTAAAGCATTAGTTAACATAAATGTCTACAGTATGTCCACGACAGATAACATCTGCGTTTTCAGAGTTATAAATTAACATTAGTTGACCGAAAAAAATTGAGTTTTACACCAAATTCAAACTTCTTCTTTTCTACTTTTTGTGATTGAGTTAGAATGTAATTGTTTGGAGTTAATCTACAAAAACTGCAAGAACCGACCTCATCTTGCGTAACTTCTGTAAGACAGTATATACAATAGTCGCCGTTCAAATATATTTTAAAACTGAACTTTCTGTATCAATTTAAAAAATGTTCTGTTAAAAAAATAAATTGGGTATCAGTTTCAAAATGGTGAGGAGGATTATATGGTAGCTATAATATTATCTTCTTCTGATAGTTCCTGTCCGTTGCGGATGTTGAATATCATACAGACTATTTTAACTTTCTGTACGGCTGCACGGAATAAGTCAGTTGTATTCAAACCAAACCAGGTCCTTAAATTTCTCAGCCATGAGATTCTCGGTCGCCCAACTCCTCTCTTTCCAAGTACTTTTCCATGTAGTATGGACTGCAATAAATAAAATCTCTGTTTCTTTTTCATGAGATGTCCCAGATACTAAAGCTTTCTTGTCTTCACTGTGTTGATAACGTCCCTTACTTTCTTCATCTCTTTCTAACAACTTCAACATTAGTTATATGTGCTGTCCATGAAATGCTCAATATTCGACGGTAAAGCCACATTTCGAAAGATTTTAATTTTTTAGTTGTAGTTTCAGTCAAAGTCCAAGATACTGTACCGAAGAAGAGGACCGAGAATACGTAGCAGCGTAAAAGTCTCATCTTTGTGTTTATTATAATGTTAGCTATTTCGGGCCTTGACGAAGTAGAAAAACAGGCCAAAATCTTTTATCGGAATAATAATATGTTCCAGAAATTATAGCTGCATCAAAAATATATAAAATATAAAATATAGGTTTTAATTCCATGTAAAACTCGATTTTTTCGCTAGGCTGTTCAAATTTCATAACTCTGCAACGCAAGTATTTGCTTTGTCTGCCACAAACTATTGTTACAATATTAGTTATTTCTTTCCTAATTTAGGCCAACTATTAATACAGTTATCTTGGTACTATTAAATTTACATATGCCTATTAAATTTACATATCTTGGTACTATAGTCAATGAAAAATGAGACCACTCTCAAGAAATAAAGAGTAGAATTGAAAAGGTAAGAGCAGTGTACACTAGAATGAGCAGATTATTCAAAAATCACGATTTAACAATAAACACAAAGAGAGACTTTTACGCTGCTACGTATTCTTGGTCCTCTTCTACGGTGTAGAATCTTGAACTTTGAATGAAGCCACAACTAAAAAATTGGAATCTTTCGAAATGTGGCTTTACCGTAGAATACTGAGCATTTCACGGACAGCACATATAATACATATAACTAATGTTGAAGTTCTCAGAAAGATGAAGAAAAAAAGGAAAGTTATTAACACAGTGAAGGTAAGAAAGCTTATCTTCAGTCCATACTACAGGGAAAAGTACTTGGAAAGAGAGGAGTTGGGCGATCGGGAATCTCATGGCTGATAAATTTAAGGACCTGGTTTGGGATGAATACAACTGACTTATTCCGTGCAGCAGTACAGAAAGTTAAAATAGTCTGTATGATATCCAACATCCGAAAGGGATAGAAAATATCAGAAGAAGATTAATACAGTGTAAAAAGTGGCTATTCCGTAGCGTAAATCACGTAAACTTTGAAATTTTTGTGTGCATAAAAAGACAATATTTTACTTTGTGTAGTGAAACCGCGCAAAAAGTGTTGTAACAGGTTTAGTGTCAAGCGCACGCCCACACAGTAAATCGTGCCCGTGTACTGCATAATGACATTAGTATCTTGTCAGCATTTGGCCCATGTGACCCATCCCATCCCAACTGCCACGGCTGCCAGTGATTTACGTAAACCTCTCCCGCTGCAAACACACACACATACACACACACCAGAGGGTTTTTAAACGTTTTTAAAGTACGTATTTACATATTTAAGGACAATGACTCCCCTAAACAATGTATGCTACACGGCTTGTTGAGTATATAATACACAGGAAATAATATTGTTACTGCACCAAATCTACACAACGACAATAATAAATATGTGTAGAAAACATCTGTGTGAGAAATCCATACAAAGTTTTGAATACAAAAGACGGGTTTCCTCTTGCTTTAACTCCATCCACAACGTATATGTAATATATACATTTTACAAATATAGCCTATTCTAAACTCATATTAAATAAATAAATGCACAATTTCTTGTACTTAACTTATTCAAAGAACATTAACATTAAGAATTTATACAATTTAAAAAATCACTTATTTTTACTGCCATGTTCCGTAAGGAAATGGAAGTATGGTGATGGCGAAAAAAATCATGTTCGAGATAAGGGCTGATTCTGATTGTACTACCTTAAAACACGAAGAAAAGTCATTTTCCGAAATGTGTGTGTGTTGTAATATAACGACGTATTATATAATGTTGTATGAATGTCTGGTGTTGTTAGCTGCACCGCGATGGGCGTCACGTTATAATATAATAATAATAACGTATAATGTTGTTATATTATGTTTATCGTTTATGTTTTTTATGATTTGAATTAATATAGGTTGTCAAAAGGAATTTTAAAGTTCTCTGTTGCACTCTGGTATGTTTACCTTTCCACTTACCATCGGTGAATGTCCTTAATCTTCCAACGTAGGCTCTGTATTACTGAAAAGTCACAACACAATTCACAAAATAATTCACTTGGGCATTAGTATGCAGACAGTAAAGAAAATGATGTTTGTATTTAATAATGATTTAAAATTTAAATACTGGCCGCTCGATTATCATGCTGCGACCTTGGGAAACAATTGCTCCTTGAACGAACTTTCCTTGTGCCTATTTTAACAAAATAAATACGACTGATTCACAGGTAAGATAATTATTACTTTATTAACATCGAATTGATTTAAGTTGAATTCCTTTTAAAACAATGAATAGTCATTAAACAACAAAAAAGTTAATTATTTGATGAGAATCTTTCAGCTCAGGGCTGGTAACACTGCTACGATATACTGTACAATATTATGGTGAACCTTATTTGGTTAATTTTGGTTACTATTACCAAAGTTCATGAGTTCTTTTAATTGTCATGATACAAGTTACAAAGATGTTAATACTGAACAATATTACTTTATATAGAATAATTAATAATCAAACAAAATTTAACCTCAAATACGATATAAAAACTATCGTATCATGGTACAACTGGTGTATTATCGTCAGCTATTCAGACAGGTGTGATACGCGTTCATAAACGCTGCTTATCGAAATAATATTATTTGGTTAATTGTTTCCAATGAAAGGTATTTTATTGAATAGATAAGTTCTTATTACTTGAGTCTCTTCAAAATGATCATAAGTTTAAAATTGGACTCAATGTTGACATAGAACGTTTGTTCTTTATAGGTTAACTCCACTGGTTGTTCAGAGTAAGTTATTAAAATATTTTAATTCATATTATATAAATCTTAAAACTATATACATAACACATATTTGAAATGATAGTATTGTCTATTAATGACAATGATAGTTCTCGGAGGTTATTTTATAATTGACTTGGTTCAACGTTAGATATAGTCAAGTTAGCGTCTATATTTATTCTTGTTATTCTCGATATTCGATATTATTTTGATTTCATGTATTATTTTCTTTAAAATTTCAATAATATTTTATTTAACTAATATAATTAATAAAATCGAGAACCTTTACTCATGTGCCTATCAATTGACAATTATTTACTAATTTAGCCATGTACAGTCCGTACTTGACTAGAGTAGTTTCAATATAAACTTTACCAATCGGTAATTATTATATTTCATTTCTTTTTAAAATATTTTTATGAATAGTACTCCCTGCATTTAACACTTCTCATCCACTTCTCATCGCCCTTATTATACACTAGCGTTCTTATTATTATACACTATACTGGTTCTTATTTATCACAATCACTCGTTGCACTTTCACACGTAAGAGGTTAGTTACTCTGGTTAGGTTAGATTGCTAATTATGCAATTGCTTAATGAGGTTAGAATGGATAGGTAACGCGCACAAATTTGAAAATATCTTGCTGACTGTCACACGTTCCGCTCACCGTGATGGTTCCAGGACAATTAATGCTTCTCGGCGAAGTCGTCTCTGGCGTCTAGTAAAATTAGGTCATTTCATTGGTTGAAAAGTCTTTAATCTCAACCCCAAACGCATTAGTTACATTAAAACTTTTAATTATTGGCGTCCGTCTTTGGGTTAGAGGCTAGACTGTGACGCGTTCATTCCTTTTTGGAAATGATATGAAATTTGTTATTGTACATAACTTTCTTATGCCTCGTCTGATTAATAAATGAATGGTCTCATTATTCTGCGGATACTTGTGTCTTTCTATTAAGTCCAAACAAGCTACAAATCCGTTCATAAATAACCTGATTCACTTCACAAAATTCACTTATAGTGGTTCTTATTATAAATACGTTTTTTCCACTTTATTTCGATGTAATCTTATTCTAATATTTATAATTAGGTGTTTAGAGGCCACTTCTCTCACTAATTAATACTAAATATTAAGATATCTATGATTTTAGCAAAATGCATTCTTGGCGTGTAAGCCATACATGTCCTAGCATTTGTATTTGCTTATTTTAACATTATATCTTATCCTAATATACCCTTCCGGTATTCAAATGGTACTTAATATATTTTTACATCTTTGTATAAGCTTTACCCCAGTAAATGGTGCTTCATTTATTCATATAGTGTTGTTTATCTACACCATGCTATAATTTCGTTATTTTGACATCTTTATTTTGTCATTGTTAGTATTTGATACATGTATATTTATTTATTAAAATGTACCTAGACATTGTACATTGTCTGTCTAGTGTTTGTACTAACGTCTGGCTGGTTTAAATATCTTAAAATTTCAATAGAGTGGTTATTTGCATCTAGTCCTACTGGTCAAGTATATTGGTTTATCATTAAATTGTTATTAATTTACTCATCTAATGGTTGTTAAGTATACCCATAGAGGAACTGAGTATTCTACTTACTACTGGTAAACAATTTTCCTCTCTGTTATCAAGTTTTAATAGTGTTTTTTGTGTAACTCTAATAGTCACTTTGTGTTTAGGCTGATTTTGCTATTGATTGTAACAATAATTTGATTTATATAATTGTGTTTCTCAGCTTATACTGTATTCATTATCTTATTCATTTGTCCTTATTTGGTTTTTGCCTTGTACAATTACTTTTGATTGCTTTATCTAATTATCATGTTTGATTTTATGTTGTAGGTCCTGCTCAAATGAGGTTATGTGTTACTGATTTGACAACAATATGCATCTTAATTTGTTCAACATTCTGCTTAAATATTATAATCTTATTATGACATGTTATTACTATTGTCTATTACAATGTTCTACACAATTTGTACACATTTAATACTATCTGTTTATACAGCAATACTTAATTTTTTTACTTATCTATGTCACACACTTTATGGGTTTGTATTTTGGTTTGTATACATGGTTTTGTCTCTCTATAACTAATTGTTTTATTTACAACACATTAGTTATCATATTATTCGTATTTTGTCCTGTGTTATTCTGACATTCAGGCATATTTCTTATCAAGGATTTTAATATTTTATTTCAGTAGTCTTTTGAGCAATTATTTCTCTTTTTTATTCTCAACATATTGGTGGTCTTACTAAGTTTGTCTGTGTTACAATCTTGGTTTACAACTTGTACACTGAATGTTTGTGTAGTTTATTTGGTAATCACTGATTTTATTTGTTAACACTCTTTTTATCTCCCTCTGCTATAAACATTTCACTTTCATTGTCTGTGGTGCTTATTTCGGGTAGTGTTATTATATTATGTATCGGTGCACTCATATAAGGTATTCACTATCATTGTCTGTGGCTACTTATTAAGTTTTCGACACTTGATTCTCCGTCATTTGGTTTTCATTATATCCTTCCTTGTTGTATGGTATTATAACAATTAATCTGGCAGTTATTACACTTATCTTATTCTTTCTTGTTCGTGATGCCTTCCTTACTTTGGGAATGCTGGTGTCTTGTTCTTGCTACATATTCTTCATTATTCATGATACATTTCTTCTTCTTCTTCTTCTTCTTCTTCTTCTTCTTCTTCTTCTTCTTCTTCTTCTTCTTCTTCTTCTTCTTCTTCTTCTTCTTCTTCTTCTTCGTCTTTACACTTCCTCTTCTAGTTATCTGGTTTCTTCTTTTCCATACTTAATTTTTATCACTTACCGGGTATCTTTTGTTCCCTCACTTGTATGATAATTCATATCATATTTATAGTATAATTATTTATACCATATTCATATTTATTTGTCTCAATTCACACTTATTTTGCTTACATTATATGTTCACTTACTATGGTGATAATTTATTTTCCTTATTTAATATGTCTCATCACCTTTATGATAATACTTAATATGTCTCCTCACTTTTATAGTCTATTGGCATGTCCTCTCATTTTTATGATAATTGGTTAATATGTCCCCTCACTATTATGATCTATTGGGCCTATGTTGCTAACGTATTGGCTTGATCTTTTATCTTCTATTCTTCTCCTCTCACTTTGATGATACTTTTATTATAGTTCTTCTTTCTTCTGCGTTGGCTTGCTTTGACATTATTCATATATAGATACACATTTGGCTTTATACTGCAGTTATTTTTTCTCATTTTTTTTTGATTAAATATGTTCGTGGTACACTCTTATTCGACGTTTTATATTATTTATATGTAATGACAATTTTGTTACGTTACAGTGTGTGTGTGTGTGTGTGTGTGTGTGTGTGTGTGTGTGTGTGTGTGTGTGTGTGTGTGTGTGTGTGTGTGTGTGTGTGTGTGTGTGTGTGTGTGTGTGTGTGTGTGTGTGTGTGTGTGTGTGTGGATTTTTTTTCTATGCCGAACGATAACTGCCGCAAATTTAAACAAAATCAAATATTTTTTTTTGCGTATGTGCCCGATTTGTAGAGGACTCAAGGCCTATTGATTTTTTTGAAGATCGGTTAAGGGGAAGGGGTGGTTTATCTGTAACGTTTTACGTTTCAACTAGAGTAAAGTACTTAATTTTGATGAATAAAATATCCTGAAAAGAAGGTCATAATAATCCACTGTAGAAAGCTAGATGAAATGTCTATAAATGAAAAGGGTAGTTGAAGGGGGAAGAGGGTAATTTTCTATAAAAGAAATGATACTTGAAGAGGAGGGGGTAATTTTTTATATGTGTATTACGTTATCAGCAACAAAGAAGTACTTTCTATGAAAATATTTCATTGTAATTTATCAAACGTAAGACTTGATTTACAAGGAACATACTTAACTTGTTAGAAACTATTGAACAGAATGCAAGTAAATGGTTTTATATATAAATCTTAGAACACGGAAGTCATGTATGGTTTTCCATACCAATATTTTTAATGGCAAAACTATGCTGATTAATTACAACTTAATGAAAATTACCTTTTTTTTTACTCATGAAAATAGGTAAAAGTGCAAATTAAGAAAGCTAAAACATAAATGAAATTATTCCAGTTTCAAGAAATGAGTCCAGAACGAAATGGAAAAATCTCGTTTGTAGTAAAAGATGAACATATTTTACTACAGAAACAAACAAAACATAATGTTAGAGTTTCAATGTTTAAATATGTTTATCTATAAAGGTGTATTCTGTATTCTGAATCACCGCACCGGCCCTGAATCCCCTTCTTTGTCTGGCAGCATTCTACAAATGTATCTAATTTGAAAGCGTAATCCAACCTGTTCTATTCTGAAATATTATTTCTTTGTATCTACACCAGTAGACTGTCTTTAGATGACTTTATTTTTGTTGTTACAACTGAACAACTGTAATCCATTTTAAATAACGTTTAGCATTAAGCGTTTTAATATTACTTCCATGTTCCGTAAGAAAATGAAAGTATGGTGACCGTGAAAAAAATCGTGTTCGAGATAAGGGCTGAGTCTGATTGTACTACCTCCAAAACATGAAGAAAAGTTATTTTCCGGAAAGTATCTCTATGTGTCTCTATGTCTCTGTGTGTCTGTGTGTAGAAGTTTTTGTATGGCGAACGATAACTGCCGCAAATTTAAACAGAATCAAATAATTTTCTGCATATGTGCCCGAGTTGTAGAGGACTCAAAAATCATTTTGAACTTTTCAAACATTGGTGATTGTTCAAAATAAAATAATTTTGTTGCCTGGCAACCAGGTTGTTCGGTTAGGAGGGAGGGGTATTTTACCTGCATTGTTTTGAGTTTTAACCAGAATACTTAATTTGAAAAAATAAGTGCTCCGAAAATAAACTCATATTAATAAACTGTAAAATGGTAAATGAGGTAATTATAAATAGTGTGGGTAGTTGAAGCGGGAGGCGGTGATTTTTTGGAAATTGATGTGCTGAAATCAAGTAAAGTACGAATATTTAGTTTTGAAGGATAAGATAACTTAGAAATTACATATGATAAAACTATTACTCTATGAAAGTGTAAATATCATTAATGGTGGAGATCGGTTGAAGAGGAGGGCTGATTATCTGCGTAGTTCAGTTTTTTATAAGAATAAAGTACCTAATTTTTATAGATAAAGTGACTAAAAAATAACATTATATTAAACAACTACACCGTAATAAAAAATATCTATAAATAGTGAAAATAGTTTGAGGGTGGGCGATACTCTTAAAAATTATCGAACCGAATCCAAGTAAATGATTTTAGATGTAAATCTGAGAACATGGAAGTCATGTATGGTTCTCCATACCGATATTTTACTCACTGAGGCAACCTTTTTACATTACAAGTTTAATAATTTTATTTTAAATATACACATTTTTAATATAGACTACGTGTAAAATGCACTCGTGATCTTTGCGTGCGCACGTGTGATTTTAATTCTGTTCGTTTAGGCCAGCTATGGACAACCGTTTCAACTGTTTCTTTCTCGTGTTTTAACGTTCGCCCAGTATTCCCCAATCGTTTCCGCCACGCTTCATTCCTTTCTTCAGTTCACGTCTTGTCTTTTTTCAGCTTGGGTTTATTTCTGGAAATCCTGGTGAGCTCCACCATTTATTATTATAAATAATAATAATAATAATAGAACAAATATTTCTAAATAAATAAAACCCAGTATTTAATTATATAAATAATTTTTAGTTATTATTTTTTGTTATTTTATTTTATTCTTTATGCATGACAAGTATGATAGGACGGTTCACAAAACCTTAGTATATCACACTTAAAAAGACACACATTTGAGGGATATTTTTGTATGAAATAACAAGAAAAAATAGGAGACACAGGAATGCTAAGTACGACGCCTCTAACAGATCACGTCACAAAATGAATGTGGCAGGTCGAACAATTTCAGTCAGAAAATTCAATCCATTTTTCTGCCCGCTGACGCTTATTTTTTATAACTAAAGAAGTCGAGGACGTCAATATAAGAGGTTGGCAGCTACCACCCACGTCACAAATAGACTACATGATCCTGCATGTAGGTTATACCAAAAACTTGGAAGTTCCACGAAACGTGTAGGTAGGCACCTTCAAACCAATGGCCATGGCCAATTCACTAAGTCCAAGAAGAACTCGTTGAAAAAGGCTATAATTCTATTATTCTTTGCAGGGCTATCACACGCCCTTACACCCTGCCGACGATCCACCCCGTGTTACAGAAGGACATTCAGTAGAGGAACAGAAGACAAGTGTGATAGAACGGTTCATTGGGAGCTTAGTATATCACACTTCAAAAAGACATAACTCTGAGGGATTTATTGTGTCAAGTAAGAACACATTTGTGACAAAGATAAATAGAGGATGCATCTGTGGAACGATTCATAGACCTGAAAAATAAAACACGGAAAGATACCCGAATGAAGTTTTATAAAACTATGGCTGTCCCCACATTCCTGTATGCTAGTGAGACATGGACTCTTGGTAAAAGGGACGTGAAGAGAATTCAGGCAGCGAAAATGAAATTTCTAAGAGTGGCGCAAGGTTGTTCTCTCTTGGATCGGAGAAGGAACGAGGATATTACACACGATTTAAACATTGTATCATTGCACCAGAAGATTGAAGACCACAGAAGGAGATGGTGTGAACACTTGAACCGCATGCATGCTATCGGTCTACCATTGGCTATCTTGGGTTATAACCCTACTGGGAAGAGACATGTCGGTAGACCGAGGAGTAGATGGGTTCCGGATCAGGACTAAGGCTTTATCCTTGGAGTGATGATGATGATAATGATAAATAAAAGACATAACAAAGTCTAAGTACTACACCTTTAACAAGTCACGCCACGAAGTGAATGTGGCAAATGAAACACGTGCAATCAGATAATTCCATCCCTTACTGGCCGCTCGATTTTCTTTTTGTCACCAAAGAAATCGAGGACGTCAACATACAGGTTGGTAAATTCGATGAATCTCACAACTGGATTACGTAATCCTGCATGTCCACCAATATACTTATAACTTGCACGAAGTGTGTAGTTAGGAACCTTCATACCAATCGTCATGGGCAATCCACTAAGTCCAAGAAAAACTCGTTGAAAAAAGAGTAAGTCTGTATAAGTTTTTTTAGTCAAGAGTTAAGGAAGACCAAGAGCTTTTGTGACCTCCACACCATGACCCAATAAGTTGAATCTGTTGGTCATCCAGAGCAAGAAGCCTCTTTGAACGCCCTCAGTGGAATCAGCTGTATACTCACGGTTCCTTTTTCCATATGACTGAAGCATATTCTAGATGGCTTCGGACCAAAGATTTATGAAGAATCACACGGGAATCCGTACTTTTAAAGTGTCTGTCAATCCATTTAATAAGGCCTAAATATCTGCGGGCTTTGGAGACAATAATTTCAAAAGCTTTGTATACCATCAATAGCACATTTGGAGCTAACTCACATACACGTTCACATTCACTCAAATAATTGATCTGTTGTGTTTGACATTTTCTTTTGTATTCATACACAGGTCCCGATGATGACAATAAATATTGTCGAAACGTCGACACAAATAATTTAAAATTTGTGTTATTCCTTTTGACAGATTCTCACAAACTCTTCACAGGAAAAATTCATTGATTGACGGTCACTACTAATTTAAGGGTTTATTATTATTATTAATGTTTTTGTTATTGTTATTATTATTTAAAAAATTTAAACCAATATAAAAATATAAAAAATTGCAGTACATATTTTGGTACAGTGGCAGGACGGTTTAGCTCAGTACCTCTGTGCAATATAAATTATTTAACGCAGTAGCTAATAATTGATGCAATTCACACTACAGGGAATAATATTGGGCAGCCAAAATCGTACATTTCTTTAATATATTGTTGTCCGTATACAATATATATATTGTATCGTATCGTATATATATATTTAATAAAATAATTATCCAGTTACCAATCGAAACAACGCCAATTTATGGTTAGCCAAGTCCAGCGTTCGATAACGGGCGCGCGCTTACACATCCCCAGGCTGTGGGGATACGAACAGCTGTGCATGACCGGCTGGATGGGTTGCTTGCAGCTAGGTAATGGCTTTGATTTATCTACCTATTCAGAGCCAGCCAACGGAAGCCGCAGATGCAGTATAATTGACCGGACGCCGTAGGAGCAGTCACTCCCCCCCCCCCCCAGCTTAAGAAAGAAGCTTCCTTTTTTCCACGCTAGTAATACGTTTTATTTTGTATTTCTTTATCGTTTCGTACGTTCATTCATTTTCGTACATCCTGCCGGGAATGAGACGATGGTATACACCAATGGGGATCGATCCTCTCAGACCTGCTTAAAGTTTTTAGCGGTATTCCATAAGTAGATTATTTCTGAACCAGTTACTATGTTAAAACTAAACAAGAATGTTAATTAAATCGCAGAAATTGACATGTGACATTCAACATGGCCGCTCGTGCAGTGCTTTATTATCCATACGCAGCCACACTTAAACTATTCTGTCGTCTCTTAGTCACCAGTTTTTAAAATCTTTCTGTCCACGCACATATCCTCTGTCAGGCCTCCATACAGCATTGCCTCCTCCACATTGTCTCTTCAACTCCTCGTTTTTCTGACGGTTTCCATTTCAGTATCTTTTTGGACCATCTACAGTCGTCTGTTCTTTTAGCAGTATGTCCAAATCAAATAATTTGCTCTACTATGTTTGTGTTCATCTTCATTCTTGCTAGTCGTCCATTACTCTTGCATAATTCCCTACGCCTTCTGTTCTACAACTACGACTTAGAAAGTCCATCTCTGCCATCATCAATTATATGTCTATTCTTGTTTGCCATATGTACTTTTCGGCTCCGTGAGTTACTTAACTTTGAACGGTAGTTCTGTATATTCTTTAATTCGTTTGTTTTCTTATTGTTTAGTCCCATAAAACGCAACACAACTCTCTTATTGTTTTTGTTTATCCTTTCCATCCTCGTTACTGCTCTTCCCTTTCTTATTAATTGTAACGCTTATATATTTAGAAGCCTTTACCTCTATCAGATTTCTGTCACCTAATTTCATATTCGTTTGATCTTCCTTCCTACTGCCATTTACGATATTATTTGATCATTGGCGAAATATAACTTGTGTAATTTATGGTGTCATACTTGCAATCTATTTCTTTAATTTTTTATCTAGATCTCTAAGCCTCTGTTTAAATATATTTTTAAAAGACTAGGTGAAAAACTAGATTCTTATCGTGCTTCCTTTGTTATGGCAATAGCATTTGTGGATTTTCTACCATTTTCAGTGCTTCCTGTATTTCATAAAGATTTGGTAACAGTTGAACATTTTTAATATCCAAGATCGTATTGTAGAGAACAAAGAGAGATAACCATCTGAACAGGTTGCAAGATGGCAGGTTGCGTAACGAAGTTTGGCAATACAATCCTGTTGGGCAACGAAGTATAGGAAGCATTGGTAGAGGGGATATATCCCTTTGTTACTGGAACAGGTGATTCGTCTAGTCTCTTGAAGAAGAAGAAGAAGAAGAAGAAGAAGAAGAAGAAGAAGAAGAAGAAGAAGAAGAAGATTTTGTATAGCTTGTCTCAACTTAGCTGATATTTCGGCCATCCTTAAAGCTTCCCATATTTGTGACAGAGGAACGCTATCGTATGGTTTTTCGTGATCAAGTTGTCCTATGTGCAATCCTATTTCTCTGAACTCTTTTCTCACAAACTATTTTTAAAGTAACTGATTTTATTAAAATTTAATAAAATATTTAACAAAATTTACATATATATATAAAATATTTAAAATTTACATTTACTTTACCTTAAGATGTTACTTTTCCCTTATTTGGAACATGTTTCGGGACCCTTAGTGTTCCCATGTTGCTGATGATGGGAACATGTTCAAAATAAGGAAAATATAACATCTTGAGGTAAAGTAAATATATATTTTAAATATATTATATACATCAAGAAATAGAGTGCAGAAAAAAGTGTTTGAATATATATATATATATATATATATATATATATATATCCATCATTTTCTATATAAGTAACTCGATGTTTCTTGCAGTAATTATATAATTTGTAATGTTTTCAATTTGTTTCTTCTGCAAGTAAAAAAAAAAAAAATTATATACACACACACACACACACACACACACTTTCCATCATAAATATACAACTGGGTTTATATAAACATACTTACACGGTATGTATGGGGAACGCGCTCGTCGAAAAAAATATTTTGAGAACAATTTCAAACGTTTTAAAATATTAGTAACAGTGATAAGCATTAAACAAAAGCAAACTGTCGGTGCCTGAAAACTGCAATTTTAACGAGCATCTGAAAACCTTTTCAAACAAGCTGGCCATTTGTCAGAGAGAACTTGAGAAACAACATAGTCGGCGTGATTTATTCAGTGTAATCGTACAGATACTTCACGATAAATTGTTGAGAGAAAAAAATAAAAAAAATGGCAGCACAAACGCGAGGAAATTGGGAAAGATAGAAACAGAATCCAGTCAATAATTGGTGCAATCAATAACGCGCCAGTGGCAAAAAGGGTCACTCCGAGTGGCTGCCAAATGACCGTTATTTGTCTCCGCGGCGCGAGAACTACAGGATACTATCGGAAAGTGAAGCAGACGCGGCCTTTTCTGTTTTCTCACTGCATTAATATTGATCGTCAGTGTCTAAACAATAAATAAACTGATAGATAGATTTGGAAATGAACAGGTGTTTACATAAAATACAAATCTTGCAGCACACGAAAAAGTTTAATTTTATCGCTAAGCTACAGATGTCGCTCCGCGAACTTTTCAACTGACCCTCGTATGCGGGAAAATCCATAAAACCTTACAGTACAAAACTAGGAAAGATACCAAGCTTAGGTTTTTATAAGACCATGGTTGTACCGGTGGCGCTGTATGGGAGTGAGACATGGGTACTTTCACAGAGAGACAAAGGGAAGGTTACAACAGCAGAAATGAAATATCTCAGGTTGGTCAAAGGGTCCACGTTACGAGACAGAATATGTAATGCACACATTACTAATTTTTAAATTACAGGATAGAATTACAGAGTACAAGACCAACTGGTGCAAGCATTGGGGAAGTATGCAGAAAGATCGCTTTCCCAAACTTCCCTTGAAGTATAAATTCATAGGGTATCGTAATGTGGGGCGTACGAGGACTAAACGGTTTCCGAAACAGGCAGTGCAGCCTAATCCGTGAAGTGGAGATGATAATGATGATGATGATGATGATGATGATGATGTTATAAACTTATTTCACCTTTTAAATATATTTTTAAAGTAAAAATATAGGCTATCCGGAAAAGATTGGAAAGCCAATAAAACAAAAGTTATTATCAATGAGGGGAAAAACGAAACAATGCTTTAAAAAAATCGTACACAGCATACAAAAGGGTAACTTTTTTGTGAAGAAAAGTTAAATTTTGTAAACAGTAGTGTACATTTTCTCTATTACAACATTTAAATCGAACAAATAGGGAAAGTGTCTATTGTTTCCTTAAAAGGACAGTTTCACGTAGGTTCCACTTTTCCCACTTATTGGTTCAATTAGCAATTATAATCTAGTGTCGATTAATATGTTTCCACAGTACAAAACGATGATCCGTCAACGACCGTCTTAATAATAGATTATTATTTCTATTTATGAAACATACGGTAATAACATAACGAATTATGTTACTGTTGGTGGGGGATTTAATCTAAACTGACAGAAACCACTGTTGCTACTTTCTTGAATTTTTGATTATACATTTTATAACTTACAAAACACTTTAAACATAACTTGTAAAAATTTAATAAAAAACATTAAACGCAATTTTGATACCAATAAACAGGTAAAAATTTTGCAAACAACCTGTTTTCTCTGCCAACAGATTTTCGAATTTTTTATTTTCTCAGTCTTTTCTATCCCTTAGTGTTCTCCAAAGTGGACGTTATCATCCTCCTGTGGAGGATGGAGGGATCTGGGTGGGGAGAGGTTCAGGAGGTTTCCCTTGAAGGGGGAGAAATTTTATCACGTGAAGATTTTTAGCTGTAGCGTATGATGGTAAGTTTACACCATAGCTTCATCCTGGCTTATGGGCCTTGTTGACTGCCTTTCCGACATCGTATCTAGTTGAACATGGATTTAGTGGGTTTACAACACTTTTGGATACAAAGAGTTTTCTTTTTTTCCACGTCAATCCAGACGTTGGTGGGCTTAGAACGTCTTCCCTTCCAAAAACAGGCTCTAATCATCGCATACCTTCTTCCTCCTTTTATCTCATTCATATGTTACGACGGTCTACTCGATCGTTGTAGGTACAGTGGAAACAAAATAAGTAAAAGACACCAATCAAGTCACTAATCACACCTTTAATTGTTACAGTAAAACAGTTCGTAATTAACAACACAGTGTCTACAACAAATCAAATGAAAATTGTTCACACGCAATAAAATGTCCACTAATATTAAAACTCAATTGTATTACAATTATACCGTCCGAATATAAAACGCAACACTTCACTAATAACTACTTGAACGTACACAGTAATAACTCGAACCGCTCTGTAAATATATCGCACTAATACTCTCGAACCGCACAGTCAAAAATTCGCCTCATACTAAACTGAACTTCGTTTGAGTACCGGTATTTATAGTTAGTCGAATATCTAGACGATTCCTAATTGCATCGTAGCGTGCGTATGAACTACGTAATTAACTGCGGTTTTGACATAGTCCGCACGGCTGGCGGCATCGAGAAGTTTCTCGTAGATGCACATACAAGCACGTACACCACACGCGTACACTCTGGATCTCTCTGGAACGTTCGATAAACACGTAGATTGTTCTGTGACGTCGTAACAATATAGTTGTGTCTGGGCGTTGCTGTCCCAGTACACCGCTCAGTCATTCTTTCGTCCATGGTGGAATAGCGTAGCCAGTAGCCAGTGACCAACCATAATGCTTCTTCTTCCCGCAGGAATTTTAATCAGAATCCTTCTTTAATCCACATTCTTCGAAACCTCATTATTCCGCACTCTTTCTGTATACGGTATTCTTAACCCCCTTCTCCAGCATCTCCACATCTCAAAAGCTTCCAAGCTAGCTCCTCTCCAATTTCATCAGGATCCGGATTTCTGAGCCATATGTGCATATATGCCACATTATTAAGAAGTGCTCATTGAAGGTTAAGAAAATGCATGTTGGATACAGGAACTTGCGAAGTATAGAAGTAGCAGAAGGGGCTTTTGCGGATGATGTAGTGCTAATGGCTACAATTGAAAGAGCGTTACAGGGTAATTTGAATGTATGGAATGAAGTTGTCCAGGAAAAAGGGATGAAAATAAATAAGACCAAAACAAAGGTAATGGTAATGGCGGAGAAAATAATAAATATAGAGATTGGAGGAGTGAAGATAGAACAAGTCAAACAATTTAAATATCTAGGGGTTATAATAGATAGTAATGGGAATCAAGAAGCCGCATTAAATGAAACAACTGATAAGGCAATAAAAGTATAGACTACTATGCATTAAACAATAGATTTATAAATAAGAAAGAAATGTCAAGAAAAACGAAAATGAGTGTGTATAAAACAGTATACAGACCGGTTTTAACATACGGCTGTGAGACGTGGGTGCTATCCAAAAGCCAAAAAAGTAAAATACAGGCGGCAGAAATGAAATGTCTTAGGAGAGTAGTAGGAGTAACAAGGAAGAATAGAGTTAGGAATACACAAATAAGAAAGGATTTAGAAATGATATCGAGTCTGGATTTTATTGAACAGAGACAACTATATTGGTGGGGACACATGCAGAGAATGGATAGTGATAGAATGGTAAAAAAGGTTTGGGAGGCAAAATCAGGGGAGAGAAAGAAGAGAGGAAGACCGCGACTGACTTGGGATGGAATGATGGGAAACATTTTGAGAGAAAGAAGCTTGGGCTGGAGTGAAACGAAGACATTGTCAATGGATAGAGTAAGATGGAAAAAATGTGTATATAGAGTGTAGTTGATGTAACCCGATACCAATATGGCATAAGAGTTTTTGATAATAAATAAATAAATAATGTGCATATGCCCTAAATAAAACTTTTGTGTAGTTAAAAATCGACAAAGAGTAACGGACTACAAACAATTGACCACAGAGATATTAGAATGTTGGAGACAAGTATTCCTAATACTGAAAGGAAAGTCTATAGCACAACACCAAGCCCATCCTTCTGAGAAGGTATTATATTTAATTTCTTGTTGTTAAGTTGGTATTAATTACTATTAATATCGTGCTATTGTTGTCTAGTATGATTACGTAAAATTGTATTTTTATTCTATCATTTTAATAAAAATCTTTAGAATACAAGTTCCAAGTTATTTTTTTAAATTTTATTCTTGTTTATCCCAAGTTCAAACTGAATATTTAAAAACAATAAACCTTATACATAGTTCATCTTGTTATTTGAATTAGCAGTCTCTGTAATTCCAACTTTGCCGTGTTTACTTGCTAAACTGCTACTTGTCATGTTCCGGACAAGGGCTTCCAGTGCTCCCATTTTCAAGTCCTACGACCAAAAATGGAGACCACGATCAATAATGTCGTGGTTTAGGACTTGAAAATGGTGGGAACACTGAAAGTCCTCGTCGGGAATATGACAAGTAGCTATATACATAGCTACACAAATATTTTAGTGAAATTAAAAAATTACAAACACAGCTACACTTTTTATTATTAATTTTGAGATAGGGGAAGATTTTTCCTTAGAGTGGTGTTAAGAAAAGATTTTTTTTCCAAAAAGAAGCCAGTGAGTTAAAAAAATTATAAAAAACTGTTTTGTCTCTTTGTCCTTCTTAAATATAAGAATTCTGTCCCTCAACACCAACTATATAGTATGCATGGGCCTTCAGCAGTTAGTGACTATTCAATGTAATCCCCAATTGGTGCGCTTTAACATCTCTTTTATTTACCTTTTATAAGAGTCATACTGCTACAATAAGTCAATGAAAGGCTTCTTTCGTTATTCCACGTAATGAAACCATCCTTGATAATTTTGGTAAACACTGAGTTTGCAAGTCTACCCAAGTTAGACACTTGTATATCTACTTGAGAACATCATCATCATCAGCACTCCAAGGACTAGGCCTTAGACCTGTTGCGAAACCCATCTCCTCCTCGGTCTACCGACATCTCTCTTCCCAGTAGGCTGATAACCCAAGGCAGCCACAGGTAGACGGATATCAGGCATGCGATTCAAGTGTTCTCACCATCTCTTTCTCCTTAAGGAGAAGAGACACCATATACTTAAGAACATATACATATTTTTTTTTACAGATAATAGTGTGACTTATTTGCGACCAAATAGATTCCTATGAAAAAACTATATTATAAAAAATTCAAAAAATTAATTCTCATGAAATAACGGACAGTGTCTCGTCTTGTATTAGCTTATTCTTGCCTGTGACATGATACAAGAAAGGAATCAAATATAGAGAAAAGCAGTTCTAGGGTTGATGGTTAGGGGTAGGGATGGAGGAAGGGTTCTTAGAATTCTATTACTGGTGGCCGCCAAGCTTGGCGCTATTTATGTAATGGCTGCAGGAAATCGAGTTCCATTTGTTAGGGACCCAAGTAACAGAAGCACAAGTTACATGTAATTCTACAAACTCCGCTTTAAAAAAAATTGTTTTTCAAAACTCGGCTGCAAAGTGTTACATACACGAAGAACATCACCGCAATCCTATGACCAAAACCTCAGTTACACGATATATGTACATATAACTGCATATGACTGACATACATGCATATGATAACTATGAATAGTTTTTTAATCTTTTACAATGGGAAAGGGGTGAATCATTTCCAATTATTTCAAACTACTACAAACAGTATATTGCTTGATATTTCAGGTTCACTGTTTTACTTTCTTAAAAATTCTTTCGTTTTTTTTTTAGACATTTAAAATTGTTTTTTTCAACTGGAATTCCTTAGGCTCTCACGGGCGGCGTCAGTATTGTTGGGATTATTATTTGCCCGGGTTTTAGAGCGTTGTCCGTTGCTTGTGTTCAAGACAGACAGACGTTTCAACCCTACCATCGGAGACCAGCATCAGTGTCAGAAACGATTAAAACAATTGGCCTGGTGTCCACTAATTCTCCCCAGTAACGAGATACAGACTAACTTATACCTCATACCTTATGGTCTGTAGCTCAGTACATTGAAAACAGTGTGCAATGAAAACATACAGATAAATTATTTTAATGATGCAGAACAAACACAATACTAGTCATTCTGAGAACATACAACATACGGAATGCAACTTATGTGTTTATTCTTGTACTGGGAAAATTTTGTTTAAGCTTAACTCACAGTTTCTATCCCGTTTACAATATTATTTTTTTTGCACCAAACATTATTTTGGAAATATCATTCAATTTTTTATCATGATGCCTCTGAGAGGGGTTTAACTTTCTTAGAACACAACACAACAGAGAACGTGTTGTCCAATATCGTGTTGGCGGTGCCAGCCCTATTGTACTGTAGTCGGTAGTAAACTCTTACTCGGAAACACGAACAGTGTCTGCAACTCGCCGAAATGAACTTTTTGAGAAACGTCTTGGTTTTACTTTGAGATACTAAATCGGAAATTAAGCCGTAAGAAGAGATTTAGATACACCTCCCCTCTCAGTGACAGAGTTGAACAATGTAAATGTAAAGAGAATTGGCTGCAATACAAGAGTCGTTGTTCCATACAAGTGTTAATTAATAAACAAATTAAGTACCAACTTCTCCCGTGTTCAATAATTTATTCCACCGTTTTCAGATGACAAACCGACGTGATCCTCGTAACAGTGCAAACGATTAAAACTATTTTTTTATCTGACGTCAGAAATAAAATGTATAATTCACTTACCCTTAAGTCTTCCAGCTGGGCTCTCACGAACTCCGCTCTTGTGGCTTGATCGGAACCAGTTACTGGTATTGACCCCATGTACTGTAAAACAAAGAAAAAAACATTTATAATTTCAAACAATGTTAGATGAAAATTACATAATAAAAAACAAACGTTAATTTTTGGACACAACCATCTCCGTGCATAGAGGCTTTTATATTTCTGAGGATATATTGGCCTATAGAAAATATTTTGCTCTTACTAAATGCAGATTCGGAAATTAACAGAAAGTCAACACGATTAAAGTTTACTTATTAGAAATAATGTGCATAATAAAAATCACGTTTGTGTTCTTTTCTTTGGCGACCACTTGTTTAGTAATCAGGAAACAGTCCGCTTAAAAATAATTGAATTGTAAGGCTGAGCAGATTTCTCAACAATAGGATTAAAAAATCTCCACTAAAAATGTAATGATATTAAGAGGAAAACGACCAGCATAATACAAGGACTATTCAAGAATTAATCTCTAATTAGCAGATAAAGAAAAAGTAAAATATGGAAACATTTTCTTCTTCTTCTTCTTCTTCTTCTTCTTCTTCTTCTTCTTCTTCTTCTTCTTCTTCTTCTTCTTCTTCTTCTTCTTCTTCTTCAGGAGATTCTCTCTTAAGTCCACAACGAATCCGTAGGCATTCATAATGTCCGTGCCAAGAATCAAATAAACAAATTAACGTCTGATAATTTCCAACGAATCTTTGCAATTTGTGTACACGTTTTGCTTATGCCATGCATCTTCTTCTTCTTCTTCTTCTTCTTCTTCTTCTTCTTCTTCTTCTTCTTCTTCTTCTTCTTCTTCTTTACGTCATGTCTTAACCAAGAAACTGCCTGTTCCGCTTCTAAAAGTTCCTTCACTCACCATTTCCTGTGTCTGCTCACAGGTCCATGTCCTACTCACGTATACTCCATAATTGTTTGGCAAAGCTTGAACTTGACATTCTTTTTAAATATTATTTCCATTACCGAATACAACCCTTTAATGTATCAATCACTTTTATACTCTCGTTCTTTATGTAGTCGAGTTTAAAACACATTTTAAAACTTCTCTTAAGAGTGCCATTTCTGAGGCCCGATTTTTACTTAATTGGTTTTTTTTCAGTTGTTCTCCATAATTCAACGTGGGGCACTACCGACACTTTATAAGAATTTAATTTTGTCTCCCCACGCATCTTATTTCTAAAAATACAATTAATGGCTCCACAGGTCGCCTGAATCTTACTTAATTAACGTCTGTACCTTAATAGTTCTGCAGATAATTAAAATAAATCACTTGGTTTATGATGTCATCATTAATTATTATTTTACCTGACATTTTTTTTTATTTCAGATTCCTGTCTACGGGAATATCGTTCAGAGCATTGGCTTTTTCGTATCGAATTTCACACAACACTATTGCCGGGATAATTTATGAGACCTGTGATGCCATTTGGAAGTGTTTCGTTGGGAAACATGTGCCTTTTCCGACCGCAGAATTGCTTGAGAAGAGAGCGGAAGACTATGAAAAATTATGGGATTTTCCGCATTGTGTTGCTAGTATGGACGGAAAGCATGTGCGCATTAGATGTCCCAAAATGTCTGTATCAAACCACTTTAACTATAAAAACATTTTCTCTGTTATACTTCAGGGATTAGTTGATGTGAAATATAAATTTTTGAGTGTTGATGTTGGAGCTTACGCGTAGGCTGCCCTACGACCCCTACCCGTGGGTCTGCGGCGAATGGAGTCAAATGAATTTTTCGAGAAAAGTCGTGGGTTTCACTTTGAGACACTAAATCGGAAATGAAGACGTAAGAAGAGATTTAGATACACATCTCCTCTCAGCGATATACCTCCTGCTCTTAGTTTGGTTTGCCACTGAATAAGAGAGTCACTTCGTCATGCGGCGTTGTCCAGTAGTTCGGGGCGCAGCAGATGACACACCTTTCAGCTGGCGGGAGAGACAATGAAATACGAACAGAAATAAACAAAACGGGCCGTGGATTTGCTTGTAACACAGTAAAGAATACCGCTCGCAACTGCGCTTGCGCCGTATTACCATGACGACCAGTTTGTGTATACCAGCCAAGCAGATTAATTTTACAGTAGAATATTGTCAGGTAAAATAATAATTAATGATGACATCATAAACCAAGTGAGTTATTTTAATTATCTGCAGAACTATTAAGGTACAGACGTTAAGTAAGTAAGATCCAGGCGACCTGTGGAGCCATTCATTGTATTTTTGGAAATAAGATACGTGGGGAGACAAAATTAAATTCTTATAAAGTGTCTGTAGTGCCCCATGTTGAATTATGGAGAACAACTGAAAAAAAAAACCAATTAAGTAAAAAACGGGCCGCAGAAATGGCACTCTTAACAGAAGTTTTAAATTGTGTTTTAAATCGACTACATAAAGAAAGAGAGTACAAAAGTGATTGATACATTAAAGGGTTGTATTCGGCAATGGAAATAATATTTAAAAAGAATGTCAAGTTCAAGCTTTGCCAAACAATTATAGAGTATACTTGTGTAGGACATGGACCTGTGAGCAGACACAGGAAATGGTGAGTGAAGGAAATTTTTGAAGCGGAACAGGCAGTTTCTTGGTTAAGACATGACGTAAAGAAGAAGAAGAAGAAGAAGAAGAAGAAGAAGAAGAAGAAGAAGAAGAAGAAGAAGAAGAAGAAGAAGAAGAAGATGAAGAAGAAGAAGAAGAAGAAATCTGCGTTCAAATTGTAAGGACATCATTTGCACAAGACAAAACTCGTAACTAAGATAAAAGAAAAACGACAAAATCTCTTCCTCCGTTTCAAATTTTGAAACGTTTGAAACGTCCAATTCCTTGTATCTGCGGATTAAGCGGTACACTATAATGAAGTCGTTTGTCGTGTTGAGTCAGATTTCCTGATTTCAGCGCGGCTGGGGCAGAGGGTTGTCGGTAAACTGACCGTAACACAAGTAACGGAAATTCAACGGACCCCCACCCCTCGACAACTCAACAATATAATTAAGGGTCATTCATTCTTAACGTCGTAGTTTTTCAGAGGGGGGTGTAATTTGCCTCTTAGGATCCTTTGGTTGTTGTTACCTTTTCTCAACTTTTCTCTCTCTGCTACTTCCCGTTTCTCTTTTTTCTGAATCACGTTTTTTTTTTTTAACGATCATAACGTCCCTAATTATATTCGTAGGTACTTTGGTTAAATTTGAAATGAAGTATTACCGCAAAATGACTAATCAATCACATAAAAATCATAGTTGAAATATGTGTGTAGCATTGGGTACGAGGGATAAAGAAGGATATTACGAGGCGAGATGGGAAATAATACAGGATAAATATATAACAATATACAGGATATCCTCATGTTATATACAGGATAATACAGAATAACTATTAAATAAATTATATATGCATCAGGAATTATAGTGTAGCAGCAAAAAGTGTTTGAATTCATAAAAAAACGTGTACAAAACGTTACTGTTATTTCCTATAAAATAGCTTATATTTTCAAAGAAAACGAAGTTTTTATTAAACAGGAAAGTAAGTAAGTATAAAAGTCATTAGGTGGCAAAATAAATATTAATACATTTTCGCTATTATTATATATATATTTTTTTTTAAGTAACATTCGACACTTTTCTTGTGTACCCGTTCAGTTAAAATCGATTTCAGTTTTCTGACTTGAACTGACAATAATTTAAACTTTGTCGTGTTTACTTGGTGAATTGCTACATGTTATGTTCTAGACGAGGCCTTTCAGTGTTTCCACCATTTTCAAGTCCTAAACCACGACCTAGGTAAGTCGTGGTTTAGTAGATCAGCAAGTAAACACGACAGAGTTGGACTTATAGAAACTGGTAATTCAAATAACAAGATGAACAATTACATTAATTTAATTTACACACAAAATTCGCAACCTAAGTAACACAATAAACACTTGTCAAGTGAGTTTAATCGATGTCCAACCCCATGCTTCTTAAAATCGGCGTTACCAACTGCTGTTCAAGGAGTGATAAAATCCCGGACTTGGGACAAATATTCACGTCGAACGTTTCCCTCTCTCACGAAACATAGGGGATGTCAGGGAAAACGTGGCAAGTCTATCTTAAGGCTATTCTGCCTCTCTACGGAAACGGTAAATAAAGCACACATAACGGTAAATTGCAGTAAACTTAAAATTTTGTGCAGAGTTTTGGACATAATATGTTTCAAGACCAGTAGCGTGGCGTGGGTACATAACACCTGTTGCCGGTTGTGATAGGGCTAAAACTTAACCTAAAAATTATTTCGAATTTTTTCTTGTAACAAGTGTTCCTTTTAGAGCATTTTCTATCATTCGCTGGGAGAAGGAGAGGGTCCCGATTCAACGGGATCTGACTCTTATTATACATACAAAGAATACATCAGAACACTAACAATCGAATTAAAAATAATAAAAAAAAACAGGGAAAGACATAACTAAACGAACAAAATAAAAATAGGTAGGTGGTAACTGCTGAAAGTCAGTTCCGAAAACGAACATAGCTGCTAACTGAGCGTTTTGCCGGTTTATACAGCGGCAACACATTGGACGGACTAGTGTGTCCCCTCCTCCACAGTTTGTACAGTGACAACTAGTACGAGGTCAATGATCGTAGTAGTAAAACATTGCCGACGTCTGAGCCGTCAACACAACACGCTGCAAGTGTCCAGAAGTTTGAAAGCAATGCAATGCTTTTCTTCAAGTTTCCCTTCTAATATTGTTCGGATTTCAAATGATTCAATAACTAAATTATTTATTCTGTGATATAATTAATATTATTTTCTCTCATTTCCAGTAATGTTGCCGGCGGCAACAGCGGTTACATGGACGCCACGCTACTGTTCAAGACGAAAGAAAATAAATGAGCTGTGGGGTATTTTTTTTTTTTGCGCGCGCGTGTGTGTGTTTTGTCGTTACGAAAAATAAGAGCACGTTGAGTGTTGTTAACCGCAACGCAGAGAATACACAGCTACGGTTGCTAAGCCTTCTTTACTCCTCTGTTTCGATCCGACTCTGAGTGTATTTACAGAGCTCTTTATCCGAAACAATAAATGCTCCTTTTGTTTGGTAGGCTCTTGAGTTAAAAAAGAAAGATCACTCATAGTTCTGTTGTAGGAAACTACTCGGTTTGTCTTACATTTTTGTTTACCTTACTTGTCACGATATTGATAGACGACTCGTTGGGCACTTGGTGAAACACTAATACAAAGATTTTTAAAATATATAAACACTTGGTACGTTTCACAGTTTTATTTGACTCTGACAGCTGTTCCAGCTTAATGCGATGCTATTTATATCAGACAATGTGCTCTGCTCTGAAACATCGTATTTCTGAACATAAGAAAGCGATTTTAACTAATACAGTCAATACAGATTTTACAGATCGTTGCTTACAACACAATCACTTCATAGATACAACAAACATAACACTACTGTACAATATACAAAAAGGTAAAAAAATGGATTTATTAGAAATTTTAGAAATTATAAAAGCAATCAAGAGTAACAAAAATTAAACAAACGAACAAACTGAATTCTATGTGTCCCCTTGATTCAAAGTTGTTATCTAGTTTAGTTAATTTTTTAATTTTGCCTTTGTATTATACTTAGTTTTTACAGACACTTGACCTTCCTAGTAGGTTCTCCACCCCTCTCCATCATACACACCCCACACATGTCCGAACCACACCCTGTTCACCGCCCTTACATTGTTTGTTAGTATAGTTGTTCCTTGATTCTCTTTTAGAATAGCCTAATACGCTGAAACAGCTGTTAGAGTTAAATACAAACTGTAAAACGTACCAAGTATTTATATATTTTAAAACCCGTTCTACCTTACCTGTGTTATCTACATCAATGTTTGAATAATAACTTTGATGTACTCTGTTCTCGGTAAATAATAATTTACAACAATATGATTTTTAGCAATAACCATTTTCATTTTTGATAGACTTGTGTTTGTAATATTTTGTAAATTCTGTGATTTAAGTTTGTAATTTTCTACAGTTATTGTGTACAGAGTTCTCTAAATGAATGATGGCGTTTTTCAATGTCAGTAGTGAATGAAACATGATAAAAATAACTTTTAATAATATTGTGGAAACAAAATAAATACAAGACACCAATTAAGTCACTAATCACAAGCTTTAATTTTCACAGTTAACAGTTCGTAATTAACAACACAGTCTCTTATAACAAATCAAATAAAAATTGTTCACACGTAAATAAATGTCAACTAATATTAAAACACAATTTTATTACAATATACCGTCGGATTATAAAACACAACACTTAACTAATAAACCACTTGAACGCGCACAGTAATATCGCCCGATAATAACTCGAATCGAACCGCCTGTAAGTATATCGCCACTAATACTGAATACTAATGCCGCTGCCGCCATGTATTTATACCTCCGCTCACAGACCAGAACGTTCCTAATTGCGTCTTAGCGCCCGTGTGAACTACGTAATTAACTGCGGCCTTGACACAGTCCGCGCGGTTGGCGGCTTCGAGAAAACTCGCGGATGCGTTGACAGTCACGTATGCCACACACATTAGAGCGAGATTCTTCTGGCACATTCGACAAACACGTAGACTCTTCTGTAATGTCGTAACTATATACATAATTGAACATTCCTACAATCTGTATTAAGCTACAATATGTATTACTATGTTTTATGTAGTCGTGTACAGTATATGTAGAAATGTTATCTGTACCAATTCTAATATATAATTGTTGGTCACTGCTTTTATAACTAATTACAAACACCATTAAGGAACTTTTACGTTAATAGTAATTTAAATTGTAATAGTGTGTAAATTATGTTCTGTGGTATTATAATTTTTTCGATGTATTTAAGGAAAACAATTTGTAATCATACAATTATTTTAGTGATGTAGAACAAACCGTTTCAACTCCTTCACACATACACACATACGCGCACATACACGCGCACACTCACTTACACAAACACATTCACTCAACTAATTTATCTGTTGTGTTTGATATTTTCTCTTGATCCACACACAGGTTTTGAAGATGACAATAAATATTGTCGAAACGACGAGACAAATAATTTAAAATTTTTTGTTATATACCTTTTTGACCGATCCTCTCAAACCCTTCGTCGTTACAATTCTAAAATTCATTGACTGACGGTCCCTACGAAATTAAGAATTTAATAATTAAGGCCTACGGGAAGCGACGGTCCGTTAAACGCCCAAGCACGCGGATAATCACTACGATAGAAACTTACTGCGTACCAATTGTTGTGTCGAAATCCGAGCTTGGTTACATGTGAGCAATGACAGGCGAGGTGAAGGACTAACACTAATTGCCGTAAATATGTGTACTGTTCACTGGTACAGCACTGAATTCTGGATTGTGTGAATTTTCGATCACGCTTCACAAGGACGACTCATTATAAAATTTTCACGCGTCACGATATTGATTGATGACGCGTTGGGCACTTGGTGAAACATATTATTACAAAGGTTTTAAAAAACACACAAACACTTGCAAGTTCCACAATTTATTCTTAACCTCTGACAATTGTTTCAGCCTAGTAGGCTATTCCCAGATAGACAGCTCCATATTATGTTTTTTTGATTATATCAATTCCTTTTATAGTACTGTGCAATTTATACTTGAAGCAAAAAATATAAAAAGCTTAAATTTTCTAGACCTCTTTGAGAATAGCTTAATAGGCTGAAACAGCTGTCAGATGTAAATAATAAACTGTGAAAACTTACCAAGTGTTTGTACGTTTTTTAAAACCTTTGTAGTAACGTGTTTCACCAAGTGCCCAACGAGTTATCAATTAAAATCGTGAATTCCTATAGTGGTTATATGGTCATGGTGGAGAGCAATGTCTTGTCACTATATAAACAAGAAAGTGTCAGCCACGCGTTGCAGTACAGTGGTATTATTCATTCAGTGAAATGCGACGTGGGCAAATCGTGGGCGCGTTTCAAACTGCACAACCCTCAGCGCCGCGGGGCTGAACACAATCTTTTCTCTTTTTTCCACATATTGTGATTATTTTTTCCTCGCTCCCAGGGAGAGAAACAAAATGATCTTATTTTACGCCTCATGAGACTTGCGGAAGACGGTTTAAATTTTCCACTGGTTCGTATATATCTAAATAAATTGTTTTGTGAAAAGTACGACTCTGACAATTTGTTGTGACACATAAAATAATTTATTTTTGCCAAAACATAAATAAAAACGAAAAATAAATATTTGAAAATTTGTCAATACACTCACTAGTATAAAGGTGAATATTGCAATCTAATTAGTTGCAATATGATTGATTTGTTTTCTACAGACGCGTTTAACGTGTACAAATAGTTAATGGTTACGACAAAAACTTTACAACCTGGTGTAACGCTGTAACTACAATTTAAACATTTTGTAATAAACAACAAAGGTAAATACAATTACAGGTAAAATACAATATGCCTCTGTTTATATATTCCCTTAATTTAAAAAGTATAAACCGGTAATATGTTATATATTATATAATACATAATCATATTGTTACGTAATACGGAACATTCTCGTACATTCGATAGTGTCGTTCTACTAGCTTCTCGACTAGCCCAGCCGGTGTGTGTTTCTGCCAAGGCCGCGCTGAAGTATCCTATAGTATTTTCGAGTGTTTGTCAAGGACGCATATTATGGAACCCTACAGACTATAAATGGACAACCCCTTAGTTTCAGTTTACTTCGGGCGATTATTCAGTGCGTTTCAAGTGGCTATTAGTGAAAAGTGATTATTGTGCGGGACTCTGTTAGTTTACATTATTATTGCGTGTGGACAAATTTAATTTGAATTATTGTACGAGTATTTTTTTTTTTTAAAGAGGGGGGAAATGCTTTATGCACCGTCAGAGGAGGGCGTGCTTCATCTGGTGTGTAGGACTCTCACCCACTAAAAAGCCACCTTTATTTCGAGCATTCATATTCATCCTGGAATCACTTAGCGTCAGGATTGTACGAGTACAATCTTGTTGAATAATTTTATTGATTACAAACTGGTGTTTGTGATTAATTAAAGTTGGTGATTAGTGACTAGTGATTGGTGTCTGTATTTTGTTTTCCACTGTACCATACGACGATCAGTGAGACCGTCGTAACAATGTATATTGCAAGATACAGTGACTTGAATCTGCAAGGATTTCCGGTTACAGGTCTTTACACTTAAAGCCAAGGCGATGGGTTTTCATAGAGCCGATCCCATACGAGCAAAATATTATTGTAGATGGTTTGGTTCTGGAGAAGGTCGATAATTTTGAATATCTGGTTTGTAATTTGTCTTGCATTACAAACAATAGAGGAGAAGATGCATAAGAATTCAAATAAATATGTTTGATCATCAGGAAAAATCTAAAATTGACGAGTAAAGAAACATCCTCTCTACACTCCTCTATAGATTTGACAATTGGACTTAAACGAAATTCCATAGCAATCCTATTCAAGCGGTCTAAACGAGGTTTCTCCTGCACTTAGAAGCATATACTCTTCAAGATCGCAAAAGGAATGTCCATGTACGGCAGGAACTGAATATTACAAGTATACTCGATAGGATAACCCAATATCGGCTAAAATGGTTGGAACATATTAACATTCCATATTAACATTGGAACATATTATAACTAAATTCCGATAATATATTTGTCTACGTTATATGTTGACTGGTATATGTATAAACGTTTTCTGTACCAATTCTAATATCTAATTGTTGATTATTGCTTTTATAATTAATTAAAAAGTACCATTACATTTTGAGTTATTTAAATTGTAATAGTCTATAAATTAAGTTCTGTGATATAATTTTCTCGGTGTCTTAAAGAAAACATTTGAAGATGTAAACTAACTATCTCAACTCCTTCACATACACAATGATATATACATACACACGCACACACTCACATACACAAACACGTTCATTCAAACGATTGTTCTGTTGTGTTTGACATTTCTTTTGTATTCATACACAGATCCTGATGATGACAATAAACATTGTCGAAACGTCGACACAAATAAGATAAAATTTGTGTTATATTTTTGACCGATCCTCGCACACCCTTCACCCAAAAATTCGTTGATTTACGGTCCCTACGAATTTAAGGATTTAAATAAGCAATAATAATATTAAGACTGTAGCCAAATTTGTGTACTGGGGAGTTAATATTACAAAGAAAAGATGACAGAAACCAGAAATAATGGGAATTATTCCTATAGTATTCATCTCTTACTTACCCCTGCTAAAAACCATAAACTATTAAATCCAAAGATGTGAACTTGAAAACCAAACTAAAGGTACGAGGGTCGATCAAATTTGAATGAGACTTTTGAAATTGGCACAAGATACTTTAATGCTCGTTAATCCTGGCAACAGAGGGCAGTGGGTAGACGTGCACAGCGATACGCGCTTGTTTCTAAGATCGATTGCCCCAATGTTGCCACAGTGACTGAATTGGAAGTGCATCTGTTCATTGCCCAGCGTGTATTTATTAAGTTTTTAGTCAGTAGGCCTATACGAAAGATCCAAACTAGCTGAAATCTTTCACGGATTGTGTGATATGCTATGTCCACACTTTCGACAGTGATATGCTATGTCCATACTCGTGCGCTTTCAACTTAAACTTCGCTTTCAATTTTCAATTCTGCTTTCATCACCAAATAGTTCTCGCGCATACCTTAGACCTAAAGTACTGAACGCATGCCACAAAGTGTCTACACCTGTGCGTCACAGTTGTCAATGTTCCTCCAGTGTAAACGTTAAAATGGACGTGACTGCATTTTTAGTGCTGAAAAGAGTTAGAAAAAGGCGTGAAAAATATCAACGCTCGACATGGTTGAAATATTATTTAAGAGCGCGGAATTTTGGAATTATGAGAGACCTGGATGATAACGTTCTGTTTAAGAACTTTACGCGAATGTCTAGAACGAACTTTTACAAATGGTGAAGCCTAAGATCGCAAAAGAAACTACTCGCTTTATAGAAGCAATACCAGCTGAAATTAAATTAGCAATCACACTTAGGTATTTGGCTACCGGTGATTCATTTACTTCTTTGATGTACTTATTTAAAGTGTTCAAGCAATTCATTTCATCAATGGTTCCCGGGGTTCTTTCACAGTCAGTTCATACTTCGTAGCCAAAACAGCGTAAGCATAATTTCTTTTCATTTTGTTTGTATAATGTTTTCCGCGATGTCCCATAAGGCACAATGTGACCTATTAAGGCCAACATTTGTTCTGCCGAAATGGTAAACAATAAACACAGTCACTGTAATCACGAAAACAGAACAAAACCGTTCTGTAAAACTATGAAGTTGCACGGAATGTTAAAAGAAGATCCACTGGTGGTGGAAGCTCGTGCGTTACCGAATGAGTTACTAAAAACGGTGACCTTCAACTGATTTTGAGGCATGCTTTGTGCATGCGTTACGTTCGCTAGAGGAGGTCCTACTGCGCATGCCTAAAATGCACGAAAAGCGCACTAGTGTGGACATAGCTATAGATTTTCGGAGTGCTCATAAAAATCGTTGACCTACCTTAGGGTGGCCAAGCCTTGGTGTTAGGTTAATTTGAGCCCTTGACTTTAACAGGGCTAACCTTGGAATTACACTGACTTCTTGAATTTATTTACAACGACCACGGGCGAAATAATAATCCTAATTATTAGGATTACCTTATGGGGTAAATGATTAGATTTTTGTGTTTAAACTTCAAAAATTAAAAAAAAAATCATTGTTTGATATTTATTTTGTTGTAATTAAGAAGGTAAATGTGGAAATTAAGGGTTACATTAATAGATATTTAAAATCTAACAAAGTCATGAAACAATGAAGATGGAATCTTACATAACAATACAAATAAAATAAATGATACCAGAAAACTAACACAAATCTTCTTTCTGATTTTTGTTGTCCATGACGTGTCCGTTGATTAACTAATTATAAGTATAATACTACTGACTCGTAACACTAAGTTTTATTGGTAAAATGTAAAATTTTTACCTTGTAGGCAACCTAATAAACCTAATAAAAATTTAGTGTTTCGACTCAATAGTATTATACTTATAATTACAAATTTTCTTACCTTCTGTAAACTGACAATATTTCAAATGTTTTCTAGCACTTTTTTTTTAAAACTTAAGTTTAAGTTTTACTGCAAAGATCGGAAAGAAGTTTTAACCTTCCACAACACGCATGTTGTTCCAGAAGCAGCATTACGCAGCAGAACGTTTACAAGTTCAGTACTTTGTTCACTGAATAACTAACTGTTCGTACAATTAGTGCAGTAATATCAGTTAATTATGGAAGTGTCCAGACAATCATTAAAGAACAGAGACTTAAAGTTACACAAAATTTCTGTAAGACGGATGCCAAAAATTCTGAATGTATATCACAAGGCTGTAAGGGGTGAATTTTCTCAGAGGCCTTTGGATCACTTTTTAGCAGAGGAAGGTCACTTTGGATGGATGCGCAATCTAACGGGTGATAAATTGTGGGTACACTACTATACCTCTGAAACCAAGAGGTCGTCGTCGTCATCGTTTACAGCTTAGGCTAGCAGCCTGTTCCAGTATTAATGAAGTTCATCCAACCATCGTTTATGGGGTCTTCCCGCACTTCTCTTCCCCCTTGGATGGTGGTCAAGGGCTACTCTTGAAAATCTAGTTGGATCCATTCTCTCTTCGTGTAACCGTCACTCCGTTTTCTACCGGGAGATTTTCTCATTTAAGCTTTCAGCTATGCCTTTAAACACTGTTAGGGAGACGTTGTTTCCAGTGATTGAACCAGTACTGGGAGTCTTCAACTGTCAACGTCTTTCGCTTTGGTGAGCTGTCATGACCAGAGACGAAGAAAAACTAAATCATTGCCATGAAATCAAAATTAAGAAAATTGGAAAATAGGATAATATGGTGATCACATCCAACATCATGAGAGGTTCGTCATGTCACAATGAGAGAAGAGAGGGGGAACGACCCCTTTCAAGTTTATGTAAAGAGGTAACGGAAGATGTGAGTTGCATAAATCGTATTGAACTGAACGGGAGAGCTGAAAAGAGACTGATTGGAAGATTGCTGAAAACCAGTGTCGCATTGAGCACCCAAGGAGGAGGAGGAGGAGGTGGAGGAGGAGGAGGAGGAGGAGGAGGAGGAGGAGGAGGAGGAGAAGAGGAGGAGAAGAGGAATAGGAAGAGGAAGAGGAAGAGGAAGAGGAAGAGGAAGAGGAAGAGGAAGAGGAAGAGGAAGAGGAAGAGGAAGAAGAAGAAGAAGAAGAAGAAGAAGAAGAAGAAGAAGAAGAAGAAGAAGAAGAAGAAGAAGAAGAAGAAGAAGAAGAAGAAGAAGAAGAAGAAGAAGAAGAAGAAGAAGAAGAAGAAGAAGAAGAGTGAGTACAAAAATTACGTTCACTACCTAGATTTAATGTGATAACAATCTGTTTGCTAATACTTGCACAAGTGTTTATAGATTTAATTTTTACAATAACAATGAGGTATATTAATGTGAAATTTAATAATAATAATTAGCATGCATAGTCGTGTAGTGTTATATTAAATACTTCTGTAACGTATGCAATATCAAAGCAATTATATTATAATAATAAGGCTTACAAAATATGTTATCACTCACGGCCATTATCATCATGTTATTGATCAATTCAAAAACGACAGAATTTGTTGACTCAAGATATAAAAAAAAAAAACAAGAATTTTTTATTCGACATGAAAAGCATTAAGTCCGTCAGGGTTCAGTGGGGTCGGATTACAGTTGGGTTTCTATGGTGATGAAGGGTGTACCCGGGGTGAGTGAAGAAGAGGAGGGAAGAATGATATAAAGAAATATACAAAACATCTCTCGTCTCCATATCACCAGAGCAGAGAAATGCTAAACTTCGCCCCCTCCCACACGCCCTCCTTATTACTGTGCCTCACTACCCAAGAAAAGCAATGTCAACGTCTCGAGATGTCGTTTTCAAAGTATTTTTTGATTTATTACACTGCTATTGATGTATACAAATGGAAATTAGGCGCGTGTGTGTGCTTCCTAGTAGCGTGTTGTTTTGACATTTTAATGACGGCACTACGTCCTGATTCAATCTACGAGAAGAAAAACATAATATAAACCACTTTGACGAATATGTTATTTGAGGGAAACTTCGATCGTGACATGCGAAACTACATGTGTGTGTGTGTGTGTGTGTGTGTGTGTGTTAAGTGAAGTGTATCAGACATCCCAATCACATACTGCGTTTTCTTAGCCATTTTATTCTGATTTTGTTCTTTGGATTGATAGCGTTTATTCTTGGCATAATTCTTCTTCTTCTCATTCACTTCACGCATCTGGCACGTTGCCTGTTCCGTGTTCACAGTACAGTAAAACCTCTGTAATTCGGACTATACGGAGCGAAGCCGAGTCCAAATCAGAGAAAAATCCGAATTATAGAATACTGTAGGCCTATAGAAAATCGTATTGTAGTCTAGTTCAAGTCCCACAAAATGGTTGAGTAAACTTTACCCTACTTACAAAATATTTATATAAATGATAAAATAATTTATATGCGGGTTGTTTGGCCGTGGTCGAGTGCTTTGTTCAGTGCTTTGTTTGTACGTAACAATATGATATATTTTTCATTATAAATTCTAAACGTTTCGGCCACCCAACGGAAGCCTTCTTCAGTAGAAAAGTGTTAGAAATATTCGACAGAAGGATGGAGACCCAAACGTACCCCCAGTCGAGTAAAAACGAACGTACCGATTCACCACGGTTAGAGGTACGTTCGGCTCTCCACCCTTCTGTCGAATATTTTAAATTTTTTTCTACTGAAGAAGGCCTCCGGTTGGTGGCCGAAACGTTTCGTAAATTATTGAACAAAGCAATCGACCACGGTCAAACAGCCCGCATATACATTCTTTTATCATTGACTCCGGACGTGATAGCCTACATAATAAATTATGTAAATATTAAAACTACATAAACATCAATGATAATTTATATTAACATGATAGTGTTGTCAAGTTTTACACCAGGGGATGTTGTCCGAGCCCATCCCAGTAGATAAAGGAGTGAAGCAAGGATGTTTGCTGTCACCAATATTATTTATTATGGTGCTGGATCTCATGATGAAGAAGGCAATGAATCGCCGAAGAGGAATTCAGTGGGGACTGACAGATAGGTTGGAGGACTTGGACTTCGCGGATGACCTGTGCTTGCTAACCAACAGTTTTAAGGATATGGAAGCAAAGCTGAACGATTTAAAAACCGAAGCATCAGAGGTAGGATTGAAGATTAATGGAAAGAAAACCAAGGAGATGCGTTATAATAACCGCAATAAGGCACTATTATTTTTAGGAAACCAAGAGGTCGAACAAGTCAAACAGTTTTGTTACCTGGGAAGTATGGTCACCACGGAAGGAGGAACCATAGAGGATATAGGAAATAGAATAAATAAGGCTAAAGGAGCATTTGCAATGCTGAGACCAATCTGTAAATCAAGGGAACTTAGCACCAATACCAAACTACGCATCTTCAATACAAATGTCAAGTCGGTACTGCTCTATGGGTGTGAAACTTGGAAGACTAACAAACAACTGATTAGCAGACTCCAAACATTCGTGAACAGAAGTTTGCGGAATATCCTGAGGATATGGTGGCCACAAGTTATCTCCAATGAAGAGCTGTGGAGAAGAACCCATCAAACACCCATTGACATTGAGATGCGTCGTAGGAAATGGAAGTGGATTGGGCATACATTACGACGAGATGGAGACAACATAGCAAGACAAGCCCTGGAATGGAACCCACAAGGTAGTAGGAGAAGAGGCAGACCAAGGAACACATGGAGGAGGAGTGTAATAGCGGAAGGGATGGAGAAAGGAGGGAAGACCTGGCCCGAGATCAAGACGATGGCGCGGAACAGAGTCCGGTGGCGGAAGTTCATTGATGCCCTATGCTCCACTTAGGAGATGCAGGAATAATGAATGATGATGAACATGATAGTGTTTTTAGGCTGGGGGTCATTCCACAAAATCCGTGATGCAAAATGTGTAACGTCATCGAAAAATGTAACGCTTCCACACTTTCGATTCCCTAAAAAAGCCTAAAAACATTATCATGCTTCGATGTTTCGGTTTCGTCGAAATTCTTTGAATGCTTAGGTGCATAAAATAGAGAGAGGGAGAGAGATAGAGAGAGAGAGAGAGAGAGAGAGAGAGAGAGAGAGAGAGATTTTTTTTGTACTGCCTTACAAAACGCATGCTGGGTTGTAACGCAAGGAAAAGGTAAAGGTAAGTGAATGGGATTTAAATTAATTTTTCATCATCGTCTTTCAGAAGATAAAATGAACTGAAATTAATTCTCCCCTCAACTGCGGTTTCTGGGAGTACGTGTGCATGTATCCGCGAAAGGGACAAACGGTTTGTAAATGTAATTCTTATTACGGTTATGAATATAATGGAAACGTATACAGTGTTTAATACAATGTACGGAGTAAGATGACCTCAGCACAAGTTTGGTTGAGGCGACACTACTACACTACACTGCAGAGAATGTTTGCTGCGAAACATATTTTAGTTTGCCCGGCAGCGCAAACTTGAACGATAAATTTTAACTCCAAGACGCCAACGAATTTAGTGGACCAGTCCCAGCTGTTGTTCATCACCGAGAGTAGTGAACTATTAACTAGTTGCTTGAGTGCAGCACAGTTATGCAATGAATCTCTGATACGAAAGCTTTCATAAATATCAGCGCTTAATATCCGGTTTGTTAAACGTAGATTTCATAATTTCAGCTGAAATTTAACGCTCACAAACGTCACGTACTGTAAATCATATAAAATGTATTCTCTTCAATCCGAATAAGATGTTAAATTTAGTGCCGCTTAGAAGGACGTCCAAACAGCTGATCGTCGTATGGTACAGTGGAAAACAAATTACAAGACATCAGATATGTCACTAATCACCAGCTTTAATTATCACGATTAAACAGTTTGTAATCAACAAGAATAGTCTCTTACAACAAATCAACAAATAAAAATGGTTCACATGCAATAAAAATGTCAACTAATAGAGTCCCGCACAATTATAAAACTCATAACACTTCGCCACAATACTTCGAACCGCACTGGAATAAATCGCCACTTAAACTAAAATGACTGTCGCTGAATGCCTATGTTTATACCCCGCTGACATTCTAGAATAATCCATAATACGCGTCAATTATACACTAGAGTGTAATTGCTTGCGGTCTTAACACAGTGCGGGCGCCCGGCGAAGTCTGGAACAGCCTAGCTAACGCATGTTGAGAATCACGTACGCACACATTACGCCAGTTTCCACTGGAATGGCCGAGAAACACGTAGAATGTTCTGTAATGGCGTTACATTTTTTCCCCATTTCGTAACAATATGATATATTTTTCATTATAAATTCATATAGTCCTAACGATTGCTCAAAACGGATATATTAATATATTTTTATCCGTTGTTTACCTGATTCACTATTGAGGATTCTGAAGAGAGTCTGAAACTGGCGGTAGCTATAGAGACAAGTGGGGCTGTGCGGGACGAAGGGCATCCCCGTCGCCCGCTCGTGTGCTGCGTCTCGAGCTTTGAATAGAGCTCCTGCCGCAGGGACCACAGATGATCTGGATGTTAAGGGTGTGGCCTGCTACCGGCCGTGGGTTTTCAATTACTTATCTAATTGAGGGTGAGTGTATGCCGAGGCCGGGTCCAAGATTCACCTGCCAACAGATTGGTAGCGACCGAAGGCGCTAATAAGGTGGTTGCTCTGAAAGCAGGCGGTGCGGCGATAGAATTTACGGAACAGTGTCCGTATAGTGGCGTCCAAGGAACGGACACGCAGGGATTCTCGGATGATTTTGGTTGATGTCAGGTCACTACTGTGCACTATTCGCACGCCCAGCGAAATCCTCAGGCCAGGAAAGACTGAAGCTTTTGCTTATGGGTCTTGGCCAAGTAGCCCCATACGGGAATCGGATAGGTAACCATCGGCACCACATAGGTGGTGACGGTAAACTTCCCTAGGAGGCGGATCATAGAGTTGCTGCAAAGCAGGGGACGGAGTTGATATAGACGACGGGCGGTCTTGCGAGCTACTTGCTTGTGTCCGCCAGGTAAGACGACGATCTAGGTGGAGCCCGAGGTACTTAACTTCTTGAGATCAGGGTAGAAGAGTATCGCCTACGTACAGTCTGTCAGAGAGCCTTCTACGTAGTCTGGAGAAGACTACTGCTGTGCTATTGGCCGCTTTGATGGCAACCCTCCATTTCTCTGCCCGCGGTAGCTACATAGTTCATATCATATATTCTTTCACGAATTAGACAGGCAACGTGAATGACGGGCCGGCATTCGTAAATCTGCAGGTTGTACGATGTTTTGATAAAAAAGTTCGTGCAATTTTCGGATTTCGTGGGCTATAAATGTCCGATTAAAAGATTCTTTTTATGTGACGTTTGTACAAATGTTAGTGACATTCGTCTAATTTTTTAATGCTAGTGGATTCTAGATGTTACAGCTAATTAAGTAAGTTATGTTTTGGAGTATTTGGCGATTTTTTTGGCATTCTACAAAGCAAGATTGAACAAATATGGAGTAAATTTTGTAAAAAAAATTATATAAACTGTTCTGTCGTGGGAAAGTGTTGCAGAAGACGTCTGGCAAGTCTTCAGTAAACAAGCAAGTCAACAGTAGAACTGATCAAGCAGTTCAGAAGCTTCAAAGATTGTCGTGAACCAATTGAAGATCATGATATGAAGCGTGTAGTTTTGTTTTCAATTAACTTTTATCATTAGGTCCAACGATAAACAAAAAAAAACATTCACACACGTCTTGCATTTTACGCCACACGCGTGTGGAGGAAGCTATTCTTAGGAAACGGCCAAATTTGCGTTTATGGAAGGACAGTTTATGGAAATCGCACGCCGATAATGCACCAGTCATTGCTTCTTCGAGAATTTTTGGCAAACAAAACACTGTACTAACGTCGCAACCGCTGTATTTGCCCCAACACGATCTTCTTTCTTCTTCAACTTCCGAATAATGAAAAACATCACGAAAGAACAACGTTTCGTGACTGTTGAAGGTGTAAAAAAATCGCTAAGCGAGCTGACGGCTACACAACAATGTGAGTTCGAGAACTGTTTTTAAAACTCTAAATAAATGTTGACATAAAGTTGTAAAATGACACATGTTAATGTCATCATCATCTTCTTCTTAACGGTTTTAGGCTTTAGCGGCCTGTTCCTCTTCCACTGTTTATCTTTTCTTAGGCCTACCAAATTTTCTTCTGCCTCTAGGGTTTTAATCTTTCGCCACCTTCAGTATTCTACTTTCTCCTATTCTACTGATGTGTTGAATCCATTTTCTTCTGTATTCTTTAATCTCTTCATTAACTGCAAAAAATATCTAAATCACTACTTATCTCTTCATTTCTTATATGATCCCGTCTATTACAAATTTTAACTGCTCTCTGAAATTTCATTTCTGCTGTTTGTGTCTTCTGTTTGTCTTTTTTCTTTATGACCCAAGTTTTAGATCCATACAGTAGTGTAGGTATTGCCATTGTTTTATAAAATTTTATTTGGGTTACTTTTCTACATTTATTTTCCAACGTTCTCCAAATTGTTCCACACATTCTTCTGAAATTCGTCACTGTTTTTCCTATATCTCAAGACATCTTGATCATAAGTGAACATGTTAATGTAAAACACAAATATAACATAATTTTACTTATAAATCCATAAGACTGATCAGCTGATTTCTGCACGCAGTGTTGGATAACATGAAATATTTCTAAATAGATTTTCGTAACTAGCGTAATCTCACTCAAGATTTTAAAAAATAATGCTTCAAACCATTCGTAATGAATGAAAAATGAAATGCACCAACAAATTAAACAAATATTTACTGAAATCTTGCAGTTTCTCATAATAAGAAACTAAAAGATGAAAATCTTCTTCTTCTTCTTCTTCTTCTTCTTCTTCTTCTTCTTCTTCTTCTTCTTCTTCTTCTTCTTCTTCTTCTTCTTCTTCTTCTTCTTCTTCTTCTTCTTCTTCTTCTTCTTCTTCTTCTTCCTCTTCTCTTCAAGGATTAGATTATATAAACCTTTTCCGGCACCCATATCATCCTCAGACGACCCAAATCTCTTCTACCAATGGCAATCTAGACCTTACTCCGAGCCTGCTTTGGGTAATACAATTAGTATAAAGTTTTACATGAGCAGGTTACTGACTTGTTGCACAACCCCCCCTACCAGGAGGACCAGAGATTCTTCTGTCAGTGTTACCATACCTTACCTGAAAGGCCAATGTTTTGGGACGCAGGAGATTCCCCTTCGCCTTTCTCTTTCTGAGATAGGATTTGGTGGCTTTGTATCAGTTATTCTGATACTGAACGTTTCTTAGTACTTCCAGTGCTCACCTATCGGCATCAGTGAGCACTCTAAGATCCTAAGCGACCCAAAATTAAGAAATTAGAATTGAAAAAGGAAGACACCCTAGCCCTCGATTACCCCAATAGCGTCGGTGTCACAAAAGAACAAGAGGCAGTCAAGACAAGACAAGAAGAAGCAAAATTAGAATTTTGCACATAAATACTAGGGCACATCGGGATTGCCAAATCCGTATCCACAAAATGTGTACCCCTGATGCTAAGATGAAAATTACTCTAATAATTTTCACAAGTCTGCACGTTTTGTTCTGTGACGCCAGTAGATGATTTGTCGATGATTTGTAAAGCATTCAGCGATGAACAAACACACCGGACACATAAAGTACAATGTTCCGACTGCAGAACACAACTAAACAATTCATTCGCCCAGACAATTACAGTACAATATAAACATAAGCATTTACGTTCAGGTTAGTGACCGACCAGTGTTGTCACAATTTATAGCGACAAGTAAGTACACCGTAACGTCAGTTCCAGCGCACCCGTTGGCGTGAAATATATTTTATAGTTACGCTACAGCTATATCACATCAACTTAAACGATAAATTCCAACACATCTTTGTTGCTGACTGCTCTCCAGTCTGTTTTAAAGTATTTACAATGTATAATATAACAGTTTTAAAACATGTCACAATTCAATTATATCATAACAAGTGTAGTCTATGTGACACTTGTGGCCTGGACAGCTTCGTTGTTGATGGCATGTAGCCTATAAGCGTGGCGACCGTCTGTCCAGATGATTACGTTGTACAATTGGGCGCCACTTGTTTGTAAATTATTTTTTTTTTCCGATTTGTGCTATATGACGAACACTCGACATATTATTTTTACGTAAAACTATTCTGAATTTGCACACATATCCAACTCTGTGCCTGAAAGACTAGCGCTAGGCTACCGATCTACAGTTTCCGAGTTCAGGGCCGATTTAAACGAGGCGGTGAGGGGTCTACACGATACTGGGAGGAAGCATAAAGGCGTTGCTTTTTACCCGATTTTCTAAATGAAGAATTTATAAATTTAAACTTATAAAATAGGAATGTCTAGTAAAAATAATTATAACAGCATAACCCAAAAATATTTTAATCGCTTTATGCATTTCTGACAGCATCTATGTTATTGAGGGAAAAAAATAATTTTATACGTTGAAAATCGGTCACCAAGATCTTGAATTTTATTGGTCACCAAGATAGTATTACTATTATTGTATTATTACCATTATAGTAATACTACTATGATTATAGTAGTAGTAGTAGTAGTAGTAGCAGTAGAAGTAGCAGTAGTAGTAGTAGTAGTAGTAATAGTAGTAGTAGTAGTAGTAGTAGTAGTAGTAGTAGTAGTAGTAGTAGTAGTAGCAATAGCAGTAGAGAAGCAGTAGTAGTAGTAGTAGTAGTAGTAGTAGTAGTAGTGGTGGTGGAAGAAGAAGAAGTAAGATAACAACTATTTCTGCTATTTCTGTTACCTGAAATTTAATTATCAAAATAAAAACTAAATATGAACTCATTCATGAAGAGAAGTTAGTAACTATAGGCTATATTATTTAGTTAACGTACGATATGAATTATATATTTTTACAAGCTTTTGCAATGAACATTTATGTTCAATTATTGTGTGATGAATAAATGTGTTTTATAAGTCAATGCAGATTTAGAAAAACATACAGTTAACTTCGATTTCTTCCTAGGAGTACAAACTTCTTTTACAGAAAGCAATGATAATATCACTAGTATAAAACTGTTCACAAAATTGGCATTGAAAACACAATTAGGTTATTACGTTTGACATCGCGTCAAAATTAAGAAACGGCTTGCTTACCTTTTATACATTTTCAGCGCTCCGTTGATATCCGTTTTATTTTTAAATTCGCGGTTGAGTTCACACTACAATAGTCACAGGAATTCACACTTTTATTTTAGTTCAATTGATTAAAATGTTTTGTTAAAAACAAAGCCGTAAAACAAACCAACCAATTTCGTGACTGTCTATGTGACGGGATAATAGCTTCCACAAACGACACGTCGCGGCACCGTGCAGTAACTGAAGTATACGCGACTGTCTCTTGACCGCGGAACCAGTGGCTGCATACAGTTCTTGGAAACGGCATTACAACAGTACAAAATGAGTGAATAATAACTACTATATTATTTACATTATAATTCATGATATTATCATAATATAATTGTATATGTTTTCTTAGATAACAAATTTTAACATTCCGACTAACAAAATTCCCAAAAACCGTATTCAAACTCATTTTAGATATTTCGATTATGTGAGTATTGGTATCCATGTGTAGTGAATATCGCATAAAATTTTGGTTAGATAACAGGAATCGTGCAAATTTATTTGTGTATGTTATAAAATAGTTTATTGACAATTGCAATCGTGTTTCATTGTCATATTTGTTTACGAAAAATGATTCCAGCAATAACAGAACTCCAATGTGTGCCTGTGACGCCAAAAGTTGGCGTTGTTAGGTTAACATTCAAACTAAAATTACACACTAAAAGTAACATGCCTTTAAAATAATACTCGCTTTTTGTGAAACCAACGTAAAAATAAGTCGGCGGGGGCTGTGTCGGAGCCACGCCCGCAAATCTTCAGAGCGTAGAATACGTCTGTGTGCTTTAGGGTTGCTAATGTGTTATGAATAAAATGAACAAACACATATTTAGTTTTACAAAGTACAAAATTATCTGTGTGTGTGTGTGTATGTGTATATATATATATATATAGACAATTACAAAATATATAGACGTATCTGTATAAAAAATTACAAAATATATCAATACAATCGCATAGTAAAAACATTAAAAACTGCAGGAACGGATAAAGGTATAGTTCCGATGCCGCTAAATATCATTTGTTTATTTACTTGTTACTATGGTAATTAATTCTGGTCTCCATGGTGTTGCACGGCATCACTTTAACAGCCACTATCTTTACGTTCATCTGGAACCACAGTCTGTCACAAACGTCACACGCGTGTCCAAATTCATTATTAAAGAATGTTTTGTGGATGTGCTTTGTAGCTAACTGCCACGTTTTGCTGAATTCGATCGGCTGATACACTTGCGAAGTCGGGCGCTCTTCCTCATCCAACTCGACTTCAGTATGTATTTCTTTGTCTTTTAAGCGTTGTCGGTAAATTCTCTGACGTTCGGCATTGGTCGTTTTGGGTTTTTTGAATTCCCCATGATTTTCTCTACTCTCCTGTATGCGTTTACGATACTTTTGAGCACGTTTAGCATCCATATACCGCGACATTTTGTCCGAACACATGATTTTTACAACTTGAATTACGATTATTCAAACCTCTTAATAATATCACCGCTATTACGGTACACTATGTAGATAGTACTCGTTGAGACAATTTTAACGACACCTCACACCTCACTCAACGTTCTATCGCATCGGAAACCGGAGAAATACTAATTTTAGTGCGCGCCGAGCGGCGCAAAACATAATTCTCCCCCCGCTCACCCCGCGCTGGATGATGCATAGCCCGCTTATATTGTGCTATTAATTATATTTGTTCCTTTATCTGTCGAATGGTACCTCATATAAGCGTGAATCTTTTGTCATTTAGATAATATTTCAATTTCAAACGTGACGTGAAAACGTAACGCTCGATTTTCTGGTTGGGGTTGTCTATTGCTGGCCTGAAAGATAAGACGTATTCTACATCAAAATAAAGTACCGTTTACCAAATGGTAAAAGCTTAAGAGCATGATAATGTCTTTCAGCCGCCAGCTAAACGCAACATTATTATGGTTACTGACTGACTGATTGGTTACATACCTATCTACAGCTATGCAGTGTTGTTTGCTTGTTAGGTCTTTAATCTGCGACGGACGTTAGCACGTTAGCGGTCGCGGTTTTAGTTAACGATTCCCGGCTGGTAAATGATGACGTCATGCAGCGTGATGCGTTACAGAAATTTTCAAATGACCCCCAGCCATAAGACATTATCATGTCAAAAAAAGTTGTTGTAAGGCATCTATTACTATACCCGTCTCCCTTTTGTGACATACCGGTAACTCGTTTATCCGTTAATACTCTTTTTTGTGCAGATCACTTGAGAGTAAGGCGAAGTAAGGTGAAGTGATCACTTGATCACTTCGAAGTAATGCATGTCTCCCATTTTTTTGCGTTTCGCACAAAATGCGTTTCTAGTGTAGTTTTCGAGATTTTACTAAACAGGATAAAAGAATATTGGCCGCCTAACGAATAACAAATGTTGTTTTCGTTTGTTAATACGTTGTGTTTTTTTGAAGTGAAACTTCTTTATCGACGTATGAGAGAAATTTTATAGCAATGTAAAAAAAAATCGTCACGATTTTCGGTTACGCGCCATGTTGTTTTTTGAAGTGAAACTTCTTTATCGACGTATGAGAGAAATTTTATAGCAATGTAAAAAAAAAATCGTCACGATTTTCGGTTACGCGCCATGTTGTTTTTTTTTATCAAAGTTCAGTATAGTGACGTAAAGAATAATATATTAGTTTGAAAGTGATAAAATAAAAAGACTTATTATTGAAGTGAAACTTCTTTATCGACGTATGAGAGAAATTTTATAGCAATGTAAAAAAAAATCGTCACGATTTTCGGTTACGCGCCATGTTGTTTTTTTTTATCAAAGTTCAGTATAGTGACGTAAAGAATAATATATTAGTTTGAAAGTGATAAAATAAAAAGACTTATTATTGAAGTGAAACTTCTTTATCGACGTATGAGAGAAATTTTATAGCAATGTAAAAAAAAAATCGTCACGATTTTCGGTTACGCGCCATGTTGTTTTTTTTTATCAAAGTTCAGTATAGTGACGTAAAGAATAATATATTAGTTTGAAAGTGATAAAATAAAAAGACTTATTATTGAAGTGAAACTTCTTTATCGACGTATGAGAGAAATTTTATAGCAATGTAAAAAAAAATCGTCACGATTTTCGGTTACGCGCCATGTTGTTTTTTTTTATCAAAGTTCAGTATAGTGACGTAAAGAATAATATATTAGTTTGAAAGTGATAAAATAAAAAGACTTATTATTTGTTATGTGAGAGCAAATGAGAGTTTTCATAAAAATTCAAGTAAACGTCGGCCAATAGACGAGAGAGAGGTGAACCCATGGCCAATCCATCATCCTCAATGAAAAATTGGTTATTGAAAGCAAAGTAATTCAAATTCAAGTGAATTTATAGTAAAAGTGAGAGTGATTATATATTTCGTTTGATAAATCCAACACGTGAGCGTGATTTTAATATTTATTTGAGGTTAACCTCACTTTTTGATTGTAAGTATCAGTAAATGTATATAAATCTATTAAAATTAGCAAGTATTAATAAATATGACTGTAAATCTAGTAAACATTATTAATTCTAAAAACAATAAAAAAACAAATTAAATAATAATTTAAAAATAAAACAAAACACAATTAGAAAATAAAAATATGTATACGTACATCTTTTTTAATTATTCGTTTTTAATGATTTATTTATTCATTTTGAATTCTATAAAATCATTGCATGTCTACAAGATTAACTGTCATCATATAATTGTATTACTTTGAATAGATAATTCCAATTATTTACTCATAACTTGTGTAACTGAGTAAGTTATTAAATATCTGCTTTGAATTATTTGTATTAAGTTATGACATGAAATATGAATATTAAAGTTCGTTATATAATTTTTGTAAACTGATTAACTAATTTTTAGATTAAATAATGGCAGAGTCCGAAAACTCTATTGAGTATCCAAATGCAATAGTTGTACAAGTAGATGTTCATCATCGTAATTGTTCACAAATCAGTACATCAGCTGAGCGATCGAGAGAGTACAGAGATAAGAAAAATAATGAAACTCAAGCAGCGAGTGATCTTTATTCAGTCCAACGGGGATATCCAAAAACAGCTGCAGAGCGAATGAGAGCGTATAGAGCCCGGAAAAAGAAAGAAATTCCGATAGAGAATCATCGAAAACGTAAAAAATCAGATGCAGAGCGTGCGCGAGAGTACAGAGCCCGAAAAAAGGGTAAAACCCAGTCAACAGGTGAGATTTTCTCAGTTATATACGATCAAAATCACAATACATTATATTCATGACATTAATAACATACTTTTTATAATTACAGCTAATAACATTAGAAATGTGCCCGATCCTAATGAATCCAGAATCTTAAGAGAAAATCAAACAATAAGAGAACAAATTCAAGAACACCGAAATCAAAGTCAGAACTTGGTTGAGTCAAGATTAATTCAAGAATCACAAAATGAAACTAATCATCTGGTTTACACAGATTTTTATCGTCATCATCTGGCTCATGACGAATTTAAAAAAAAATTTGTTCGAAATTCGTTTGGTCATGTTTGCTCAGTTTGTGAAAGACTGTGGTTTAAAGATGACTTACGATCTGCATCCCTTCAACATGATACGATCTTAAGAACAATAGTTCCTCATCTTGATATAAAAGACATTGTTCTATGTAACACCTGTGCACAATCTGTGAATAAAAATAGTATCCCTGTGATGGCTTCTTATAATGGATTTAAATTTCCAACGAAACCTGATTATTTACCGCCATTAGACTTAGTATCTGAACGATTGATTTCTCCGCGAATTCCATTCATGCAAATTAGGAGATTAAGACACGTTAACGGTCAATACGGTATTTATGGCCAAATAATCAATGTTCCAGTATCTATTGATTCAATGGTTCGTACTCTCCCTAGAAATCTATCTGATGATCACTGCATTAATGTGCACATTAAACGCAAGAAAATCCATAAGTCAAGTTATTTACATGGCATAATAAACAAAGGTACGATAAAAACTTGGCTTCAATTTTTACTAAAGTCGCTATTATATACTATGTATGACATTAAAATTGATGAATCTTTTTTCGAAACCAATAACACTGATATTTTACCTCAAGATGAAATAAGTGAACACATACCAATCGAAGAAAGTCTGGTATCTCAGCAGCAAACATTGTTGTGGAATGAAGAAAAATATTTAAGATTAGCTCCAGGAGAGAAAAATCTTCCACATAGTTTACTTTTTGATGAACACGCGGAAAAATTGTCTTTTCCCGCAATTTATTTGGGTCAATTTCGTACATTTCGCGATGGAGTACGAGTAACACCATATGCAATGGCAACAAGTGAACTCAGACGTTCAGATCGTCGTGCTGTTACACCTCAACATGTATTATACGTGGCGATGAAAATTATGAGACTTCGAGTTCGTGATTCATTAACAGTTGCCTTCAAACATATAGGAAAAGATACAAAAATTACACGAGAACAAATTGAAAATGATGATTATGTCAACAGTTGCATTGAAACTAATTTTGCGTTTTTGAAATCAATTCCTAATTCATTATGGTACTGGGCTGATAAAAAAAAATGTATTTGCAATGATTAGACAATTGGGTAAACCAACAATATTTCTCACCATTAGTGCAAATGAAATTGGATGGACTGATTTACTTCAATTATTATATAAGTTTAAAAATAATGGAGCTGAATTGTCAAAAAAAATGCTGAAGAATTGCACTATCTAGAAAAAGTTACTCTGATTAACGAAGATTCTGTAACGTGCGCAATCTATTTCAATAAATTAGTGAACGTACTGTTGAATATTTTACAATCTCCTAAGAAGAGTCCGTTTGGGAAATATTATGTGATGCATTATTTCAAAAGAATAGAATTTCAGCATCGAGGTAGTCCGCATGCTCATACATTACTGTGGCTTGCAAATGCACCAAATGATGCTTTAAGTAAGAATAAAATGGATGCAATTTCACTGATTAACCATCTCATCTCGATTTCATCTAAAGAAGCATCAGGGAAAATTAAATTACAAACACATAAACACTCATTTACTTGTTACAAAAGAATATCGGCTCATAGACCTCAAAAATGTCGTTTTGAAGCACCGTTTATGCCTTCTCGTTCTACAGAGATTTTATTACCTATGCAACAAGACGAAATTGGTTTTGATCGTTATGTGCAATGTTACAAAAATATTCGAATTAATCTCGAAAATAATGACTATGAGAATATTGATAGTTTCTATCAGCATAATAATATTTCATCAGATGATGAATATCGCAGTATACTTCGAGCGGGAATAAAGAGACCAAGAGTTTTTATAAAACGTGAACCCAGTGAGAAATGGCATAATCCATTTAATCCATTTGTTCTTAATCTGGTAAAATCCAACATGGACATTCAGTTTATAACCGAAGAATATTCGTGTGCCCAGTATGTAGCTGAATATGTCAATAAAACGAATCGCGGAATAAGTAATTTACAACGTGAAATCATTAAATGTATGGATGAACACCCGGAGTTTGACGTTGTGGAAATCACAAGAAAATTAGGAGTTGAAATGCTGAACAGTGTTGAAATATCGAATCAAGAAGCTGCCTGGTATCTTTTAAGAGAACCGATGTCAAAAAGCTCATCTGTTATAGTATATATTCCAACAATGTGGCCGGATGAGCGGCAAAAACTCAAGAAGACCACTAAAGAGCTAGATGAAATGGGAATTGATGATGATTCAACTGACATTTGGAAAGAAAACTGGTTCACAAAGTATGAAAAAAGGCCTGAAGAATTAAGTAATGTAACGCTTGCTCAATTTGTCGCTTATTATAATGTTCACAGCGATGGAAACTCTACGAAACGACAAACACCTCGCATACTTCGTTATCGCAATTATGACATGTCTCAAAATTTGACAGATTACAAACGGGAAGTGGTAACTTTACATATTCCGTTTAGGAATGAAAATGAAGAAATCTTAGCAGAAATGAAGTTTACTGAAATTTACACTAGCAATGAGAATCTAATTTTACAGCGCAGGCAAGAATTTGAATCTAACTTAGATATTCAAAAAACTATAGAGATTTGTCGTGATTTATGTCGCGAAGACGGAATTGACGATAATGATGAACCGGAAGAAAATATTATTGCTGAGCAAAATCCATTTCAGCATTTGTATAATAATCCAAATGCAATCGTTAATGATGACATTCGTTTAGCGACGTTACATAAACTGGGGCTTATTGCAAAAAGAAGAGAAAATTTAATGGCCAATGAGGATTTTTATAATTTGATGAGAATGGCTAATGAGAAACAAAAAAGACTATTGTTTCATGTTATTTCTCATCTTTTATCACCAGATGATGTTCCTTTTCAAATACTTTTTACGGGCCCTGCTGGATGTGGTAAAACATTCGTAATTAAACTTCTAATGGAAATTTATAATCGTTATACTGACAATGACGGATACTGTAATGCATATATAACTTGTGCTTCAACTGGTAAAGCTGCAGTGGCGATTGAAGGAACAACTGTTCATACAGCGTTAAAAATATCATTATCAAGGTTACTTCCTTTAAGTAACGAAACTGCCCAGCAATACAGAACATTGTTTAAATATGTTAAAGTTATTATTATCGATGAGATAAGCATGATCAGCGCTCAATTACTGATAAAAATTGATTGTAGATTGAAACAAATAACTGGTAATTTTCAGACGAATTTCGGAGGATTAGATATTATTTTCATCGGGGATTTACGTCAATTACCTCCAGTTCGTGCTACTCCTATCTATAAGCAACCTAAACAGACTATTGTTGGACCAGTATTATGGCGAAATCTTAAATTTTATGAACTAGATCAAGTTATGCGTCAAGCAAATCAACAGTTTTCGTCAATACTTACTAAAATTGGAAATGGTGAACGCCTTGATGAAATTGAAATAGCTCTCATTGAGTCTCGTTTTTGTTCTGTAGAAGAAGCCACAACTAAGTGTCCTCAAGGTATACGGTTATTTAATACAAATCACGCAGTCACTAAGTACAATAATCAAATATTGAACTCGTATTCAGAAAAAATAATTTCAACTGCAAAAGATGTTTATAGTGGATGTACTTCTAAGGAACAAGAGACTTTTGTGCACCAAAAACTGCATAAAATGTCCTTAATTGATACAAATGGATTACCTTATCAAACAACATTTGTAATAAATATTTATTACATGATTACTACAAACATTGATGTATCTGACGGATTAGCGAATGGTGCTGTTGGAAAGTTAGTGCATGTAGAAATCGATAACGATGGAGTAGTTAAAATAGCATGGCTTGAGTTTCCAGAATTACCTCGAATTGGTGAAAAATTAAGACGTAAAGCAGCAGGTCACGCAGCAGAAAATAATATCAGTCGAATGGCTGTACCAATTGTACAAAGATCTTCCACCATTCCTCTTAATAATAATAAAACTATTGTTGTAAAGCGCTCTCATATTCCGCTGGTTTGTGCTTGTGCTACTACTATTCATAAATCACAAGGCAGCACATTTCCGGAAATTGTTTATGAATATGGGAAACATCACAGTCAATCGTTGCTATATGTTGCTTTATCACGTGTAACGAGTATTGAAGGATTGTATATAACAACTACAAATGATGATAAAATATTTTACCATGGTCGAAGAACGTCAACATCCACCATCGATTTACAAACAGAATTTAAACGATTGTCTCTGAATAAATTAGAAACTATAAATGAACATTTGATTGGGTTCATGAACAGCAGAAAAGGTTTGTCACTTTTTACTTTCAATTGTCAAAGCCTTAGAGCTCATACCGATGACCTGAATGATTCAATTGTAAAAAATTCAAATGTTTTAGTTTTATCTGAAACTTGGCTAAACAATGAAAGTGAAATAAACATTCCTAACTTCAGTTGCATCGCAAAATTTAAACGGTCGAATACTAGAGCAGGAGGTGTAGGGATATTTCATAACTCTAATGATGTTGTCAACATTGTAACTTCAATGATAGATTTCTCTGTTTCCTGTCCTGACTTTCATGGGTCACTAGCATCAGCAGTTGGTGATTTATGTATGGCTCAATGCCAAATGGAAAATGGAAAAAAAATTTTAATAGTTGCATTATATATATCTCCTAATCAGAAGTTAGATGATATTATTGATTTTCTTCACCATTCATTGTTGCCATACACCAAAGGAGGTGCCACCTTACTCCGTAACAGTAATGATAAAATACCTATGATTTTAAGTGGAGATTTTAATGTCAATTTCGCATTAGATAAATCTTTGAAGCTAGTTGAATTTTTAAGAGACAATTTAAATTTATGTCTACAAAACAGTCCACAAACATCAACAACAAGATCTGGTACTACAATTGACGCAGTTTTTACAAGGCTACTAGAATCCGTAGAATGTAAAACATATATTTCATATTTTAGCTACCATAAGCCATTAATTACAAAAATATTTAATAATGACAACAATGGTAATAATGATGCGATCATAATTGATGAAATACAATAATTATAATAAGAGCAATGATAAAATGAATTACTCATATTATTTGTATGCATGTCTATAATAATAAAATAGCTTTAATTTAATACGGAAAAAATTTTTTTTCTTAAGCTTTATCTACCCAATTTCTGTGAAGTTGTAAATAGTAGAAAAATGATATGTCATAAAGAAGTTTCACTTCTTACCTGTGTACTCTGGTACACACACATACTTTTTTTTTTGTTTTAATCTTATTCAGAAGTAATTGTATTTTTTATTTTTTATTTTGTTGTTTTTTTTTGTTAAAAACCTTATGTCCTTTGTTTTAAATGTTGCTCTCTTTCAAGCATTGTGTATACACATTAAACATTATATTTCTCCTAACAAAGGCTTTTATTTCTTTAAGCAGCAAGCTAAAAACCAAAAACCATTATTACCTAACCTCACAAATGAAAGCATTACGCATTAACATTAAGGAATAGAATAGTCTAGAATTAGTGCATTTCTTCTTCTTTACATTGTGGTATATCGACATAATCGTATAGTCAGAACACCAAAAATGTAGTGTGGTTAGGGATATTGGTGATATACCCGAAATTCTATACTTTTAACTAGTGTTTACATCATGACTGCTACAGCCATGGCCGCCTCTAGTAGAAGGCCGGAATAGTAAACGTGGCAACACTGGAACCAGCTGACATTTGAGGCCGACTAGACGATCTCTTAATTTAGGTACAGTATTTCAGTAATCAAATCATTTTTTAATCATTTTTAATTGCCAGTTAACAGCAGTTTTATAATTTTTCAGTTTTTGCATCTTAAAAGTTTATTATGTAAAATACTGTTGTAATATTTAAGAAATATAATAATTAACTCATTCATATGATACGAATACAATAATTCGAACGAAATTAATTCATTACGCCTCACACTAATTCCCTAATTTCTTCAACTTAAACGTATAATACTAAGTGCGCACAGACCTATAATTTAAATTTAGCTATAAATAGACCTACTCATGATTTTAGTAATGGTATGAAATTAAATCAAAATATAACATGTTTACTTTAGCTGTTTTATTACACTGGGGTGGATGGACTCTGACCGAATGGCCAGTGAAGATGTAGGATTTCGTTCCGTTGAGGAAACCGAGAAGAGGCGGATCGATGGACTCCGTGAGGACCCAGATCGGGATAGAGATGCGTGGAGGCCTTAGACGCAACGTTGTCACGTTTAATATTCCGGCCTTCTAATGTAGCACAGCTGATTAAAAAAAGGTTTTCAGCTGATTTGTTTTCAAGTCCTGTTAAACATACGTTGTTACCCTTATACTAAATATTGATTGATGAATCGAAACTACTGCGTAGAGAATAATGAAAGCAACAATCTTAATTGAAATGTGAACACAATGATGTATTGTAATAGGGAACAATTTTATTTTCGTATTGTCATTGACAAGAGCGAATCGCAGATTGATAGCGACTCTGTGAGGCACAGCCCCTTGTATTGCATCAAACCCTCCGAGCAATTCTCTAAATGAAACCGTCATTGTCCGAACGATATAAGGGAAGAGTTTACATTATATTGCCCGCGACAACCAAAAGACCCTTCCCCCCTTCATACAGTAAGTACTACGGGAATTTTCTCCGCTAGCGATTCCCTACAAGCAGAACATTACTACATTAAAGTACGTGAATCAAAGACGATTTAACCATTTTATCTATTGCTACGTAGTCTACAAAATTGTTAAATCTTCTTCGTCGTCTTCTTCTCCACGTCAAGTTATAGGCTTGCAGCCTGTTCCGACGTCACTGAAGCCATCTCTTCCTTGGTCTACCTATATCACGTCTTCCCTGAGCTCTGTATTGTATTACTGGTTTAGGTAGCCTCATATCTTCCACTCTCTCAATATGCTGCGTCTATTTTATTTGTCCTTCCTTATTTTTCTGGCCATGCATTTAGCTCAGTTCTTGTAACTTCATTTGGTATTTGATCTCTAAAGGTGCAACCTTTGGTTTTCCTCAAGAACTTCATTTCATTTTGTTTGTGTTCTTCGTTCACCATTTCTCGTCATCGCCCAAGTTTCACTTCCATAAGTTAAAACAGGTGTTGCCATTACTTTATAGAATTCTATGTTGGTGTCTTCTTCCCTTGTGTTATTTCCAAGTGTTCCGTGTATAGTACCACATATCATTTCAAATCTATTTCTAACGATTATTAATCTTTGCTAATTATCTGCATGGATTAATTACTCATCAATTATTAATCTTGGATATTAATTAAAGATTTATGTTGTACGTTAAATGTGATACATCTAAAAGTTGTTCCTATATCTTCAGATTAGACTCAACACAGTGGTTAATTAAATACGATTATGAGTCTGTTAATCGGATGTCTCAGTGGTCGAGTTTGTTGTGTCCACTGATACTTAGCATAAGTTGTGAGACTTTTAGTGTAATACTTAGAATGAGATACATCAATAATAAAGGTTAAATTTCAATAATGAACGCACGAATAATATAAATTAACTACTTATTTATTACACTTGTTAATTAAGTAAGTGACTATATCCTGCAATTACATACACATTAAAACACATGATATAAAATACAATTTGTACGATGTTTCCTGAAAACATAAACACATGGTACATTCAAATGCAGTAAATAATGTACATATACAAAACATATACGAGCAATAAACAATCAACAAATCTACTTATCCCTACCTAAATGCGTTCATTATTCTCAGATGATGCATTACGTTTATGTTATTTTATAGATTTTATGATTCATATGATTAAGATATATAATCTCTTGGGGTTTGTTCTTTGAAAAGAGACAACAGAACAGTAGTATATACTACTAAGATTTAATAGACATAAAGCTTATCTTTTGAGAGTGTTTATCCAATATTCCGCTGTTGTGAGAAGACATCTTCTGGATGATTCGTCGAGGATCCTAATCACTGTTATGAGGAGCACTAATCACTTCACTTCACTAAATCTCCACTCCCGTTATGTGTATGGTGTTGTGGTACCCCGCTGATATCGGGTGTCCGGAGTTCAAATATTGAGGTGTTAATATTGTCATTAAGCTGAAGTGTTCTGAAAGTTTGCCGTGTTCGTGTACATGGTTAACTGTTCCGTCTAACTGGATGTAGCGCGTACTGTGTGATTAATTGTTTGATACAGTTCATTCAATTAATCGCTCAACATAGTGACACATTGTAATGTGAGAGTGTTTGAAATGTCACTCACTGTTCTACTTGGAAATGTTAATTATTTGTGTTATTATGTTCGCGTCGGTTGTAGTTTCAAGTCCCGTGCGCACTTATAGTTTATGTTTGTCGCACAGAATTGTGTGTAAGTGTGACTCTATTGATGTCTATGTTCACTTATGAATTCACTAAATTGTGAATTCGGTCGGTCGCACAAACTGTTTCTATCACGGGCTGTATTACTGTTCCGTCCGATTATAATCAATCGTCTGACTATCGTACGTACTAACTTATGACCGGTTAACTTGTAGTCTCTAGACTCTAGACTATCGACTATATACTCTTGACTATTAACTGACTGCCTGACTGACTAACTAACTTTTGACTATTAATTGCGACTATCAACTATCAACTGCCAACTATCAACTCTCAACTCCGCGCCTTCGCCAAACAGTTTTATTGAAACATCCTACCCATAAGTCTAAGTTTTTGGATTTCTACGCCTTCTCGGATTCGTGATTGGTCGTACAAATTCCTACTCTTCTGCAGATCTCATCCTCTGTTTCACGATTCGTCGTCCGAACCCTTCTTACTCTCTCCACAAGCTCTCCTAGAAGATGCTTGACGCTGGTTGGTCGTCGTCATCCCCGGAGTGTTCCATGTGACGAGCGTGGTACGGATTCTAAGAAACTAGGGCAATTTCCTGGCCGTCTGTCATCCTTTGTTTAGACTTTCCCTAAGGTTCTGACCGATCTTTTGTTAACAGACTCCAGAGTCCTGGTTAATTGTTTAAGTTACTCGTTGTTCGTTCCGCCGATTATCAACCCTTCGTTGGCGTCGTTCTGGTCGATCTCTACACTTTCCAGTCGTAAATCTCAGTAAACTGTCAAAGGTTTGTTTTCATGCTGTGCAGGATGCACTGGCAGTATTCACTAAGTTGCGTCTATTGTCTATTTGTTCGTTAAAATTGCTCTGTACTCCTTTGTAACATAGTAAAGCCTTTCATAATCGTGCTCGTACGCTTCACCTCCACAGCAGGCGTTCCATCTCGATTCCGCGTAACTCGGCAGCTGGACGAAGTCTTTGTTTCAGATTGTTGGGTGCTGTAAATTGTGACAAACTGCGAGCTGTCAGCGACGCCCTGAAATTCTTATTGTGTGCTGTACTTAGACGTTTTTTCTTTGTCTTCGCACTGTCGTCGGGTTTGACGTGCCCCTGATTCGTCATTATTTACGACCTGTGCTTGTGTCCGTCGACTTGAGTGTGGGAACGTGCCACTTGATCGAGGAATTAAAAATTTTTTAAATTTCGATCACTACATATTTATTAAAATGTTAATATTATAATTTACTCAGTACATAACTTTTAAGCTTTCATGGGCATACTAGTTGGCTGATATTGTTTCCAGACTATCGACCCTCTGCGTACGCCGTAAATAGCGTGGTTCTAGACTCCGACGTAACAGCAATTGCCTGAGAAAAGAAAATATCATTCACTGAAGTACTTCCGCAAGTGAAATCGAAACGTCTGACTTATTAAAGACTGGGTTATAACTGATTATATAAAAAAGACTCAATGCATATACTCAATGTATAAGACTCAATGTAGGCTACGAGAGTAGGGTGGAAAGTCCCGGGCCTGAATAAGAAAACAACACTTTTTTGGATTAATTTGCATTTATTTCTCGACATAATCTCCAAATAGCTCTATACACCTATTTCAACGATGTTCTCAAGCTGTTATGATATAATTTACTGTCTGTATCATATACTAACGACTTTTTATATACGTATTTTACGAAAGCAAAAGCAGTTATCTGAATCTATTATGTTTGCCTGAAATGGAGAATTTAATTTACAAAATTGCCTTTTTTATTAAAAAAAAAACTTAATTTAATTTTGTATAGGACTTTACCAAACTCCTTATTTTTGGTCAGAGAGGCCCAATACGGAATGCAATAACGACGAATGTACGGATTTGACACAATTGGTGAATGAAAAAATTTACATTATAGGAATTGTCCATGGTAACAAAAAAATAGAGCAATTGCTATTTGTTAATATATTATTATTACTTTAACAAATTACAGATTTCAGAAAATTTGTTGTAATCAAAAAAGAAAATTTTTGCTTCCGTTATCATTTTAAAATCTCAAAAAATAATTGGGAGAATTTATTTACGTAGTTTCGAAACGTTGTTTCTACTATGCGCAAAGTTCAGAAGCGTAATCGCTTTATCATAATTTAAGGAATAAATAATATATTATTAGGAATAATATTATATAATAATATATAACGAGTAAATAATATAAATTACGCGTAGGAGACTCCACTGTGCTGGACATGCGGCGAGGATGAACTCTGACCGAATGGCCAGTGAAGATGTGAAATTTTGTTACGCTGAGTAGACCGAGAAGAGGTGGATGGATGGACTCCGTGAGGAATAGGGATATCCTTTTGGGATAGGAATGCGCGATGAGTGTGGAGGGATGAATACTTAGTCCGATGGAGGAGAATCCTCATAGCGGTATACGGTTCTCTGGGCCTGATCATATAAAATCAATTAGTACAGTAACAATAACATTTTTACAGAAAAAAATTGGCCCTCGTTACTGACGACAGTGAGGATTGACAGATTGTTGAAGTAACAAGAATCATCATCATCATTATCATCAATACTCCGAGGACTAGGCTTTAGACCTGCTCCGGAACTCATCTCCTCCTCGGTCTACCGACATCTCTCTTCTCAGTAGGGTGATAACCCAAAGCAGCCACAGGTATACGGATATCAGGCATGCGATTCAAGTGTTTACACCATCTCCTTCTGTGGTCTTCGATATTCTGGTGCAATAATACAATGTTTAAATCACGTCTAATATTCTCGTTTCTTTTCCGATCCAAGAGAGAACAACCTTGTGTCCCTCTTAGAAATTTCATTTCGGCTGCCTGAATTCTTTGCACGTCCCTTTTACCAAGAATCCATGTACAACCAGCATACAGGAATGTGGGGACAGCCACAGTTTTATAAAATTTCTTTCGGGTATCCTTCTGTGTTTTATTTTTCAGGTACCAATGAATCGTTCCTTCTTAAGTAAAAATATATGTATAGAATTTATACGATCCTCAGAAATCGGATGGGAATACGGCAAAACGACCTAAGCTAAAGCAAAAGGACAAAAGCAAATTATTTTGGATTAAAGTAACTAGCAAATACATACATTTCAGTTACTTTGCACATTGAATGTTGACACCAACAAAGATTTACTTGACAAAGTACGATACCATTAAGAAGTTCTACAGCTCGTGAGAAAAATTTGATTCGCTATACAAATGTAAATACGTGCAGTAAAAAGCATTTAATAATAGTTTTTAATTAAGTTTGTTTAAATACAATAACATCTTGTTTACTGATACTAAACGCCGCAGGGTACTTTTAAACCGTAATTCCAACAGTTGCTGTACAATAAAGACTTTGCGGGGATTTTAATAAACTTTACTTGTACAAGTGCTTATATTATAACTTAAATTGTTTAAAACATCTGCACAAAGTTAATTATATTACAAGACTGTAGTTCTTAGAAGAGTTGATAACTGAGATTGTAAGCACGAAGCTTCAAAGTCAGTGCCTTACCCCTTATCTCTCTCTCTCTCTCTCTCTCTCTCTCTCTCTCTCTCTCTCTCTCTCTCACTCTCTCTCTCTCTCTCTCGCTCTCTCTACCAATGGCGGGTGGTGGTTCCAAATTTTGATGGTTGCAGTAGTTGGTTGAGTGGATGGGAGAGGGATTAAAAGACATTAAACTATCATAATCACAGTTATACAAAAATATTACTATAATTTTATAACCTCAAAGAACGGATAACGTTTACCTTGAAACAACGTAAACACTAAATCTGACAAAACTTATAAATCAAGAAGGCTGTGCTGATTTTATGACACAAAGTTGCTCTACAGATCAACTAGTGGAGCGTTGCAGAAACTCTCCGTTGGAATTTATGACACTTTTAGCCGCTTAATGTTTTCGTTTACTATTTTATAGTTTAGTTATTCTACATTGGTGGCTGTACAACGCTGCAACAAGAACACTAGCTGCCACTGCCCTCTAACAGCCTTTGTATTTTGACCGTTTATCTCACATTCTGTTGTCTTTCAGCTCACCGATAAACTAGGCTATGTGGCCTGTGAGTGCAGAACGACATGGAATTCGAGTCCCGAGCAACTTCCAGGAGATCCAGTTAAGACGTTTTGCTCCGAGCAGAGAGGCCTACTACAGTATGTTCTGCTAAGTCGCTTTTGGCTGAAGTCGTTTCCATCTATCATTTGGGCGTACAGAGGGGACATATCGATCCAAAACGTCAAACTTACTGGCCAGACAGAACGCATGCCGGGCTGTTGGGCAATCATTAAAATACTGGTTGTTATCGCTGAGTTGGTTCACAATAGTAATAACAGTCAGTAAACTATATTAACAACTCCCGATCTCAAAACGGTTTACCATTTTTTACAATTCCAGACTCTTGCGGGATTTTATTACCTCTTTCTCTTTTCCGTGCCACTGAGGAAGCCCGCCAAAGCGTCTGGAACTTACATTTTTTTATGTAAATTGTTAAGTTTTCATATAGTATTGTTAAGACGGTCTAACTGATCGTCGTATGGTACAGTGGAAAACAAAACACAAGACACCAAGGAAATCACTAATAACCGGCTTTAATTATCACAATTAATGATTTGTAATCAACAAGATAGTAATTGTCCACACGCAATAATAATGTCAATTATAAAGAATGCCGCACTCATTATAACACAACAACACTTCGGTACAAACACTCGATCCGCGCGCAAAAAAAAATCTCAACACTACTGAACTGACCAGCCGGCTGCTATGGCTTTTTATACGTAGCGCACGCATTCTAGAAATCTTCTGTCCTCAATGTCCACGCCATTTAATGCGTATTCAAGTGTTCTGTAGAGTATTCTTGATCGTGCTTTAACGCGGCCTTGACTGAGGCAACACCCGCCACACTAGGCAGGGGACGGGTCGAGGACGCTCTCGGTTATTCTAGGTGGTTCCATTCGTTTCATTATATTGACTATTCTCGTTTCTTATTAACCACCTGAATGATAACAGCTAGTATTTGAATGATTTTCGATCATGGCCTAAGCATCCGGTACGTATTTCTCAACCAGATTACGATCGCGAAAACCTGTGTTCTTTACTAGCCGGACTCATCGAAGGATCAAAAATCGACTTCGTTTATCATTAGGCGATAAGCTAATTGACTAGGGACTTTGTCCGGTAACCGAAGCGCCTGTCGAGACCACTTTGTTTGTGCGTACTGGCAATGAACGGTCAGTTGACTTTCAAGCTTATGAAGGTAATTAACGGCAGTAAATACGGGCTAATAATGACCTTACCTAGATTTCGGGTCAGAGCAGGTCATAGCAGAGTAGGTTTCGCAAATGTGATGAATCTGCATAGCAAGAAAACACCGAGAAACAGCCTCTCGTATTAACAGTTCTGCCACCAGATCCTACTCACAAGTTGACGAAGCCACGTGTCGTGCGTCCTCTGGGCAGTACGATGGGTGTGTGACACGTGGCGGACTAGAGACTGTGTACGGTGAGACTCTGGCGCCCCCAAACCAAACACTTTGGCTAACGAAAACATCCCAGAAAGAGACATAGGCGGGACAAGAGACATCAAAGTGGTAGCTTCTCTGCTACACTACTGTCTAATCCGTACAGAGAAATATGTCACATACTCATAAAAGCTTATAAAAATTGTCATAGATGGTACTGTCCTGGAAGAAGTTAGCAGTTTTGAATACCTGGGCTACAGTGTGTCTTATAATGCCAGCAACGACGTTGTGAATAAGTTGCATAAGTTCAACCTTATGTGCGGGACCAACAGGCAAACCCTTAAGTAAGCAAGTAAAGGAATTTAATGAGAATTGGACTTTAGCGAAAGGCCAGGCCAGTCGCATCCAAGCGGCTGAAATGAGATTTCTCAGGCACGTGACAGGGTATACTCTCCATGATCATAGAAACACAGATACACGGTAGGAACTGAACATTATGAGTATACTCGACAGGATCGTCCAGTATCCGCTGAATTGTTGGGAACATCTTTGCCGAATGGATGACTGCCGCATCCCCAAACAACTATGGAACTGTAAGCCGAGGGACGGATAGGTGTGGCACGTCCGAGGAAGCGCTGGAGTGACCAGCTTTAGACTCTTCGCCTGTTTAAGACCGGAACAAACCATCCTTGGTTTAATCCTTGAAGATGATAATGATTATGACACACAGAAGCTCACGAAACAGGACCGACACATTTGGAAAGGATGGAAGAAAATAGATTGCCTTTAAAAGCAGGTGTATACAAAGCAAGAGGAAGAAGAAACATAGGTCAAACAAGAAAAAGATGAGAACCATAACTCCCTTATCAATTAGCCAAATTTATTTTTTGAAATTTCTGTTTACATGTATTGATTACGGCAATGTGTCTGTATGCGTAGAGGGTGGACTGGACTTTAGAGCCTCGTAATCAATCACCGTGGCCAGCCAACGCCAACGTACTGAGACAAAGTCAAGCGACCACATCCGTCTTGTGTTTCGCACTCAGCGCCATACATTAAACATACACGCACGTGTCGCGTAAGATACGGAGATTTTCTTTGCACCCCTCTCGTTCCATCTCTCTGTGCGTGTGTGTGCGCGCGCGCGAGTGTATATAACAACTATTTAGAATCGGTAAGTAAATTTATAAAATATTGTAAAATAATTTTGTTTAAAAGTAGATTTTAGGCCATACTGTATTTGTTATTTGTTATCTGTAAACTTATAGTAAATATTAACATAATCTTTGTAAATATTTTGAAAAGATGTATGGGAAACTTTAGAAATATTTAAACATAAAACAAGTAACAAATTAATACCAGAACAAATTCAGATTAATATAAAAAAATGATAATATTTTCAAAATTACTAATTTAATAAAATAATAAATATTTATATTATATTTTACAATTAATTGTATAGAATAATTTATATACACATATAAAAACATTAAATTTAGTCTACATATAAAACAGGTAGTTTGAAAAATTGATTTAAACATTATTTGAATTTATTAATTTACATTTGATGATGATATTTGGATTACTGTCGAAACATATGTAAATTTACAAAATAGTATAACAATGACTTCGTTTTTACAGGCTAAGCAGTGTAAGAGTAGTAGGTAAAGAAGACTGTCTTACGTAAGCCGTTCAGCATACAAGGAAGAGAATGTGGCCAGCACTACGCCTCGGCCGCCCACAATATTATTCAGCCATTTATTCTCACAAATTTATTCGACCGGAGGGTTAAAATGTGCACCTGATTTTATAGTGCGCCAGCGGAACTGTACATTAGTAGTCAGGCGCCATATACACTGGTCTATTAACCCCGCAAGAATGTATATATTTCACTAAATTCTTTCAGTGCGTTATTACTGTGTATTATATTGTTATGACAGTCTTACTGATCGTCGTATGGTACAGTGGAAAACAAAATACAAGACACCAGTAAAGTCACTAATATCCAGCTTTAATTATCAGAATTAATAATTTGTAATCAACAAAATAGTCTGCTACAACAATTCAAGTAAAACTTGTCCACACACATTAATAATGTCAACTAATAGAGTCCCGCACACTTCGCCACAATACTTCTGACCTCGCTTGAATAAATCGGCACTTAAAATGACTTCTGAGCGGCAGCTGTCGTTGTTTAAATACGTAGATAGCACAAGTTCATAATTCCAGAATAATCCATATACGCGTCAACACTACTCAGAAACACTAGAGCGTAATTGCTTGCGGCCTTGAACACACTGGGTTACCGGTGAAGTCTGGAACAGCCTCGATTGTTGACGTATCTTAAGTGTCACATAATTGCTTTTTCCCCCAAAGTAGCAATACGTACGCACACAAACATTACAGCTGGGATAGCCGAGAAACATATAGAACGTTCTGTAATGGGGTTAAAATATTTAATTAAAGCGGGTGGAGTTACGATGTTATTGAAACGTCAAAGGTACGTGTAAAGGGAAATCGATCCAACGGATTTAGACGTCTCAACAAAAAAACAGTACAAAGTTTCTGAACCATATTCTCCGGAAAGTAAAGTTTTTTGTAACGGACTGAAAAGTAAGTTGTGAAATATTACGGATTGATAAGTTTTTCAGTCGGAAACTAGTGCCACCCGTACGAGAAGGCTTACAACGACGTAAGAGCGGTGTTGGTGAAGGAGACAGGATATGCTTCCAAGTTTGTAAACAATTTTTAACAATGGAAATAGAGAAAAAGATAGAGAGAGAGGAGTCAGACAGACATATAGACAGACATAAAAGAGAGATAGAGGTAGATAGAGTGAGAGAAAGAGAGAGAGAGATAGAGAGATGATTCAGGGTGGGCTGGCAGAGTTTTACCAATGCCATTACCGAAGGCAGTGAAAGAAAAGTTTTATAGCATTCGTCGCGGTGCGGCTATTTTCCCATGATGAAATAATTCAATTCAATTCTGTCCGTTCCAGACCCACTTCTCAGTTTGTCTGGAAACACGTGAAGTTCATTGCTAACGAAAACAGCGAGTACCTGATCAGGAAACAAATAATAATTACGTATATAGGATAGGCCTACTTCTGTTATAAAGAGGTAAACTTTTTGTTTCCTTGTTTGTTGTCCGGGCTAATCTCAGAAACTACTGATCCGAAAAAAAAAAAAAAAAAAAAAAAAAAAAAAAAAAAAAAAAAAAAAAAAACGGTATGTAGAACCATACATGACTTCCATGTTCTAAGATCTATATTTAAAATCAATTGAATATAAATTGAAAGATTTGACAAGTTTGACAAACTGAAGTGAAACATTTCCATAGAAACTACTTCTTTGTTGCCGATAACGTAGTACACATATAAATATCGGTATGGAGAACCATACATGACTATCATGTTCTAAGATTTATATTTAAAATCATTTTCGAAATGAATTATTTTCATATAAACTACTTCTTTCTTCAGTCTTAACCACAATACTGTGAACACTGACGTATACCACCTCACGTTAGTGCACTCGATTTTCACTGATGATGGCAGTAGATTTTGTAGAAACGCTGGTTTTGCAGAAAACATTGGACCACGGCCAAACAGCCCGGGAAGGAATTTTAACAACAAACTTCGTACTTCTTTGTTCCCGATAACGTAGTACACATACACAAAAGAACACCCACCACCTTCAACTATCATTTACATTTTTAGAAAATTACTCCTCCCTCTTCAACTACCTTTTTCGTTTATAGATACTTCATCTACCTTTCTACAGTGGATTATTATCACCTTCCTTTTCAGAATACTTTATTTATCCAAATCAAGTACTTTACTCTTGTTGAAATGTAAAACGTTTCAGGTAAACTACCCCTTCCCTTAACCGATCCTTACTGTTACTATGGCAGTATTTTATTGTCACGCTTCTATTTTTACAGACTGGATACAATCTGTACTCGACAATGGTCACATTTTACGTATTCTATTCTACTAATCGGTATTATTTATTTTCCCTGTACATCTTTAATATCTCCATTTTGTCTTTTAAGTTTTATTCATTAATTGGACTATTCATTTCACAATTGTTAACCGTTTATTTTTGGACGGTTAATAGCAGGGGCGTCTTTACGGGAGGGGGACAACGGGACCGGACCCCCCCCCCCGGGGTCGAATTTTGTTAATATCTCTTAAATTTTAGGCTATTTTATTATTTTTTCAGCTATGTATGTTAATATAGTAATAACTTTTTTAAATTTATAAACAGGTTTATTACAAAGCATTAGCGCATAGTTTGAAATATGAAATATAGGAAAATCAGTTCAGTCAATAAGTATCTTCCAAACAATGTTTCAATAACGCGTATTATTAATCTATTATTACCGTTTACTTTAATAGTACTGATCTCAGGATGTCATAACAAGTTTTTTAACTACTTTAAAGATAGTAATGTTCATTAGTCTTAACACTTTGGAGTCTCAGTGTATAGTTACTTGTATCGTCCTTCCAGTCTAACCGATGTTGCTTACTTTCCTGGCACTGTATTTTTTAACAATTTTTACATGTATTACATATGAAATAAAAATTCGAACGTTACATTAATGTATTACACAAAGTAGCATAAAAAGTAACACTATTTTTTTCAAAACATCAATTTCTATAAAAGAAAAAAATATTGGAGCACCCAGGTTCTGTAGACAATTGGCTACTCTGTGATACATTCTGGCACACGCGAAGGCTTTACGTTAATTGCGTTTTAATACTTTGCCTTTAGAAAAACAACAATGAACGCTAAATATGCTATCCAATAAATACGCTAATGATAAATACAAAACGCGACGGGTTATAAAGAGGTTAGAAACGGGCTGCAAACAAATTCTATCAACTGTTTAATAGTTGATGTTTATGTTTACAAAAATTAAAACCAGCGTGCACTGTACACAATCGTATATCGATACGAAAGCATTACGTGACGACAAACCCGAGACGGGCCCGTAATGTGACAGTAAAGCGAGCAAACACTAGTACACGGTCCGAGGCATACTCACGCTGCGTCCACTACGCAAAATTATACTTCTCGACATATATTCGGGCTTAGACTGGAAAGTGTTAACTTGTTTTTTTCTTTTGTATGAAGCCGACTGACCTGACCCCGGATCCCCCCCACTGTTAAATTCTATAGATAATAGCAGTATGGACAGTAGTTATCTATTACACTCTCTGCGATTGGCAGGAGCAGCGTAGCGCACGGGTACAACTAGTATTGAATTAACGGGTATCGCTAGTACTGACAAATCTACTTCATAGTACTGAATCATTACAGATAGTATAATAATTTCATCATAATTATATTGTTACGACGGTCTTACTGATAGTCGTACGGTACAGTGGAAAACAAAGTACAGACACCAATAAAGTCACTAATCACCACCTTTTTAACAGTTTCAAATCAACAGGTTATTCAAAGGATTATACTCGTACAATAATTCAAGTTAAATTTGTACACACGCAATAATAATGTCAAGTAATAGAGTCCCGCACGATAATCACTTTTCACTAATACCCGCTTGAGACGCACTCATTAAATCGCCCGACATAAAAAAAAGCAACTAACAAGCCGGCTGCTGTGACTTTTTATGGGTAGCACACGTCTTCTAGAAATCTTCCAACCTCAATGAGGTGTGTCAGCCAGCGTGTATTTAAAGTGTTCTGCAGAGTACTCTGTAACGTACTTGAGCACGGCCTTGACTGAAAACACACCTGCTTGGCTTGTGAAGGGACGGGTGGAGGACGTTCTAGGCTGTTTGGCAGGATTACCGTTACAATATACTGGTGACGGAATTTTTATCAAACTTTTTTTTGCTTATGTAACGTCTGAATTTTGAAACTTTGTCTGCATTTGGTATGTCACTGAAGAAAAAGAAATTGGAATTTTTTGTAATTTTTCCCGTATCTAAAAAATTATCTAACATGGAAATTTATGTAATAATAAGAGTACTTAATTCAAAATAGTGAGCTAGTTCTGCAAATTAGGGAGCATACTAGTTTATTGACAGTGAGGCTACTGTTTTAAACAACCGAATCACATTTTTAGCTCAAGCAAAATTTAGTGTGTGGTATTGTACTCTTTTCCCCGAATATTATGTAATACTGAATGATATAAAACGTCAAATAATAGTGCGGCTTTGTTGATTGTTCTTAACATTTTTGTTTCTTGTAAACGTACTTATCAGCGGAACAACCACATCACTCTTTCTAAGTTTGCTAAAAGTTCGGTAGTTTTCTTTTCCAATGGTGGGCTAGTAATTGAACTGTAGGAGAGTGTATGTGATCAGTCAGCGAATGAACGAGTGCAGAGGATATGTGGCGACAAAGTCAACCGGCCACATTCATCGTTCTGTTCCTCTCTCCAACTGTTAGTGACGTCACACCTACGCTCATTTTGTTTCTCATCCTGTTACGTTTGCTACCATTCATTTATAAGTTTATATAAAACTAAAACTAACTGTTAACGAACGCCGTTAAAAGCACCCAAGGACTAAAATTAAATTCAGGAACCTACTGGCGGGCCCCCATCATAACTGATCAATTTTCAACAAGTAACGTGAAATTAAAAAAGGCACTATTTAATTCTAAGTAAGTAAAAACAGGTAACTTACACATTTAACATATCTTACTATACATCTTTAAATACAATCTTTATTAGTCAGTATAATAATGAAGTTTAGTTACAAGAAGTGGCAAGAGACTACTCACTGACAATTTCAGTAAGAAAGATCAGAACCATGGCCTCATGGCCTTTAAATGTAAATATCCAGTGAGAATCAAGATAGTTATTAACAACAGCACTTTAGAGCAAGTGAGTCGTTTCAACTACTTTGGCTGTGCAGTAAGCAATGAATCTGAATATGATATAAGAGAGAAGATAAATACATTTAGGAATATTTGTGGTACGATTCATATAAATCTTAGAAATAAAACAAGACACAGCACAAGGATTAAATTTTATAAAACAATTATTGCACAATACCCACATTCATTTATAGGAATACTGCGTGGGTCATGACAAAAAAAGAATGCGGCATGATTCGGAGTGCTGAAATGCAGTTTATTTGAAATACTTTACTATTTCTTTTATGAATTTGCTAACTGCTATAATTTTTTTTTATTGTTCGACTAAGCTTTTCGTCATTACTGACATCTTCAGGTCTTAAACAACAATGACGAAAAGCTTAGTCGAACAATACAAAAATTATAGCAGTTAGCAAATTCATAAAAGAAATAGTAAGGATGGCTGCTAATTTAAACAATACGAAGAATGAAATACTTTAAATTATACATTGCAAGATAGTATAAGGAATGATTATGTCAGAGCGGAACTTGAAGTACAGGACATAAATGAAATTATTGCAATTTACAGAAGACAATGGTGGGATCATCTGCAAGGGATGACAGAGGATCGATTGCCGAAAGCGGCACTGAACTATAAAGCCATTGGTAAAAGAGACGTGGGTCGTCCGAGGATGAAATGAGTGCCGGAACAGGTTTATATAGCCTAACCTATTCCTTGAAGATGAGGAGAATAATGAAGATACAAGAAAGATACTATATATTTATACAAAACCTTTGTTTTTTGAAATATCACTCAAGTAAAAAAAAAATGTAATAAAAATGACAAAATGTTACCATTATGATAATTACTGTAAAGATTGTCGAACAATAAAAATTAACGCGCAAATTTATAGTATTAGGCCTATGTCGTTTAGGCATCGTACAGTGTGGGCACTGTCTCACTGTTAGCTGAAGTTTTGACTGCTCAGTTTTCTTGTTTCCAGTTCGTGTTAATGAATTCAAATAACTCAGTAAGCGAGTGTTTTCTGCGTGTAGAGTTTTAGGTTGGAAAACACTTTAACGTAACTTTTGGATAACTCACTCAACGGATTAAGAATCAAGAACGACGGGTCGGGCAAGCGCCGAGGGTAGGAAGGAATCAGACTGACGCCGTTCTATTATTATCATTCTTGTTTTCCTCTTCGAGGACTAGTTTATGTAAACCTGTTCTGGGCACCCATCTCATCCTCGGACGACCCACGTCTCTTTTACCAATTGCTTTATAGTTCAGTGCCGCTTTCGACAATCGATCCTCTGTCATCCCTTGCAGATGATCCCACCATTGTATTCTGTAAATTGCAATAATTTCATTTATGTCCTTTACTTCAAGTTCCGCTCTGATATAATCATTCCTTATTCTATCTTGCAAGGTACAGTTTAAAGTATTTCGAAGAAACTTCATTTCAGCACTCCGAATCTTGCCGCATCCCTTTTTGTCAAAACCCACGCATTATTCCTATAAATGAATGTGGTGGGTATTGTGCAATAATTGTCTTATAAAATTTAATCCTTGTGCTGTGTCTTGTTTTATTTCTAAAATTTCTATGAATCGTACCATAAATATTCCTAAATTTATTTATCTTCTCTCTTATATCATATTCAGATTCATAGCTTACTCCACAGCCGAGATATTTGAAACGGCTCACTTGGTCTAAAGTGCTGTTGTTTATAACTATCTTAGTCCTCACTGGATATTTACATTTAAAGGCCATGGTTTTGGTCTTTCTTACTGAAATTATCAGTGAATACTCTCTTGCTACTTCTTGTAATTGAAATATACCTCTTTGTAAATCGTCCTCATTTTCTTGAATAAGGACTATGTCATCCGCATATATCAGGGAACCCATACAAATTGATTTGATAAGCTGTATTCTCCCGAAGTCACTCTGGATTTACATGCTCTCAGCACGTCGTCAATGTAAGAATTGAGAAAACCTTTATGCTTCCTTCCAGTATCGTTTAGACCCCTCATCCCGTCGTTTAAATCGGCTCTGATCTTGGAAAATGTAGATCGGTAGGTTAGCGCCAGTCTTCCAGGCTCAGAATTGGATATGTGTGCAAAGTCTGAATAGTTTGACGTAAAAATAAGATCTTAAGTTAAGTGTTCATCATACAGTACAAGTCTGGAAAAAGAAAATTTACAAACAAACGAGTGGCGCCCAATTGTACAACGTAATCAGCTGGACAGACGAGACGGTCGCCACGCTTATAGGCTACAATGCCATCAACAACGAAGCTGTCCAGGCCAAAAGTGTCACATATTCACTTGTTATGTTATATTTGAATTGTGACATGTTTTAAAACTGTTATAATATACATTGTAGATAGTTTAAAACAGACTGGAGAGCAGTGAGCAACAAAGATGACTTGGAATTTACCGTTTAAAGGTTATGTGCTGTAGTTGTAGCGAAACTATAAAATGTATATCACGTCGCTCTTTAAAAAACTCTTTGTAAATCATCCTCATTTTCTTGAATAAGAACTGTGTCATCCGCATATAGCAGGGAACCCATACAAATTGATTTATTACGCTGTATTCCCGAAGTCACTCTGGATTTCCATGGCCTCAACATGTCGTCAATGTATATATTAACAAATTTAGTTAGCCCAGACTATGTTGTACTGTACTGGACACATAAATCGTGCCTGTTGGGTAATTTCATCACGGGAGAATAGCCGCGCGCGACACAAGCCATGAAACTTTCTTTTCACCAACCCACACCTACCTATCCCTACCCCTACAATATAGGCTACAATACTGCCTCTCTCCACCCATGGTTATTTTCTTTCCCTTTACTGTTAAGAATTTTGTTTTTATTCAAACAAAAGCAGAGTATCTGCCTGCCAGTTTGTCGTCGCTGGCGACATCCTTACCGCGTTACCCCCATGTGACCCCGACCCCTTCCGTCCGTTACCCACTGCGCAACAAAACTTTTCAATCCTTTACTTGATATATCTCGCAACTTTGTTCTTACTCTATTAGGAAAAGTTCTGCTCCTCCCGACTCCCGGGCTTTGCGGTAATTTTTTTCCATATTTTCGCATTTACAAAATACGCGATTCGTGAATTTTTATTTTTGTCACTTAACAACGAATTACGTCGTACACGTGACTAACGTTTCAGCAAATTTGTAAGTACTTTTTTTTTGCAAAAGAAACTGTTCGTACTTACTAAAAGTTACAGTGATTGTTTGATGCTGAAGATTCTAACAAAATGTCTACATCTCAGTATCTCATCTATGAATTAATTTTTTCCACTTCTTAACGAACATTTTTTTGTATTCTGCTACATCATGTGTCTCTAATCATTAGCCTAATAGTAGCTAACTTTACTGGGGGATTGCACTGAAGTAGTACAGCATGAAAAACATGGCTTCATGTCACTGTCCAACTTACTTCAGTAACGTTGCAATAATCTACGCGCTAATGAGGTTACGCCAATCACGATTAGCGCGTAATCAGTTATAATCTAATAATTGCGAGGGTGAGGAATACATATGTTTAGGAAAATTGTAAAATTGAACAAATAAAATCAAATTGTAGGAACAAAAAGCGAAGCATCGAGCTAACTTACACGTTGGAAAATAAGAAGTCACCATCATTGTCGCCGTCATCCTTTACGGCTTAAGCTAGTAGCCAGTTCCAGTCTGAATGGAATTTATCCAACCATTGTTTACGGAGTCTTCCCTTCTCTTCTCCCTTGGATGATAGTGCAAGTTGGAAATCTAGTTGGATCCATTCTCTCTACGTGTAACCGCCACTCCGTTTTGTACCGGGAGATTTTCTCATTTAAGCTTTCATTCATGCCTAGCTCCATTTCTCTTAAGATGTCTCCTGGTACAACCCTTTACAGCCCTAAAGAACCTCATTTTCGCTCTTTGTATTCTAGATATATTTTTGGCCTTTCTAATCCAAGTCTCACTACCATACAGTAGTTGAGGTATGGCCATTACATTATAATATTTCAATTGGGTCTCTTTCCTTGTTTTCTTCTTTAAGTGTTTAATGATACATCCACAAAGCGACTGGAAGAGACTAATTTTGCTTTCAACCTCCTCATCATCTTGATATGTAATGCTGCACCCTAGATACTTGAAATCTGGCACCTGTTCTATTGGCGAGTCCTGTATGAAAATCTTTGTTCTAATGTGATTTACCCAGTAAAAGCCATAACTTTTGTTTTAGATACGGAAATGGTTTGATCGTAATCTGTTAAAATGTTAGTAATGTTCAATCATTTTCGTCTCCAAGAATTAATAATTGATGTCCGCAAATTTCGTTTCTTCCAGTTGCTCCTGGGTCCACATAAGTGATTCCTTCTCTGTGTGGGTTACCAGTGGCGTGGCGTGGTATATACAGCTGTTGTACATTGTGTTAGATCTCAAATGTAGCCTGAAAATTTATTCAAATTTTTCTGATACGAAATATTCTTTTCAGTGTTCTTTTTTGGGAATTCTGTGTTCTTTCCAACACATATTCAGAAAATGTAATAGACACAAATGCAACAGAATGGTTTCACACTTCAAACTTCTGTTCTGTATTTAGCACTTCAAAGTTCTGTATTTATACCATTTGGACCAGGGGCTTTACGATTTCTCTAGTCCTTCAATTCCTTCAAAGTGATACTGTCCATTTTATTTATGATCGATCCAGCATGATTAATGTCTTTCTTCCTCTTCCTCAGTAGTATACCAAAGTTGGGAATCATACACGGAAAAACAAAACACAGAAGGATACCCGAATTAAATTTTATAAAACTGTGGCTGTCCCCGCTTTCCTGTATGCTAGTGAGACATGGATTCTTTGTAAAAGGGACGGCCAGAGGATTCAAGCAGACGAAATGAAATTTCTGAGAGTGACGCAAGGTTGTTCTCTCTTGGATCGGAGAAGGAAGAGGACATTAGACGTGATTTAAACATTGTATCATTGCACCAGAAGATTTAAGATCACTGAAGGAGATAAACGTTTGAACCGCATACCTGATATCCGTTTACCTGTGGCTGCCTTGGGTTATCACCCTAATGGTACGAGAGATTTTGGTAGACTAAGGAAAAGATGGCTTCCGGAACAGGTCTAAGTCCTAGTCCTTGGAGTGGTTATGATAATGATGAGTATTCTTTTTTTTAAAAAAAGCTAAACTAGTTGTTCAGCGTATTTTCTACGTATCATTCGCTGACAGAAGAACAGCGTCCCGGTGCAACGTAATCTGACTCCACTATTCTTACATTGAATAAATCAAAACACAAACAATCAAATTACAAAAATAATAAAAATAACAGAGAAACACATAACTAAACAAACAAAACGGAAATAGGTGCGTAGTACACATCGGTTCCGAAAACGAACATAGCTGCTAACTGATCGTTTTGCCGGTTTACACAGCGGCAACACATTGGAAGAACAAATGTGTCCTCTCCACTAGTCTGTACAGTGACAACTGCTACGAGCTCACTGATTAAAAGCCTATGCAGTAAAAGTTGGCGAAGACTGAGCCGGCAACACAACATTAAAGGGCAAGCAGCAGACGGTACGAAAGCAATGCTACGCTTTCTTTCAAGTTTCCCTACTAATATTGTTCACATTTCAAATTATTAAATAACTACCGTATTTACTCTCTCATATAATGAATTTTATTTTCTTTCATTTTCGTCGGCAACAGCGGTTACATGGACACCACGCACTGATCATCAGGTTATCTCTTTCTGTCTGATTTAAATGCCATAATATTTTGTAAGGTTTTTGCCACGTCGTGGTTATTTTCTAGTTTGGCACTCACATAGTAATCCCTTCCGAACGCCATGGGGCTGTTTACACTACATTAACACACACCTACACATTTTCTCTTACATATGGGTGCCTGCACTTTCTCACCTCCGGCCCGCGCTGTTATAGACAAATTTTATGTTTTCATAATAATTAATTTCATCCACGGGGGTGCGCCCCCTTCTTGGATTCGCCACAGCTTCTGACTTGAAGTTGTTATAACTAATGTACACCTATTTTGTTCTTGAAATTGTTGTCATGAAGTCGTGTCCGAGTATTGATAATATACACCCTTTTTTTGACACAAAGTATTAACGTCTTATATAGACATTTTTAAGAAAATATTTACTTTTGCCTAAGCCAGGTTTTGCTCATTGCGAGACTAATGATAGGAATCTGACGTCTGACGGATCTCGTAATGAGCGAAGGCTACATTAGGCAAAGGTAAATATTTTGTTAAAAATATGTAGGCTATCGAAAACGTTAGCGTTCCATGTAAGAGAAAAAGTGAGTACGCATCATCGCCTATTTTGTATACATGATTAGAGTGAACAAATAACAATAATTTTCTACGATAGAACGTGACTTAAGGGGCGTTGTAACCCCTATTTCGCTCATGTTAATTTACTAGATTTCATGACCCGTTTGCTCAAACACTAATTAACTGAGCTGTTTGAAACTTTTACCATCGATTGATTGGCCCTCAGTAGAAATTTTAAGACAGCGATTTTAGAGTATGCTTACGTTTAGTCATATTAGAAATTTTAATAAAATGCAATGTGTAACACTTCAATAACGTCGCATATTATAATTTTTTTTCTCGTGACAGGCACATTGTATAAAAAAATCCCTGTCTTATAAGTTGTACCCTTTTACCCTACATACGTACAGAAAATGTGAGCTCTGTATTTCTAGTAGTTCCAAAGATAATGGGTCTTTTGTGTGAAAAAAATTCGGAAAACAGCATTTGAAGATTAATCATCAATATAATGAATTTGTGTGCACTGCCTAATAAAGTCATGATGCATATGAAGGTTTATGTGGGTGTTCTGCAGCTTGAAATTCTTCTTCCAGCTTCCATTGCTTTCTTCTGCCGGGCTTCTTTCTGTAGTTCTGCAGTTGCTTGTTCGGCTCTCTGCACTGGTTTCATACCCAACATAATTTAAGCACATTTCATTCCTACTGACATGCCTTGTTGTTTCAACACTAAGCACCTGGTTAAGTAACCTCTATTAAAGCATGAAACTCCATCATAAACCCAAAAATTCAATGGTTGTAGGGAAACAACATCAGTTTTACGAATCCGCGACCAAACTGTGTTGGTTACCGACTCATTGGGGTTTTTACTTTTACCAGGGAGACACTTTTTTGAAAGTTCTGGGTTAGCCAGGTATCTAAATATAGGTTTAAGCTCATCCATAACGGGGGGTGAAAGATGGGTATGTTTGGTATGCTCATAATCATAGCTCACCCATAATTTTCTCCATGCGCAATTGCCTTTTGATACTTGCACCAGCTGTTTTCACCTTTCGGGCAGAGACCACGAGAAGGGCTTTCATTTGTTGAGCCTAAATGGAAGTACTCAGCCCACACAGCTTTTTCATTTCTACTATATTACCCATGGCCAGTCCATTATACTTTTGTATTGCTAAGATTTTGTCATCAGTCAATCGATTTTACCACCCAGTCTCTTACCATCTGAAAGTTTTTTGAAGTTATACTCCTTTTGGCGCGTTTAGTAGAGGGTAAAATTGAGAGCTGCGCGCGCACCCTGTTGCGGAAGTGCGACATGATGATGTTAGCCATCAATGATAAATAACAATGTAAATTCATTTTACTCCATAGTTCCAGATTGTATTTGTATTTCTACGTATCTTATTGGTAAACATATCCAAGACCACTCACCTGAATTTACACAAAACTAAAATTAAAGGTTTTCACGTGCAATGATAAATTATTAAACTAATTTTCAAGGTTAATTTTTATTATTAATTAAGGTTTTGTTGATTACATTGCTGTTAAAAAACAAAAGAGAAAGAGAAATGCTTAAAAAAGAATTTCGCCGAAACCGAAACATCGAAGCATGATAATGTTTTTAGGCTTTAAAAATGAGATTCCTAGGCTGTGGGGAATCGAAAATGTGGAAAAAATGTAGTGTTTGTGAACGTGATAGGGGTATACCTAACGCGCATGTGCAAATCAGTCAGCTGTATACAAACGCCACGTTCTCAGCATAACACGTGGTTATTGTTGAAATTGATAGTGAAGCAGTGCATATATTACATTTTATTTATAATTTATAAATTATTTAAAACGGGCATTATTTCCATACACAACAATTGGAGGAGCATATATGGGTAAAGGTGAGGATAAGTTACCGATGATTTTAAGTGGAGATTTTAATGTTAATTTCAACTTTGAAAGTTCTGGTCTACTTATCAACTTTTTACGTGAAGATTTAAATCTATCAATAAATAATGACCCTACAGTTTCTACAACACGACATGGTACCACTATTGATGCTGTATTTGTACGATATTTAGATAACGTTTCTACTAGACAATTTGTATCATATTTTAGCCACCATAAGCCTCTTCTAACTCACATGCCCATTGAATCACAACCAGAACAACCAATGGACATGGATTAATTATTTTCAATATATATGAATTGTGTATATAGTAATAAATATTTTTTTAATTGTGTAAAAATAATTTAACGGTGTATAAATAAACATTATTTTAATTTGATTATGCTTTTTGATTAAACCTATATTAATTGTATTTAATATCTTTCTTCTATTATTTTATCGTCCTTTCTACTAACGTAGAGTATTGGCACGTGGGATAAAATTTTTGGATAAAAAAATGTTTTGTTACGCCAAAGAAGTATAACTTCTTACGTGCGTACATAAGTACACACACGTTTTTTCTTATTTAGTTTTGCCTTCAGGGTGCGGAGTCTCTTTCCCATCCGCTTTTGTATGTGTCCCACACACTCAATTTTTTCAATAGTGAAGTAAGAAATACGAACAAAAGCAATAGTTCTGTGTACTAGAACAAACCGAAATATGCTAAGCTCGAAAGAGTGACATATTGGACTGAGTTTATCCCTGACATCATCATCTAAAAAAAAACATAAAAAATGTTCTACGTTGCCCGATTAATTTAAAATTAATATCAATTGAAAGCAGATATTCCATACAATATTTTGGAACAAAAAATATTAAAAATCGAATTTTTTGACCAAAATGCCTTACAGACACCCCTTAAACACTCAGCTATTAACATAATTTCAATGTTGTTATTGAGATCAGAAGCGCGTATTGCGATAATGTACACTAAAACGCATTCTCACGGAACTACGTTGAAACATGCTGCCTTATTGATTTCCTGGAGAAGCAAATCGCGCTACAAGTGACATCTATTAGACAAAGTTTACACTAAATGAATTTACACACTATTTGTTACTGGCCGAACATTTTTGAGTTATTAAAAAGAACGTTGTATATTATGAGAGTCCGTCAAAGCTAAGCTAATTGTTCTATTTATGAATAAGCAATACAATTTTAACGCAACCATATTAATAATAACCACAGTCTGAGTTGTAATACAAATACTATTACTAATTTGCGTACATCGGGTAATTAATTTTTGGCTTCTTATTTATTTATTTGTAAACTGAACAGCATAAAAATGATCAACTACACAGATAATGTGTTTGATTGAATTCACACATACAAATCAAGTATTGACATTTATGTGAACTAAGTCGACACCAGAATTAAAAAGAATGCTTTAAATGTGGATAAAGGTAAAATTATTTATCATATAAATACATAATATGTCACCAAATAAGTGACTCTTTGCAACATCGGCGATACTAAAATAAACAACAGACTATAAGAATAGAATTAATTTGGTAAGGCCAGAGTCTGTCATCTAGCCCAGTGGTTCGAAACCAGTGGTACGCGGAGGGATCCAAAGTGGTAGCCTATGTAAGAAGAAATAGGCCTACGTAAGCCTAGGAAAAAGTATTTACTTGAAAAAATAAATAAATAAAAATTTTATGCTCGAAACAACAATAAATTTTCATCGGACATGATTTAAATAAAAACAAAATAACAGCAACATGTGTTATATTAATTATTATTTTTTTTAATATGTTATTACGAGGGTCATTCAATAAGTATTTATTGAATACTTAATTGAGTGTTACCTGGCAACGTCGTTGTGAGTTTTGATCAACTCTTCAATAATATATTGCATAAACATAACCAATACAGTTTTATTTACGATGACGTGTCCTCTTGAGTACAGTACTTTCGAAGAACAGCGTTCTGTTATAAGATTTTTGGATTTGGAACCACTATAACCACTAACTTGGATTCACTATTTTGAACCTGAGTCAAAACGACAAAGCATGGAGTGGAAGCATCCCAGTTCACCCGCCAAAAAGAAACTCAAAACCCAGCCATCGGCTGGTAAGGTGATGTTAACCATCTTTTGGAGCTCCCAAGGCCCAATTTTCTGTGATTACCTACAAGACCAGCGTACCATCTATAGTCAGTACTATTCTGACATGATTGTGAACAAAGTTAAGCCTGCATTGAAGAAAAAATTCCTCTGATGGCTGAGGAAAAATGTGATTCTTCTTCACGATAATGCCCGCTCACACACGGCAAAACTGATGCTCGAAACAACAAAAAAAGTAGGTTGGGAGATCCTGCCTCATCCCGCTTATATCCCTGACCTTGCCTCATCTGACTTTTTCTTGTTTGGCCCACTCAAGGAGACTTTGCGTGGTGTCAAGTTCAACAGCAATGAAGAAGTGAAGGAAAAAGTCAAAAACCGGCTTCGACATCAAAGTACAGTAAAGAATTCTTGTAAAGCTTGTAAAGAGATGGGACAAGTTCATAGACGTTGCTGGAGTTTACGTTGAAAAGTAAAAAAAATTGTACTGATTGAATAAAAAGTTTTTCCTCCATAGTTGTTTGTTTGTTTACTTATTGAATGACCCTCGTATTTTTCAATACTAAAAAGAGAAAATCTGTAATGAAAGTACAGTAGAGCATCGATTATCCGAACGTCCATTAACGGAATGATCTATTATCCGAACTCAATAAAAAGTACAATTATGTACTGTAGGTCTGTTGTACAGTAATGTATTGGACACGTGTAGGCGTATTAGATATTTATTGAACATAAAAATTGTATACTATAAATGATTACAGTAGTGTACAGTAATAAAGAAACGCCGTAGCTATAAATAAACGCTTACAAATCTTAAACGACTTCAGTCTTCAGCAGTGAGAAAACGGGGTATCGGTTTGAAGCAGACAGTGATGGAACAATTTTTCAAATCCATGGTACTGTATGTTTGTTTTGTTTTTTAATTTTTAATTAATAATATAGTACAGTGTTTATATACAGGTTGCTGTAATTACATAACAGTATGTTAGAAATGATTTTGTAATAAAAACCTTTGTTTTTGTAAAGAGAAATAATGTTTTCAATTTACGATATATTATCCGAAATATTGATAATCCGAACGGGGTCTCGTCCCGAGAGGTTCGGCTAATCGATCCTCTACTGTAATTAACTGTCTTTATATAGAACCAACGTCATTTTCCATTTTAGCAACAACAATTAACTTCAAATTGTATGTATTTACCATTTATAAATTCTATATATTAGATTTAGATAACTATACATAACTAGGGATAATAAGATATACTGTACATGTTGTATCAAGTTTTTTATTGATAAAACCCCAATAACCTTTCTTTAAGCTCCGGTGGTACGCGAAATGAACACGGAAGACCAAAGTGGTACGCGGGTCCGAAAGGTTGGTAACCACTGTACTTGACCGGAAACCAACCGAAAAGTTAGGCATCGGAGAACAGTGAAACGTGTGCCAATAAATAAATGAATTAATAAAATAGCATTAAAATATATCCAACATGTGGTCACAGTAGAAAATGTTAACGGGATATCTTCCTGGCGCGACAGTAGACACATTTTGTACAAACAGCGTTTTGTTCATATACTTTTATTTTTCTTCTTCTCCTCTTCAAGGATTAGGTTATATAAACCTGTTTCGGCACCCATCTCATCCTCGGATGACTCACGTCTCTTCTCCAGTGGTTTTAAGTTCAGTGCCGCTTTCGGCAATCGATCCTCTGTCATCCTTTACACATGATCCCAAAATTGTCTTCTTTAAGTTGAAATAATTTCATTTATGTCCTTTACTTCGAATTATGCTTAAATTTTTTTATTTCTTATTCTATCTTGCAATGTATAATTTAAAGTATTTCGAAGAAACTGCATTTCAGCACTCTGAATCTTGCCGCTTTCCTTTTTTTCATTACCCACGCCTCACTTGCATAAATCACCGTGGGTATTGCAATTGTCTTATAAAATTTAATCCTCTTGCTGTGTCTTGTTTTATTTCTAAGATTTCTATGAATCGTACCACAAATATTCCTAAATTTATTCCTATATTATTTCTTCTGCAAGGATATTGCATTACATACCTTCACATTGAAGACTAAGGTGACGACTTTTCATAAAGCAGATTTGACAAGAGCCAAAATTGTGGTAGGTGGTACTGTTGTGGAGCAGGTCAGCAATGTTAAACACGTGGTCTGTAATGTGCCTTACATTGCAAACAATGACGTAGTGCATAAACTACATAAGTTCCACCATATTGTAGCGTGACAGAAAATCCACTACTTATTAAGTCATATAAAATCATAAAGTTTAATTACACCACATATGTTAAAATAATATTGAATGAGATTTAAGGAAATCAAAGGAGTGAACCACGATAAAATAAAAATCCTCATTACATTATACAAAAACCACTGTTTAAATATCAAAGAAAGTATTGAAAGCAACTCATATTATAAGATCAGTAATTTACCCAGGAAGCTAGGAGCAGTAAACAAATTAAATAACACCATATCAAGAAGAAAGAGAATCAGTTTAAGAGTGGTGAATACCAAAATACCCCAAAAACAAGAAGAAGGAAGAATAAAGTTTGTGATCAGGAAGAAAACAATACCCTGAAACCTTTAGAGAAGAACAAGGTCCGTATCAGTAAATAAATTAGATGCTCCAAACTAAACATCAGTCGAGATAACACAAAGTACCTTGGTTTACCCAAGAATGAAGAAGGAAGACAAGAAGACCAGAAGAATGAAGACTAGAAGAAGGACAAGAAGGAAGACAAGAAAGAAGATAAGAAGAAGGACAAGAAAGAAGATAAGAAGAAGGACAAGAAAGAAGACAGGAGGAGAGGAAGAAATAGTATGAAAGAAACACCGTTGTAAAACCTATTATTATTATTAACTACCATCAACCCCAAACCCACAAAAACGATTAAAAAGAAAGTATAACATACCAAAATCCTATAAAAATGTAATTATTTAGAAAACTAAAGTGCTGTATAGTATTATAAGAGGTGAACCGACTAAAGCTATTGTGTGATAAGAAAATAAACAAGTCTTAACAGTCCATGATTACTAAAGGTCTGGTCTGAGATAATAAGACTCAAAATATCAGAACCAACAGTGAAAGTGAATTTGTGTAAGTGTTTTTTGGAAATGCAATAAACTTAAAGTTAGTGATACTATGACTTATCAATATGCTATATAACAACTTTAATATCCAATAATAAACAGCATAATAAAATAATAAAATGGAAGATTTCCAGTATTTTATTATTTTAATGTAACTCTTTATTTACAAGACATTTGTAAAAAAATGCTAATAACTAGAGTATGGGTGGTCATGTTTACTGATGAAGGGTATCATAAATAATAATGGTTTAGACCAGAAAGGACTGGCATTAATTTAGTATTCATAGGTTTAAAATGTTTAAATAAATGGTTTGTTCACAGCCATAAAATCAATGTGTTTGTAAGAGTTATTAGAAAATAAGATTTATATTATGTGTTTAAAATGAATAATGTTTGCTAAATAACAGCATACATACCATTAATAATGTTTCAGTAAGTATGCTATGTTAACTCAAAAAGAGTTAAAAGTATATGTTCAAACCATGTCAGCAATATGTTCAATTGTACAGATTGCTAAATAATGTTCATAATTATTTTGTATAACAGTAGTGTTAATTAAATACTACACCTCACAATAAGTTATAAACCATTTTATTTTCATGTAATAGTAACTATGTAAAGTCAGAGGAGTGGTAGAATTAAATTTATTTGAGAAAGACAGAAATGTAAAATTCTAAACTCTAGGCCATTTGGTGAATTCACAGAAACAATATAAACCAGTATAATTCACTTATAAATCCTGTAAACTAGCAAGATTTAGATAAGGTAAATCAGTTAACCACTACTGGGAATGATCCTATGAGTTAAAATGATAATAAGGAAATATACCTTAAAATATTGTAAATTTTCAAAATATATAAGTTAATTAATTTTAAAGAGCAATGTCAAATTCAGAGATTAACACAAAAAAACAGTTCAAAGGTTTAATTTATATGTATTTAAGGAAAGGAAGAGGAATATGACTAATTAAAATTTATTATAATAGTATTAATGATAATTAAAATGGAGGAAAATTTGTATAAAGACGGAAATCCAATTTTGAGCCTATATTTCCAAAAGGGAAAGAAATTTGTTAATTTCCACAAAATGTCTACAGATATGGACTATAATATATCAATTTAAAAGGAATGAGATGATTAAACCAATGATAAGATTCATAATTCATGAAAGTGATGAATAAAATAAATAAATTCCATATATAATGTAATATTGTATCATGTGTATGGGTAATCGAAATATGTTAACAATACTTTTTCAAAGATTAACTGGGCCAGATTTTGACCAAGTTAATTAGTCTTTTGTTGAATATCAAGCTGAATGCTGAATAGTTGTGTGAAAAAACGTTCCTTAAAACCGAGTAGAAAATGGTACGACAAATTGCCATTAATGTTAGTGCATCGAGAGTTAGATGAATTGACACTTTCTCAGCTAAATTTACCAAAACTTTAACGACAATAGTGAGAAATAACACCTAACTTCATGATACGAGTGATATAAAACAGTAAAACAATATATTTGACATAATTCACGCTACAACGCATAATCACTTTTACAGACAACCTAACCAACAGAAGTGAACACATACCAAATAACTTAATTAACACCAATATACACGGAACACTTCTTCAGAACACACCAAACTACCTAATAGACAGATTACACCAGTGCGGGAACATTTCAAACATTCATGAAGATAATTTTGTTGAGTTTTTAACAAGACGACTTTTGCAGTGACTTCGCCAGAACTAGTAGCGGCCATCTTTGAATTTACCAATCTGCATTCCACCTCGAGTGACGTCATAGAAGCTCCATCTGGTCTGACAAAACAATTTTCTTAAACATTATATATACGAATTATTTAAATACTGTTAAATAATAATTATTGAATTTATTTTAATTGTTAATGTTATACTTTCTCGTCACCCTTCTCTGACTATTAATTTAATCGCTCAAAGAACCTGTCCTTTATATAATACATATAATAATTTTTATACTGTATGCACAATCGATAATTCCCTGAGACGGAGTCGATAATTGTTCTCAATCGATAAAAAATCGATTATTTATTAAATTGTTCAATAAATCCATATATTTCAATTGTTTTTTATCTGTTATTATTTCACAGGCTAATTTAAGGTTATAAATTAAGGCTAAGGGACTTCAAGAAGAAGAAAATATTTTATTTGAGTGAGATATTGGACCAGCAAGAAAAATCATCGATCGATTGCTGACTGGAGTTAATCTATTTAACTCCAGACTTGGTTCAAATCTTCCAGAAGTGCTCGATAGTTAATAAATACCTGCCTGATTATCAAAATTTTTACAAAACCTTTAAAGCAGCTTTATTTCTTATTTACACACATTGATTAACATAAATAAATTATTTTTGTATTATTGAAAAATTTTATTTTTTTATAAAAATTTTCTCCACTATTTTATTTTTGTAAAGACCGGCATACCGGGTCTTGTTACAATATGTGTGGGACCATAAGCAGAACTCTAAAAGTAACGCGGCTAAAGTTCTAAAAGGTGACGGCCCTCCATAGGTCTGCGAATTGGTGTTTCACAAAATCCCAGACCAGAAGTGTTCAAGCGATCGAAATGGGATTTCTCAGGCAAACGGTATACTCGTCAAGATCGTACAAGAAATACAGATATACGGCAGGACCTGAATATTATATACATTCACAGGAATGCCCATTTGATAGGAATGTCCATTTGATATGAATGCCCATTTGATAGGAATGCCCATTTTATGGGAATGCCCATTTGATAGGAATGCCCAAAATCGGCCCTACTATGGTTGGAATATCTTAACCGAATGGATGCCTGCCGCATTCTCAAACAACTATTAAATTATTCATTTATTATCCTCAAGTAACTCTTTCTTATTTCAGTTTCTTGCAGTTCTTCTATGTTCCTTTTTTATAAGAATAGAGTATTCTGCAAGTACGATATTTTAAATGTTATCAGTGAATGTAATCGTAATTGAAATTCACATTGAAACCTCTGATGACACAGATTGTTCTGTGAAACGAGCATCAGGCGTGTATACATTCCCGGATTCCCGGATCCACTCGTAATTTCCACTCTTTAACTATGTCATCAATGTAGATGTTAAACAGTCTTGGTGATACGCTACAGCCTTGGCGCACTGCCTGGTTAATGGAAATCTCTTCGTCAAATCATCTCCTATACTATCCTTGTACAATAGTATAAGCTCTTTATAACGTCTACAAGATGTTTAGAATAACCCCTCTTACACATAATATCCCAAAGAACGGATCTGTTAACTCTATCAAATGCTTTCTCGTGGGCATTAAAAGACAAAAGGACGGAGAAGTGTGAGACGCTGTAGTGACCAACTGTCAGCCTGGGACCGGAACAAACCATTTTAGCCTAATCCTTGTTGAAGAAAATGATGATGATCATATTATTTCTATAGTATAGATTATTTTCCCTTACAAACGAAATCTGTAAAAAGGTGTAGTGTTGGAAGGTGTTATTATGGGGTTGGAACACTTGTACGGAGTGACACTTCTACGGAGAGACATTTGTACGGAGCCTTTTCCTCTACCTGATGAGTCAGAAGTGCAATGTTGACACTTGTACGGAATGACCACTAACGACTGTTAATAACCGGTTTTGCAATTTTCTAGGTAAATGTTAGCGTGTCAGTTTGACATGCTAGAACGCTGTGGTTAGAAGGGAGCTGGTGCTGAGTATTAAACTTTTTTGTTCAAATTGTAAGAGACATTCAGCCGACTTTGTGACGTTTCCAGGGAACACCACGGGGAGGTAGTCTCTTTTCGTCCCCCATTTTTTTTTAATTTTATTTTATGTTATTTATTTTATTTTTTAATGCTTTAATTGAGTATTAAACTTATTTAAAATATTTACATGATATATTTGCCAATGGTTTGACGTCGTCCTGTAGTAGCCTTTTTCTTTACTGTAATTTCTGTGAGTAAGCCAGAAATGATTTTAAGTTGCCATCAACTTGGAGTCTTTGTAATGCCTTTGAAATAGTCTCGTCGGTCTTCATTGCTGACTTCTTCCTTCTTTTCCCGTCCATATTTAAAACTAATCGGTCAAACTGGTGGCCGTAGTACTCTGCGTCTTCTCGAAGATTTTTTATTAGCGAGTAAACATTAGGATGAACTCTTGAAATTAATCTGTTGATTCTTTGATTCCACCCTTCTGAGACGTTATTAGTGCGGTGGCGCCTTCCACTGCAGTTCCACATATCTCTTGGCATATGCTCGTTATCGAGCCACTGGTCTACAAAATAGTCGTAGAACTCCTGAAGTTTTTGGTTTTCAGGTGAGCTCTCCTGAATACAGAGCCAACCATCGTCCAACATTTCCAGGGGAAGATGTGCCAGAGCTGAACACATTCTTATGTGACAGCGTATTTCTTCGTTTTCCTTGTAGGCAGTAACAAGGCCGCAATATTGCACTTTTTTCCACATACATTGATTAAAGTGATAATTGCAACCCAAAATCTCTGTTTCAGGAAACAAACTTCTAGCTGACTGGACGATAGCGATTTCGAAGTCCATCATGAGAGTTGTAGGGCTCCATCCAGGCACGTTGGTTTTTATAGCTTTGAAAAAACGATCATATGTTTCTCGTTTTTTGTTCGGTAGCAAGGCGTAGACAGCTGGAATTGTGTTTGTTTCCTCCCAAGAACTTCCAAGATCGGCGTGAATGACAAATAAATGTCCAAACTGCTTGCTCGAACTCTTGAAGGTTCCGTGGATAAAGAATGAAAGACAGCTTGGTTGATTTTCCATTTTCGCTGGCAAACACCAATATTCTGTCATTAGGTCCCCTGTTGTCATCTTCGAGTAAAAAATTGCTACCGTCGTTCATAAGTAAATTATTTTCTTGAAGAATTATTCCTTCCGAATCGGTCGGATCTTTTATAGGTCCCATATTTTTTTGCCCAATGCGATGCAGCGATTGTTTGGCACTCCTATGTGATGGTAGCGATGTGACTAAGTCGTAGCCTCGATTGAAGAGCTGGCCTACATCTTCAGCGTAAATAGTTGACATTGTAGTGTCTGTTTCTCTTGCACGCTTTTTTGCGTTTACAAAATGTTTTCGCACTTCATTTGCTGCTTCATCCGGAATGCAAACATGGCTTCCTTCGCCTAAAACTGTGTTGCTTTTAGTTTTTAGTCTTCCTTTGCATTTATTCTTTATGAAGTTTATACAACGCCAATAAGTTACCTCTTCTTTGTTGGTATAATCCACTACATACTGATGCCCGTTGTAAATAACTAAAGGTTTTCCTTTGGTGGTCTCGCTGAACTCCATATCTCCAAAATTATAGCACGCACACTACTTGACACTCGGATATCAACTGTAGTAATGAACTCTTCTTAGCGAGTGCCACCCCCCAACCATTACCTGCCAGCCACGCATTCCAACCCTTATAGTTCTCGCGTCAAAATTCTAAGAAATGCATTAGGCCGGGATTATACTGGTGCTGCACAGTGTAAGGGTTGAACACCCTAAATGTATAGGCTATTTTCTGGGAATTGGCTGGCCAGCACCAGATTACTCTCCGTACAACTGTAACTTTCTAAATTTTTCATGCTTGGCCATTTCCGGGAATATTTTGGGCACCGTATAAATGTCAACAAATTTCATCTCCGTACAAGTGTCGCTCCGTACAACTGTCACAACTTCGTTATTATTTAGTAATCAAAATTAATAAATAAAAATTATATATGGGAAGAGGCAGCAATCGGTTAGCATTGGCCGTCTGTCTCTTTTTTCTTTCTCTATTTTTCTACAATGTCTGTTAAAACCTGAGCCACTATAAACCCGTCATAACCAGCACAGGCGATAGATGTAGGGCTACATATTTTAAAATTGAGAGACACTTTTAATGTCTACACTTTGTTTACGCAAATTTACACAGAATTTCCAAGACACAACGTGCTGAAAATGAAATGAACCCGTACAAAACGTTCACAAGAATTTGCTGAACACAGCGTAGAATAACAATTATTGTAATCAATGGCGCACCGAGGGAAAGATTTTGGGTATTAACGTCAACATTGGGGTCGTCTTTTCTTAGAGGGATGATAAACGGCACATCAAAAATAAGAAAATAACTGTGCCGGTAACAACGTAGTTATATAAGTAGAATTAAATAATTAAATAACAGGTCATGTCTTTAATTACTTTACTCTACAGCTGTTTTGCGAATACGCAATCGCTTTGAATAAACATAGCTATAAGTTGTCTGCATGTTGAGTTGCATGATTATCATAGTTTTTGATGTACTATGTCCTCTTAGGGAGTAGGAAAAAGGTTGTGTTTGACTGTTTATTCACCATACAGTGAAACAAACTCGATTTACGATATAAATCGGGGACGTCTGTGTAATTTGGACCGGTGTGTAACTTGGACTGTTTAAAAATTTCGAATATGGAAGGTTGGTCACCCCTTGGCTGCGTGTAGGTAGGCTGCGCAAGGCTGAGGGTAACTTTCTCTTAGCAAGTTGTTTTCCTATGAGTTTCAAGGTTGAGGGGGGGAGAAGAAAAGACGTTTATTGCTCACATTCCTTAAAATGTATGCCTGCCATTGTGACACAGAGTGGTGTGAAGGTACAGAGTTTTGTGGCACATTCACGTACTGAGGAAAAACTATCGTACGCTCAGTTTCACAAATCTGTTTAAATTAGTTGTCACAATATTTGGAAACAATGCAATTTTTACACAATGTGTAATTTGAACCGCCAGTAAGTGTGTAATTTGGACCGCTCAACTGTTAGGCAAATCTATGTTGCATATCTGCGTGATTTTATTTGCGTTTCTAAACACGCGTTTGAATGCTGGTTTTCAGTAGTTGAGATAACGTAAATCTTCTTGTAGGGCTCATTTCACTGTACACTCATAGATCATGTTGTATGCCATATTAAAGAATTCGATACAAATGGCGTGGATACCAAGCGAAACATGAATGTTATTTTTTTCTTTTTTGAAAGTTAGTCCGCGTTATACAGAAGTCCGCATTAGTAGGATCCAGGTTTTCGGGACTATTCTGTATGTTATATGTAAAGAAACTTCGTGGCCTACACTTATTCTGTGATTTACCTCTGCCGTCCACTGGTTATTATAATCTATTATCGTTGTCATCAAACACGCAAAGATACGCAGCTCTAAGCGATGTCGGTTCCTGCTTTGCTTCATGGGCGGTTTGTACATCGGGTAACAACACAACTGGAAGCACAGTAACGACAGTAAGGAACAGCTTTGCACTGCTCCAGTTCCGTTACAACATTAAGTCAACAATTAAGACATTTACGGTCGGTGAAACTGTTGAGTCCGTCCGCTAGTAATTACATTGTTAATTATATCCGCCGAGTTTTGCCGAGTCGTAAAAAACGAGCAGCAATCGGTTCATGTTGTAACGTAAAAAAAATAAGGAAACGGAAAACAAAAGCGCGGGTGTGTGTGGGGTGACAAGGGGGGGGAGAGAGAGAGAGAGAGAGAGTGTGTGTGAGAGAGAGACGGATGCTCAAAGTACGTAATAGAAAGTGGAACGCAACGACGCTTCTACACTTTGAAAGTTGTGCATGCGTGCGTCCGTGTGCACGTGCGCGTGCGACACCAGACTGCGAGCTAGTTGTCGGGATTTTTAGTCCGTGCAATTTGCAATTCATAGCGAGCGGAGCGCACAGGCGTACGATCACGTGCGCGCACACACACCCACACTATGTATGTGTGTCTCCCTTCTCCGCTTTCTGTTTGCATCTTAAATGAGCGCACAACGCACACACATGATGTTGGCTGGCTTCAGTCATCAGTGATGACGGAACTGGAGCAGTACTCATCGGCAGTAAGTGCTCATAATGGTAAGAGACGTAGACATTATACTGTCGCAATCCATCAACCAAACGTTTACCAGGTATCAGCCACTTCCATTTCACCTTCCGCTACCGAAACAGTCTCTATACACTGTTCTTCTTCTACTTCTTCTGTCGTCTTAGCTTGCTCTCAGTGATTTTATTCCATTCCGTCCTCTCTCTACACAACGTTCACCAGCCGCTCACATTCATACAAGTCAAATCATATTGAACGGAATTAAGATTCTGTTCAAAAGTTATGAAACTACGGAGAAGTCAACAGTGAATCTCAGAAAAATTAAGACAGTTCCTAAACTGTTTTAGATAAAATGAATCATTTAATATTTTATTGTTTCAAGACGAAATTTATTTTTTAAAATCCATCCTAATTAATGCACATGTAGTGTGTATTAATATGTATGAAATTTGATTAACATAAGAAAAATAATAAATATAAATTGTTATTGTAATTCTTTTCTCCCCGTGGTACTGAGGTGACAACGCTTAGGTCTACTTATAAATATTGTATAAACAAGCGGCTAACGAATGCAGGGCCCGAGTATCTGCAGTGATAAGGGGATCCCCTTTTACCAAGTGTCAACGGCCTCCATGAGGGCGGATGAGCGGGTAAACGGATAGGGCACTCTCTTGCCCTTGAGATGGGAAACCATGCCTAAAGGCGGACGAACTGTCATGTCGCCGGCATACGATTGAAAAGGCAATGGGAAACCGCTCCATTAAAGGTCAATAGGTTATCCCTCGTTTAAGAATGTTGGAGAATGGTGGAGGGGGACTGTCTACAGAAGGGAACAGCTTGCAAGCCACCAACTTCTGGGCTGAGGAGAAGAAATAGATATTGTAAATCTTTATATAGCAAACACATACAGACTCACAAAAAACTCTTATTGTATGTGTATCATTATTACACCTGATTAATATTTAATAAACCATCATTCCATATGTTTAAAAAGACAGCTGTAAAATGAAGCCGACCAGGTAATTATCTTTGGATGTAGACTACAACAAACATCTTCCTGGAATTGTGTTGAACGATTTCCTAAGTAGCTGGTCGGAAAAAAATCGCTTAACGTCAGAAAAACGTTGACATTAACTATCTATATATTGTAACGTTAAATATAGACTCTACGGGTTCTTTTTAGCCACACGTTGTTGGCGTCAATTCTGTAACGTTAAATCGACTCGTTACCTTTATTATATTCTGGTTATTTAATGTATATTCTTTGTTAATAATTTAAAAGATGAGTATCTGGTCAGGGTAATATTTGTTGAGCGCCAATTTGCAATCACAGGTTGCAAATAAAATTTATTTGTAAAATATTAATTATGATTTTCGTTAAAATATTATAAAGGTTCCTATATCAGCTATAATTAAATCTCTTTTAATCTTTTCTCTAAGAGATGAATGTGATAACTAAAGCTCATCAAAGCAGATTCGAATAGTCTGCCATATTTTAAAATGAAGAGTGTTACCAACTTAATCTAGTTGATGAAGCCAATTCACAGTCCCTGATATAGTGTTTATAATATCATACACATTTTGTATTAATTAAATAAAGAAACTAATCTGTAGAAATAAATCTTTTATCTGTATTTATTACACTCAAATCCTTTTATTATTTTCTTTAAATTGTTTTTAAAATAACAAATATAATCGTTAACAAAAATCTAACCGGCTGTTCTTTACATATGCTCAGTATGGCAGCAGTAGCATTAATAATTTCTATATCTCAAGGCCCATATTTATATTTATTAAATAAAACACAAATAGATTGTGTTACGTTAGGTCCTTTTGACTACGATATAAACAACAGTTATTATAGGAAAAGTACCAAAATACATGGGATTATAAATAATTACTAAGTGCCTTAACAGGATTATATTAATAGTTTAACAATGTTCAGTGTTTATAGGTTATTTTGAGTTAAATGTTTTTTAGATCTAGTTCACTTTATATTATAGTAATACTCTACATTAATAGTTTTTCATACTGATGGTAAGATTATTCATTGATATTGTTCTCAGTGAAAGTTCCAAGTGGTTTTTATTAAAAGTGTAATCAGTGTCTTTGAAACCTATGGCCTAGGCATAGCATGGAATAGTTCAGCTTAATTATATATCAAAAAATACTTCTCTTGCTGTGTAAGTTGATTGTATTTCTTCAGAGATTCCTTGGTTTACTTCTTTGTAGTAATGTAGCACTTCCTTCTTCTATTTAGTCTGGTTGAGGGTGATTATTTAACTTTTTAATTTAGGTCCACTGATATGAAATGTATAATAATTTAAATTAGTCACTATCTGGTGTTTAATTCAACCTTTCTCGTTCAGATCCAATAATACAATTCTTATTTCATATATATATATATTATAACATTGCCAAACCCTGATCACATTTTATATAAATAAGTATGTAAAAAATGCCAAGAAACAATATATTTTGATAGATAAATGATAACGAGAATGAAAGTAGTAAATATAATCAATAGTGAAGGAGGAAGAATACAACCAAAGGTGGTTACAAAACAAGAAAATACGAACTAGACTGACAGACAACTGACATTGACCCAACCCCAGAGATTGGCCAGATATTAACCAAAGTAAAGCGAGACAAGAAGACAGTGAAGAAAAAAGGAAAAAAAAAATTACATGGCCATAACAATTAACTCATAAGATTGTTTTAAAAGAGCATAATTTTTTATTATTATTAATAATTTATGTTTAAATTTTTATTAGTGGTAACTTGTAAATGACAGTATCTCAGCAATTGTTATACATAAAAAACCATGTGTAGATATGATTGTATGTATATCCTTATCTATAGGTGATGTGTCAGCTGTTATGTTTAAAATTACACTCATACAGACAGGGAATAGAAATGTGTGCGTGATTCAATCAGAGAACAAATTGTATAGCCTACTATATACTTTGGAACTTTTACTAGGATTATTTCAGCAGTATGTATGTTATTTCAGCATTATGTGTTTGAAAGTATAAGGTTTTGGAGAGTTTATTTATTCGCTAATATTATTGCTGTTGCTACAGATGTAGTATGTTTCAATTAACACAATATATTTTAACATTATTAAATTGTTGTTATTATTATTAATTATAACATTTCAGACCAATTTTTATCACTTTAATGACAATATATACAAAGTTATGTTTTATTTGAAAGATGTATTTACAATACCATGTTGTTTGAATATTATAAAATGATATGTGACACTCTGAAGTTAACAAAAGAAACATGAACTCATTAGATACAAAAACTTTGTAATAATAGTGAGATCGTGAGAAATATAAGGGTAATTAGAGATAGGTAGGGAGTGACAAAGATGAACAGTGAAGTGATAAGTGTAATAAAATAAACAGCATATAATCTTAAGAAAAAAGAGTTAAACAAGTGTGACAAACCCAAAACATAAGCACATGTTAAATGAGCAATTAAGTTAAGTATATTAGACTGAAAGACACAGAATAATTGTGAATGTAAAAAACAGAAAAAATATTATCTCAGTATAAAAATCACCAGGGTGATTACTGTTATAAAAGAGATGGTGTAGGTATAACACTCACCAAATTTGTTCATTTGTTAATTTAAAGAAAGAAGTTATTGGCTTAATGTTTAAGGCAATAAATACCAGAAGAAATAGTCTTACAGTAATATGTTAGTATGTTTTAAGGAAGTAAGGAATTTATAAAGAAAATAATAGCAATACCTTTATAAGAAATAATAGGCAAAATATAATAATTATGTGTAACGAAAGGGAACATGGCAGAATTATATTAAAACTTAGAAATAAGTAAATTATGTATTAACATAGTATTATCAATTTTGGACTAAAACATTAATACATGGCTTAGACCAATCTTGTAAGATATCAAACTAATCTTTGAAAGAAAATAGGAACATCTATGTAAAGATTACAACCATTGAAATTATCCCCAAGTAAATATAGCCATTATAAAATATTTATTCAAATTAAACAAAAAATTCAAAGTTTGATAACAATGTGTTTATTTTGAGATCGACCAGGGAGAATAATTACGTTACCATGGAAACTGTGGAGTAACAAGAAAAAATACCGTTAGATTTTTTTACTGAATGCATGACGCTTTAATGGTATAGACGCTAATTTTCGAGTGACCAAAATTGTCAATTAAAATATAGAAAATATCAGAAGAAGTTACTACTAAGTGTATACTAAGATTAAGACGAGGACTGGAACCATATTATTGAAGTTGAGGCCAAATTAACGAAAAAAAAGAAAATAAATTACTACCAATTAAACTGGAAAAGATGCCTGATGTCCTGAACCAAGCAAATTAAAGAAGATTGTAGTATAACCCATGAATAACAGATCGTATGAATTCGCCATAACTACGGAAGTGATAAGTACCTATTAAATTACCCAAAATATATAAATAAACTCACGTTAATTATTTCTCACTAAAGGTCGAAATCTCACTGAACTGAAATTAATTACTTTCAAAGATTAAAAAGAATATTAAGTCACTGATAATTTATAAACTAACCAATATAAACTGTTGTTAATGATCCATAACTTGTAAACACTTTTACTACACTGCGCTAAACAAATTATACCTACACAATATGTTAGTTAAGTTTACTTGATGTAAGGGTGTGTATTTTTATTGTTTTAAACATTTGTAATCCTTTTAACGTAACCTCAAGAACCTATGACAAACAAACATTAATAACTGATGTACTATTTACAACAGACGCTATTATTAAACGTCTGGTTATCAATTCAAATATCGATTTGTCAAACCCTGTAATTGTCTCATATAAACAACCGGAGCATTTGTATTAGAATAATTTGTATTAAATGAATAACAATCACTAATAAAAAATGTGTAAGTATTGAGTGTAACCACGGTGTTATAATTTCATTAGGAAGTGCACAATATTTTATGTACATTTTTGCAGACGACTAACGATTTACACAGCCCACGCATCGAACTGCTGTGCGCTCCAGTGGGCCTAGCTGGCGGAAATATTTGAATTATTCAAACCGCCTGAGCTGCGCTGGTCATACACCTTTGAACTTTATTTTAATTGTTTTAAGAAAACAATTTGGCGCCACCCGGATTTTCATACCCCTAGTGAACATCAGGTAAGAACATCAAGACCTGGTTATTCGTACGTTCGCAACGGACGAAATCTGCGGAAGTTGCACGCATTTGAACTACGGATAGAGAAGACACGTTACACCCATCACACACAAATTGTATATTATTCACATTTTACAGAGTAAAACGGTAGCCGTACACACGACTATATTACAATATATATATATATATATATAATTTTAGTTGCTAAGGCCTATTTCCCTTTTTTATTGGTTTCTAATGTAACATTTTTATGTCACCCTGGTGATATTATAGCATCAACATAAACAAACTTTCACTATTTTATCTTTCATTTTCTTTAAACTGTTATAACTTTTTTATAAGATCTTTGATCTTCACTTTATTAGTTTCTTTGATCTTCTGATGAAACACTGATTATTTTGACACCACTTTTGATTATCTTCTGTTACATATTTCTTGAGTTACCCATTTACACTTTTTATTTATTTGTTCCAAAATTATTTATTATTAGTTCTTCTTGTACTTTTCACTTTATTAAAACTATTTGACACATTTATTAATCATATAACTTAACCTGACATTGTTTATTATCATTTTAATAGAAATTCTTATTCAAAATACCTTAACTGTCTAGTTTTACAAAAGTCTATTACTATTATTTTGGTACTTTCCAGTTAATATAAACATTAGTATTATTAATATTATCACATATAATATTAATCACTATGACCCAAACTAATTACTAATAACTCTTAGTAATAGATATCAATTCCTCTTAATTTACTGTATACAATACAGTTTTTATAGATAAAACAAAATCTTATAAGTAAGTTCCTAAATATTGTCCCCATTACTTATCATTATTAACATTATTTTAACTGTGATAAACATAATTATTACAGTCTTCATTATCATGAATTAAACAATAAAATAAACAATATTTAATTAAGTCTTTAATTACTTATTTCTTGAAACTATTATGTTTCTTGATACTTATGGGTAAGAGTATTAAAGCATATTTATGTTAAAATGGCATGGCAAAATGGCATGTAACAATATATAATACTTTAAGTCTGAGTATTTGTTTCTTTGTATTGAATTCAAATTCACACCGTTACACCGATTCCCACCAAATTTTGCACATGTAACTTTTGACACAAGGCAAAAACACTGTATAGCTTGGAATTTGATATTCTGTCCCGTTCGCACGATTTAGGCCATTTTATTTATGCCCTTTTGTTGACCGCATATAAAGATGTCAAAAACACCACGGAGACCAGAATTAATTAACATAGTAACAAGTAAATAAGGAAATGCTATTTAGCGGCATCGGAACTGTACCTTAATCCGTTCCTGCAGTACATTTTCGATATTTTTAATATGCGATTGTTATCGATATATTACGATGTGGAAAAGAAGAAGTGTAGCCTACTAATTTGTAAATTGTCCTATTTCTTAATGCAAAGCGAAAATACGTGTTGTTTTCATTTGTGAGGTTAGGTGACAACGGTTTTTTGTTTTTTAGTTTACTGCTGGAATAAATAAAAGCGATGGTTGAGGTAAACATAACGTTTAATGTGTATATACAACGCTTATAACACAGTAACACTTAAAATTAAAAAGACCTAACGTTTTTGAGTTAACGGGTAGTTGTTCTCAATAATCGTATCATTAAACACTTCATTATATTTTATGTTTAAATCATTTTACCGTACAAGGTCTCGCTGGCTTATAATACAGTGTAACCCGGGCGCCACAAAAAGCGACTAGAGGGCGGACAAAACAAGCGCACTCTTCGTCATCTTTATGACTGCAACATTGCTGGGTTACGTATTTGTACTCTTTAGTTCGGCGCTTCATTAAGTTGGCCGCGCGCACAATATTAATTAAACACACACGCATGCATGAATTTCATTACGCAGACCCTTCTGTGGCCGCGCGGAGGTTTGTCTGTAAATTCAACGACAGAGTTGTATTTGTTTTGTAACTTTGCAACTTTTCTTAACGTTAGGCTGGCACAGTGTAAATTTCGTAATGGGAACATAGTTGGGAGGGGGGGTAGCAAACTATTCTGTTTCTTTCAGCACGCCCTGTTAGTAAAGGAAACTTGTAATACCCTTGAAATCATGTTTGTGCTCTTGTCCAATTTCCGCCGTCTAGTTTTTAGTTGACTAAATCGGTGTTATTATTTCGGTTTTCAGCTGGCATCGGTGCTCGTGTGATCAATCAGACAGAGGAATGACTGTAAGAAAGCCTCCTCCTCCTCCTCCTCCTCCTCCTCCTCCTCCTCCTCCTCCTTCTTCTTCTTCTTCTTCCTCCTCCTCCTCCTCCTCCTCCTCCTCCTCCTCCTCCTCCTCCTCCTCCTCCTCCTCCTCTTCCTCCTCATTCTTCTTCTTCTTCTTCTTCTTCTTCTTCTTCTTCTTCTTCTTCTTCTTCTTCTTCTTCTTCTTCTTCACCTCACGGAGTAGGCACTTTGCCTGTTCCGTCTTGACAGAGTATCCCACCATCTCAATCTCTGTCTTCCTATATATCTTTATCAAAGGGTTTATACTGAAATGCAACCTTAGGTAGTCGTCCATCCTCCATTCTGTCCAGATGATGTAACCATTACCTGGGATATGTCTGGATCTTATCATCTATGGAGAATACCTGTAGCTCTTCTATAATGTCGTCATTGCGCAAACTATTCTGTCTCGTGCAACAGGCTTTTTTCTTCTCAGAAACATCATTTCCAAATTTTGAGTCTGGTTTTTAATACTATAAGAAAGGGAGTATTTTATCTAAGTCTGCCTACCTTTCTTAGTCAGGCTGAATACTTTGTATCATACACACCGCGAAATTATTGTAACTGTACAAAAAACAATTGCTTCCTTCATAGCTCGTGTATTACTGGATACAGTATGTATTACTGGAAGGCTTATGTCAGCGTACTAATGAACGCTGCCCATTCAGAAAGGGAAAATCTCCGAAGATCAAATATTCACGTTCCGATAGAGCTTGAAAAAAAAGCAGTGAATTTAACATTAATATTAACATTAACACCCTCCACTTAGTTATAGATTTTAAGGCCGGTTATGGTAGCATGAATCCAATTTTTCATGGCAATGATGGGTCTCAATTTACCTGATAATCTAGGTAAAATAATGTCAGGCCATTTACTATGCGCTAAAGCTTTTTATTTGAATTAAAATTTGGCGCTCCTCAAAGTATCCAGGGTTTTACATTGACAGCCATCTCACCTGGTGGACGCGTTCCGACCACCACTATGCAACAACGCCGCTTAGGTAATACCATGCTTACCACATTACCTACAAGCTTCCAGTTTACGGTTACCTGACCAAACTCAAAAGCGGAAAATTCAGTCTCTCATGGACCGAGATTTGCGCTGGGCAACCAATAGCCATTACCTACATCTAACCAGATCACCCGCACAGCCCTCGGTGTCAGTTCCCTGAAGGCGAGCATACGTACATTCTCCCGCAATTCTACAGGTGCTGCTTCTGTTTCCAAGGCAACCCCTCATTAGCGCACTCAGTAAGCATCCGTCAGTGCCTTGTGAATCTTAGACCCGGCCATGACGAACGTTTACCCTGAATTAGACACAGTGTAGATGCCCCCTCACGGCCGGTAGCAGGCCACACCGTACCTAACTCAGACGATTTCATCCCTGTCCCTGCAACGGGAACTCTTCGCAGTAGGCTACGTTCCCGGGCGATGGGCTTACAATATTACACTATTTTAATATATTTCAAACAATGAAATTTATTACACAGAATCTAACCTACCCTAGACATTATGTGCATCCTACTCCACACTGCCGAACATTTTAGCCGGAGCCGGACAAGGGCTAACTATGGCCTGGAGCGGTTGTTTTCTAAGTGCTGGGATGGTTCCATTTTGAAGTCCCAGCTACGGTTATTTTATGTAGGTGAAGATCATCATCATCATCTGCAAGGTTTAAGATAAGGATAGTCTGTTCCGGTCTCAAACAGTTTAGAGCTGGTCACTCCAGCGCTTCCTCGGATGTCCCACACCTCTCCGTTCCCTCGGCTTATAGTTCCACAGTTGTTTGGGGATGCGGTAGTTATCCATTCGGCAAAGATGATCCCACCAGTTCAGAAAATACTGGGCAATCCGGTCGCGTGTACTTATGATATTCAGTTCCTCACGTAAATCTGTGTTTCTTCTATGATCATGGAGAGTATACCCTGCCACGTGCATGAGGAATCTCATTTCAGCCGCTTGGATACGACTGGCCTGGCCTTTCGTTATGTAGGTGAATATTTCATAGTGTTTAAGTAAGGGGTTCAGATAACAGGTGGGAACTCTGTGGAAGCTTCTAGGGAGAGTCGTAGAAGGGAAAATAAATAAATTGTTACCTACCTCAGACTCTAGGGACTTTCTGACCCGGGATCTTGAAACGTGTTAAGGGTTCCTTTCCAAGGGTTATGAGTGAAGAAAATCAACACTGGGTGAAGTGACAGCAACCTAGCTTTTAGGAGGAATGTAAAAGCAAAGTGTTAGGTGGGACCGCTATGTGCAGCGAAAACAACCCATCTAACGGAAGAACACTGTGAAGTCAAAGTTCCTGCTCCTCCGGATTGAGGGTTGGAGATAGTACCAGCAGCCCTGTCTCTGTAAAAATCTTTTACCTATTAAAATCTTAAAAATGCCGTTTCGGCTCAAGAGACTGAAAACAAACGTTTAAATATAAGCCTATATGACAACAGCAGGACGTATTGTAACACACGGGACTGAAGTAGGAAACTACTGAACATATGAAAGAATGATTACGAACCATGGAAGTGGGATACTGGAGACTTACGCTGCAGCATAGTGTTAAAAATGAACAAATAAAAGAATGAATAGGCCTATATGTACCAGATTAGGCACAATTCATGGAAAAGATTAAGATGGTACGGGCTTGTGTACCGTGCGGACAAAAGAAATTATTAGAATGATCAAATCCTGAGAGATGAAGAAGGGGGAAGACACAGGAGACGGCTGAAGTCTGACGAGGAAGATCGTAAAGTTTGGGAGCTAGGATGCGAGAAACGACTTGAAATGTTGATCGAAATCGCAAGTTTATGTATAAGGTTATCTTTTTTCTCGGAACACTTGTAGGCAATAACAGTTTTATAGAGATCACAACGTTTTGATAAACGCGTCCGATCAATACCATACACAACATCGTGAGTTTGGTCTAAACGCCGTGTAAACCGTGTGCTGTGCCAGTGATGTTAGACGTACCAACTTCTTGGTATACGTACCATTTTTTAGGGCCCCGTACCATGTACCAAGTAAATATTTTCTTGGTTCGCAAAAATACTAACTTTCTGACATCGAGCATAAATTAACGTTTATTATTTTATTTTCAAGAATGGAATTTCTGTAATTGTTATAATTAAAAACTTTAGTGTCGATTAAGGTTATTATTTACTGTTTACAATAATAGTTATTCGTAAGCCCTCAAGTTATTTAATTCATATTTCAAGCAATTGCATGTGCTGGCCGTGTTTTAAGGTGAGAGATTTGTCATGAGTTTGATTGTGGTTCGCGTCCCGCTGCCACTAATATTTTTTTTTCAACTTCCCGCTAAGAAAATTGAAAATTTTCAAAAAATAGGGAAGACGGAAGTTTTCAGTCCGATTTTCGAAAATCGAGTTTTCAACAGATGTTGCCGTTTTGATGTCCTAAGAAGCTATTCTGACTATATATTAGTAGTTTTTTCTTTTAAATTTTCAACAGTAATTAATGAGACTAATAATCATTATTATTATTATTATTTAATCAAGTATGGAAAAATTTTTCAGATAATTATGATCTATAATTTTTTTAATAATTCAATATCAAAGCCAAAATAACTGATACAAGTAAATTGATTCATCAATATCATTTAAAAAAATTGATACATTGATGTATTCAAAAATAATATCGATACTATAAATTGCTCCTAGAAATCTAACAAAAGCCATATGTAAGTCGTGCAATTCTAGTCTTGTTGCCGATATTACTCTAATTAAAAAACATAAAGATACCAATAAACATATAAAAGAGTTGAAAGATCGCAAAACCACTCCTTCAAATGCGATGCAGCAATATCTCAAACCTCAAAATACAAATAATTCTTTAAATAAAAATGTAAAAATATGCAGAAATTAAGATCTGTGGTTTTATGGCTGCGCACAATATTCTTTTTGGTGTTGTTGATGACATGATCCCTTGCTTAAAATCTGCACTTCCAGAGTGTGTATGAAAAGAATTAAAGCTACCAAAATCGTTACTAACGTCATTGGTGTTTCTCATAAAGATGACATTGCATCTCAACTTAGAAATACGAAATTTTCAATTTTAACCGATGACTCCACAGACAGTTCACATGTGAAGACAGCATGTACTGTAGTTCGGTATTATGATCAAAAGGCTGGGAGAATCACTAGCAAGTTTTGGGATCTCTCAAGTGTTTTTTCTAAGGGTGACGCTGAAGCAGCTGAGGAAGGAGCTACGGGTCGACGTCTGTAAGATCTACTCGTGAAAGCCTTCACTGAAAGAGATATTCCTCTAGACAATATCATTGGATTTGGTTGTGATGGTGCAAATGTGAACCTCGGTGACCACAATTCTATTGCTAACCGCTTAAAAGAATCATGTCCTGGTATAACGGTAATGAAGTGTATTTGTTACTCGCTTCATTTAGCAGCGAGCATCGGTTGTGAAGCACACTTGCCGAGAAGTTGTGAAGATCTGGCTAGGAATGTGCACAACTACTGCTGTAGACTGAACTCCAAGTCTCTGAGAAGTATGCGTCTTAGAAAGGGAGCGTAGACATGCGCACGCGTAGGCACCCTCAGTGGTGTAAACAAACCAACGACTACTGAGAAACACCGACTCACATTACATCAACAAAACTCGCTCAACGCTGACTTTCCTCTCATGTAAGAGATATGTTTCTCCCAGATTCCCATGAACTTTCAATTTGCACAAGGTACTTGTAAAACATCATTACAATTTTTGGTTTTTTAATTAACACTTTTCTTTGACTTCTACATTTCTTCTACTTGAATCCCACACATTTAAACACTCGCGTTAATGATTTTACGCCCCATGGGAAATGGATTCTTTCTTTCACAATAGGTAGGAGTTTTTAACAGTGAGCACAACATTTTGATTTTTATAAAAGTCTTGAACGATATTCCTTACTACACACTTATCAGAATAATCAAGAAAAAGTTTCCTTTTCTTACATGTTTTACTGAAGAAAAAGGCAAGAGTTTTCCTTCTGGGCTGCAGTTCCTTTGCTCTTAACAACAAAATTTCATTTTCTTTCTTTCGATGACCCTTGAAAAGATATTGTGAGTAGTCAGCTACAAATAAACAAATAACAGTATAATTCACTCACTAACTGAAAGTAACTAAAAGTACGCTAATCCTAAACGACACTTCACAATTCGTATTGTTAATGTTATTATAACACAACTACTTGAAAAGTACTAAGTTGTAAACACAGAACCAATAATGCTTAGTCTTTGAACGCACTTACTACCACAACAGTGATACCAAACTTTAAATTACAAAGTGTTTAATTGCCTTTGCGAGTGGATGCCAGTCTGACTGTGAAAGGGCCTGGCAGCTATCATAAATCATTGACCTTGACAAGCGCTAACGCTACTAACACAAACACACTCACTTATACTTTATCCCCTCCATCAGAGACACGGAGTTTAGTCTCATGCAGTATGTACAGCACAGTGCCAAGCGCATCGCTGGTCTTGCAGTTTTCAGGAGCTACTTCAATGTAGCTGTGCATAAAATTCTCCACCCAGCACAGACTGGGCTGTCACTACTCTCGGTTGTAAATCGTACGTTGGAACAATGGGAACCTCTTTGTCTTTATTTTGTTGAAAGACACCTGCTAGAACGTACAGTAGCTGCAGAATCCACATCAATTTGGCTCAGAGATCCATTCGTAAAGTTATTTTATTTATTTCTTTCATGGGTCTTATACAAGCTGGTACCAATTTGAAAGCTTGACCTTGAAACAGTTCCTACAGGCGGGGTAAGGAAGGACGGGTTGTATGCAGTTGGAACTGAAAACATCCGCTGTCAATGTAAATGAGTGGGCGCTCTGCTTACATCCTTGATATCTCGAAACTTTTCCTCAACACTTTCTCGGATTGTGATATTAAAATTTTACTTGGACTTCCAGAAAACGGTTAAGCAAAAAAGTATAGGTCATCGCTTTGGAAAAAAAGTTCCCCGCTGGATAAAAAAATGCTTACGCTCGCGTACTTATTCGATGCCTGTTTGAAGAAATTTACAATTACATTAATAATTTACAGCTTCAGTATTCAACTACTTCTCAGAAAATGCATAAATTTAAATATACCAAAGATTTGTTATCAATGAGCGCAAACTATTAAAATATGAATGCAAATAATCACCTATAGAGTAATGGCACGATATTTTTAAGTAGACTATTAGCTGTTGTCCTTGCCAGCTGTCGTCAAGGTCAAGCTTTCAGATTGGTACCGGCGTGTATGCCTAAAGTTGTCTCGATGAACGCATTCTTTCAATCAGACTCTGTTATTGTAACATCTTTAGCTCAAAAAATGGCACTGGCATTCAGAGAGCTTTTAACAGCGTATATGATGCCAGAGTAAGTCGCCCGAACTCCTCTTAACCAAATCAATCCTGAAAGTTGGGGTAATTTTATACCTCTACAAAATATGTACTTAGGTGCGCGTGTTTTAGAAGAGTTGAAAGACCAAAAGTTGCGAATAAACCAGACGCCATTAAAGATTTTTTCATAAGATGCCGCAATTTTACGGCAAAACTTTGTGCTGAAATCCAGAAACGTTTTGACTTTGATGATCCGCTCTTAAAACTGCTTCCTTTATTACATCCTTCAACAGCTCTGTCCGTACGAGAGCGCAGTAATAATCAGTCTCTTATGAAGCTCAGTGATTACATCCCCGCCTAAAGATCTAGTATCTTTGCAAAGGTTAGATGATGAATGGCGTCGTCTTCCACTAGATGATATACCTGAAGATATTGTTAAAGAAACAGAAGTTGACGTTTTCTGGCATAAAATTTCGCTGCTAAAGGATAGTGGGAACTGCAATAAATACGTAGAACTACCCCGTTTTGCACTAGCTGCTAGCTGCTCTCTGTATTCCTCATGCAAATGCTGACTGTGAAAGAGCTTTCAGCAAATATAATCTAGTAAAAACTAAAACAAGAAATAGGCTTACGATTAAAAACATTGAGGGGGCTATGCTGGCGTCACAGTGTGTTAAGTCCAATAAAAATTGCTGTGCAGAATTCGAACCTGAAAAAGATATGCATGACCGAATGACCTCTGCAATTTTGTATGGTGATAAACAACAGGAGAGTCAAGAAGGCGATACAAGTGTGGACGATCTTGATTTTACTTTTGAAGATAAGTAAGATAAATAAAACTGCAGACCAAAAATATATATGATATTAATTACTATATGTATCTCAAGTGAGTGCAATATCGAAGTACTATTATAAAACTATTATATTGACTATTGAAAATTTCATAGTTTTACTTAAAATGAGATGATCTCAATTAGTTACTAGTATGTTCTTAAACACATGCTAGCAATAATTGTTCTATGATTATTGTTATATTATTTTTTCTCTTTAAATAATTTTAATTATTTATGCTTGATATTACTATTATATTTATTTTCAAATTAATTTAAATAATATAAGTTCTGTTTCGTAAATCAAATTCAAATTTACGCGCCAATCAGATGAAATAAAAATTGCCAACCTATTCATATTTTGTTATTATTTATTTACAAGTGTGATAGTAATCCTTAATGCTTAGATGTCTAAATACGTATATAACCATGTATATTTATATACGCATGTGACCATAGCCTGTATCGTATTAGAGCGGCATCATATCATACTATATCCACAGAACACATACTATTGCATAAGTATACCAGTTTTTTATTTAAAAATACCAGCTTTTAGCGACATCTGTACCAGGATCATCGAGCCACTTTCTAACAACACTGTGCTGTGCTGAACAAGCTGTGGCATTCGGTTACGACAGACAGGAAGGCGGCTTGGACGCGTTAGCGCTTAATGATACCCAACGAGGTCGCACATTACAAATTAGTGTACCTACACCGGATAATAACTCGCTGAACCGGTTGCATACTAACGCCCGCCACGCTTGATATTATCATTATCAGGTAATTAGTTCCAATTAAGCAAATTACACCTTGCTGAACTATTATTATATACTGATCGCGCTGAAACACTTAGGTAAGTAACCAACGCGTATAAATATCTCAACTACTTAGTGTTCAATGTCAGTGGAGTAGTTGAAGCACAATAATTTCCTTATTTCAGTAATAAATCATAACAATTACTCGTAGACTTAAGATTATTAAGGTGTTCAGTGACTTTGTGTACTCAGTAACAATAGAAAACGTTCGTCGGATCGTCATATAAAATCCATAGAGCACAGGCCGAGTGGACGATTTTAAATATTTAAGGGCTGATACTAAAATATGGCGCTCTGTTGGAACGTTCGCGGAGCGACACCTACAGGATAGCGATAGAATTACAATTTTTCGTATGTTGTAAGGTTCATACGTTTCATGAAAACATCTGTTAATTTGCAAATCTATCTGTCCATTTATTCATTTTTAACCAGCTGTTGAAAATTTGATTGAATTCTTTGATACAAACGATCTAGTGCCATTGCAAAATCACAACACAAGCTGGTAAATGTGTCGGGAGATAGTATGGCTTCAAAGTCAATGGTCTGTAAGTGGGCACTCAAGTTTAAACATGGTCAATTTGATTGAATTCTTTGATACAAACGATCTAGTGCCATTGCAAAATCACAACACAAGCTGGTAAATGTGTCGGGAGATAGTATGGCTTCAAAGTCAATGGTCTGTAAGTGGGCACTCAAGTTTAAACATGGTCGGACGAGGATTGAAGGTGATCCCCGCAGTGGACGCTCAACAACACTGGATACCTGTAAAAGAAAGTGTAGGTTATATGGCGGTTGAAGACCTACCACTGAGAGTGGATGACATTGCTGATATCATAGGAATCTCACATGAGCGTGTGTAATATAGTTTAACTCAAAAACATAGTATGAAAAAACTGTACAAAATGGTTGCTGCATTTCGAATTGCACTTTGCGAACATCTTCATGCTCGTACGACTAATACTAAACTCAAGTGCCCATTTGCAAACCACCGTTTTTGAAGGCGTAGCTTCTCCTAACACGTTTAGAATTTTGTTTTTAATTTCCATTGGTGCTAGACTTTTTTTTGAAACAACGAATACTTTAATCTTCTATTGTAGTGTGTATTCATTGTTCATAGCCTAAAGATAGCATACATTTTTGTCATATGTACCATCATCATACCTATATGTATGGTATCTTTAGGCTATGAACAATGAATAAATTACATTAGAAGATTGAGATTACAGGTAGGCCTACCATTAGTAAGCACTAAGTGTGTGTATATTATAATACATCACATTATCAGTAGTAACGAATACTTAATTTTTATTTTTTTATAGTAGAATAATAGTTTTCAACAAATAAATAATTTTTTTCACAGTTTACAGTTAATCATTATTTGATATCATACCACCAATTTTATTTTTCTTCATCATCATCACCACTCCAAGGATTAGGCCCTAGACCTGTTTCGGAACCCATCTCCTCCTCGGTTTACCGACATCAGTAGGGTGATAACCCAAGGCAGCCATGGGTAGACGGATATCAGGCATGCGGTTCAAGTGTTCACACCATCTCCTCCTGTGGTCTTCAATCTTCTGGTGCAATGGTACAATGTTTAAATCGCGTCTAATATCCTCGTTCTTTCTCCGATCCAAGAGAGAACAACGTTGCGTCCCTCTCAGAAATTGGATTTTTGTAGTTTTACTAACAAAATCACAAATTTTATTAAAAAAATTTTTAACGGTTCGATTGTTCGTCATTACTATACATCAATTTGTGAATTTATTTTCTGGTTATGTAAGCCAGGATTTGTAAAAGCACTACATGGTCTTAGTACAAACAATATTGATTAAATAAATAAATGAGTTGCGAAAACTTTCCACTTCTATGCATCTTTCATACATACACATTGCAAAATGCATATATACACATTAACTGCAAAAATTAGGTAGAAAATTTAAGGTAAAGAAGAAGCACGATATGCGACGTGTGTGTATTTGATTTCGCTTACGTAACCGAGTGTTAGGCAGACACAGACGCGTGGCCTCGATCGTGACATGAGCGAAGTGAAACCGCCGCATACCAGGCGAAACCCGGCTCAGACAGGTGACTCGGCGCTGCAATAAAAGGAAAGTTACGTACACACGGTGCGGTAGTCTGATTAATAACTTTAAGTGATTCTGACAGAAAAGACGTTTCACACACACAACCCAGGAGATATTTAATGCAAATGGAATTGCTGACCCTCACGGGGAGGTTAAAGTATTATTCAAATCTGAGGATACCCTGGGGCGAATCGTTGGTGCCACTTTCATTTCCCTTCTAGAGTAACAACATTTTGCAACAACCGCGTCCGTTCTACGTACGAGCTGGCAGAGTACGGACTGTAACAACTGTTTACTCCCGAGCGCATGTGATTCGTGCTTATTAACCTTAGGCCTATAATACCTTACAAATGCGGTCCAAGTGTCGGCACTACCAATGTCGGCCTACATGATCTCTGAAAGTATTTCATATACAGTAGAACCTCACTGTATATACATTCGAAATGTGGCTTTACCGTAGAATACTGAGAATTCCATGGACAGCACATCTAACGTTCAAGTTCTTAGAAAGATGAAGAAAGATAAGGAAGTTATTAGCAGAGTGAGGATGAGAAAACTTCAATATCTGGGACATCTCATGAGAAATGAACAGAGATTTTACTTATTGCAGTCCATACTACACGGAAAAGTACTTGGAAAGAGAGGAGTTGGGCGATCGAGAATATCATGGCTGAGAAATTTAAGGATCTGGTTTGTCATTAATACAACTGGTTTATTTTGTGCAGCAGTACAGAAAGTTAAAATAGTCTGTATGATATCCAACATCCGAAAAGGATAGGAACTATCAGAAGAAGATGAACATCACTAATTCGACACCTACGGGACCGAAGGGATGACGATTTATTGAAATAGACAAATTAGTGAGGGAGTACGAAACAAACCCATTAAAGACAATATAAAATATTTTATTACAACACTAGCAATGTACAGTACTAATGTTATGTTCGAACATATTTATTGCTGAAAATTTTTAAACTCAAACAAGTTAAGCACTGTAATTGCAAAACAATTTGTTTAATGATTGTGAAAAAATTTGTAATTTTCTTCTGTTTTTCTGTTGGCCGTTCTTTTCAATAGCCAAGTTATGTATCTGGCGCTGTGAATTATTTTAGGCAGTTCTGCTTCGACTTAAGAGTTCTCCTATTGCTCCCGCACATAAGGTTGAAGTTATGCAACTTATTCACAACGTCGTTCCTTGCACTATAAGACACACTGTAGCCCAGGTATTCAAAATTACTAACGTTTTCCAGGACAGTACCATCTATAACAATTTTTGGCCGTACGGAATCAGTTCCACGAAAAGCCATCGCCTTGGCCTCAAGTGTGGATATTTGTAATCCAGAGTGTTGCAGATTCGATTTAACAAATTTATACCCATCTGCAACTTGTTTTCCGAGTCCAGACATTAGAAGTGACATACTTAATAACGTATGATTGAGCTTCAGTTGTGTGAAATTAACGGTGAGTAAACACAATAAAGACAGATGAAAAAGCAAGTAACATGACAGAACTGAGTGCGCCCGCGCCCACGTGTTTCCACTACGTAATGTCGTTATGAAAGCGAATTTATTTAAAAAAAAAACATGATATCATAATAATGAGAAACAGTAACGATGTCGAGAAAATGTCAGCACAATATGAGAAACCCAATTCCGTGTAGTGATAGTGGTGCTTTGAAACCCGCCCGTAAGTTCACACAAAGCACGTGCGAAATGTAGACACACACTAGAGTGGAATGCAAGTGAGCACACACTTGACACTTGGCTGAACAATGATTGTTGGCGCTTCCTTCTTTACAACTTTAGTATAGTTACTATAATAACATAGTATAGTTATTATAATAACTACAATAATATCTCGGCTGGCAGTGAGCTATTAATCTGAATATGATATAAGAGAGATGATCAATAAATCTGGGAATGTTTGTGGTACGGTTCATAGAAATCTTGGAAATAAAACAAGACACAGCACAAGGATTAAATTTTATAAGACAATTGCAATACCCACGTTGATTTATGCGAGTGAGGCGTGGGTCATGACAAAAAAGAAAGCGGCAGTATTCAGAGTGCTGAAATACAGTTTCATCGAAATTCTTTAAATTATACATTGCAAGATAGAATAAAGAATGAAGATATCAGAGCAGAACTCGAAGTAAAGGACATAAATGAAATTATTGCAATTTACAGAAGACAGTGGTGGCATCATCATCTGCAAAGGATGACAGAGAATCGATTGCGGAAAAGGGCACTGAACTATAAACCCATTGGTAGAAGAGACGTGGGTCGTCCGAGGATGAGATGGGTGTCGGAACAGGATTATATAACCTAATTCTTGAAGAGGAGAAGACTATAATAACATGATAGTAACGTCTATCCCTTCTCTTTTTCGTCTTATTCTCCTTCTCCATCTTACTTTTGTTGTTAATGGAATAAATGGGTGCGCTGTCGGTTACCGTGTGGTGTACACCGAAAATTGTTGTGTGCGTACTTTGTGTAGTGTAATTGTGTTTTGTGTTATGTGGATTTTAATATTTTTAATATATTGACGACTGTGCCATCGTATGATGGTATGAAGAAACTTTTTTAAATATTCTGAGGATGGGACAAATGTCCCGAAACATGTCAATTGTATAAAGACATTTACTTAAGCCACAGACGGTGAGTTACATAGCGTTTAGTTGATTACTTTTGTTGTTGTTGTTCTTCTTCTTTGTCTTCTACTGCCGTTACAACCCAATATGGGTTATAGCCTCTTCATCGACTTTTCTTCATTCAGTCCTCTCATTAGATAGTTTTCTCCATCTTCGTATCCCCATATTCCTCAGATCCTCCTTAACATCCTCTATCCATCTCTTCATTAGCCATCCTCTTGGTCTCCTACCTACTGGTCTCGATTCAAGAATTTACCACCACTTAAAAGTACTGCATTCAGTGATAGAGGGGAAAGTAAGCGGTAAACACTTTGGCTCGGCTATCACATACTGTCGCTTCATAACGACACTAACATACTTCTAATGTTCTCGCCAGTCTTGTTGCAGCCGATGATCACACTATGAAACCCTGTACAAGACTGTTTGCGCATGTGCGAAGTGTATGAAGATTCTGATAGCCTCGCAACGAGGTGTTTGTCGACTGTGCATCCCGAAGTCAGTGTTCAGTTCTACGCTTTCGTCAGGTCTAGACTTGAGTTTCTGTGTACAGCGGATTATATTAAAAGTCAGTAACAAAACGGCTCGGAGACCATTTTCTCTCTTTAACGTCGATGACATTTAATGAGAAACTATATTTAATTTTGATTTAAAAAAATAACCGTTTAAAAAGGCAATTATTACTTATATAGGCCTATAAAAATTACGGGGTAGATGAGATAAAACAGTTTAATTAATTTTTACCTGTTTTTTTTTTTTTTTTAAGAAAATAACATCAATCAGAACAACGGTACAATTTCAACGAGTACAAATACTGCCAATTGGTAATTGTTATTTTTTTTTATTTTACAGTTTATACACATCTATGAAGTCAGTTGGTTTCTGGTTTTGTTTTTGTAGTTTATATCTGTTTTGTTTAGTTGTCTTTACTTGCAAAAACTTTGTTATACGATTTGGAAAATACTTAAAACACGTATTATGATTTTACGCCCGTTGATGTTGTTCTCGTATTATTTTTTGCAATCAACAAATAAAATACTAAACATTAACTAACTTTTTTATACATTAACAAAAAAAAGAACAGATTTGTGTGTAGTCTGTATATTTTCTTTAAATTAGTTGTTTGATAGTGACTGTGAATCAATGTTTTAAAAGTTGGGACAAGTTGATAACGGAATCTCCCGAAATCTTTCATCATTTTATTCTTCGTAGGCTTACACGGTCGGAATCGATGATGTTAAAATTAATTTTCTGGCTGTTTGGTCGTGTTCTATTCTTTTGAACTAAAACATACGTTTCGACAGTACCTTCGACTGCCAACATCAGAGTGAAATTCGAGCTTTACTAACATAGGGTGGTACACGTTAAACCACAGTACAGTGTGTAGCTTTAACCACTGTGTGTAGACTTAACCACAGTACTGTGGTCTAACGTGTAGGCCTACCACACGTGGTCTAAGAATGGCACAGGAAAGATTGCCAAGGAGAGTTATGGAATGGAACTCACCAGGAAGAAGGAAAAGAGGAAGACCACCTATCACCTGGATAGAAGAAATTCGGACTATATTGAGAGAACGAGAAATTGAAGAAGATCTTTGGATGGACAAGCAGCAGTGGAAGATGAGAATTCAATCACTTCTGTAATCTTTGGTTCCGGAAAATGTGTAACAATATAGAGCCGGAATAATAATAATAATAATAATAAACTTTTGAATATTTTCAAATTTTCAAACTTATTTTGAATTTTAGTATAGGTAAAACACGAAAGACTTTTATTAATGTTGTTATCATTTAACTAATTAATTGGGTAAACAGTAACAACGTTACACGTGTACCATCAGCGTGTACACGTGTGATTTGATGTAACGAAAACGTTTGGTGATATTATCAAACTGGCTGTAACTATAAAAATCCGGCCAATCGAAGTGTTTACCCTGTCTGTCTAATCATGATTAATATTTATTTATATAACGTTTCGACCGTTTGTAAATCCGTGGTCGTCTTCAGGTGTACCTGTAAGTCCTCTGGGCAGACGTTCGCACAACCAACAACTAACTTGTCTGCTAGGTTGTTGGACTTCCCGGTTCTACCCAGTGGACGTACAGGGCACAGGTTCTTAAGGTGACCACAGAATTTCTTTAGCGTTTGAAACGTTGTATAAATAACTGCCTTGAAACGTAATTGACTTGTGTACGGGGTATTAGGCCGTGGTCCACCGGCCGCTATGACCAGGCGTTTCGGCCTTTCCGCTGGAGCCCACCTTCAGTGTAAAAACGATTCGGGAACCGGCACGGATATTCACCAGTTAACCACAGTACTGTGGCAAAAGATTGTTTATCACTAACACAAGATTTTTTACAATCGTTTTTATACTGAAGATGGCTTCTAGTTCACAGGCCGAAACGCCGGTCATAGCGGCAGGAGTGGACCACGGCCTAATAGCCGGGAGACAGTCGATTACATTTCAACACATACGACGGCGGCCGCGAAAGCGGTTGGCTGTTGGGTATCAGTTTTATAAGTAAATTTTAGCGACAGTACAAACCAAACAGTGTTCACGTTCATCGCAAGTTAGGTTTAAATATCGAAAACGCAGAAAGTTCGGCTACAGGCAAAAACGGATTGGGATAAAAATAACCGCCTGGAAGACGGAACAGACAACGCCGTCTGCACCGTGCAGTCCAGCCGACGACGCGACGGTTTTGCACTCTGCATAGACAAAGGGTGAAAGGGAGGGGGAATGCCGGGGAGCGAACGCAGAGACTGTCTCCGTGAATCATCCGAAACCGGTTATCGCGGAGGTGGAAGACAAAGCGTCTCCTGCAGTCTAACACCAATTTATTCATTAGGCATTCACAATACACGGATACGACAGCGCATTATAATAGCCCTTGTGCACGTTTTGTTTCACAAATGCACAATAATGTTTTTAGTGCGCTAAGGTAACACAGGCGACAGCGTGTGTAATGCCATTCACAAGGACACTGTGAATAATGTATGAGTTTACAGTTGTATTGTCAATCAGTTTCCGGTGACTGTATATGCAGTATAAACTGATGCACGCGCGCGGTCGCGTGACTAACGTTTCACGCCGTCTAAAACACCGTTTCAAATGTTATTCATTTCCATGATTATGTTTGCTATGACCAACAGACATCGTCGTTACTATGTCTTATGTAGCGGCGGGTCATCAGGGGAGGAGCTAAGCCTCCCCAGTAAAATTTACAAAATTATTGAAAACTAAATAACTAGTAATAGGCTCTGATTTCTATTGTAACTGAACCTGTAATCAATATGTAATCACAATTTGGATTTTAAGTTATCTGATTACTTATTTAAAAACGTTTCTAGTTAATGCGTTATCGATAATAGTGCGTAATAGCAGCAGACAGAACGAGGGATCTCAGCAGGCGACGCGACGTAGTACTCGTACAGCTATGTGAAAACTGCGCCCGGCAGGTAGCGAGAGGACGCTGGTGCATCTTTAACCGTGCCAACGAATGAGTTAGACTCTCGCGCACGGTTTAACGTGGTTTGTATTAGTTTAACGCAGTATTTACGTTCTCGTGCTCCTTGTGCATATTATTATTTTTCTCTTCTTGGCATGTGTTTGTGATCTCTACTACGAGGATAAAATGAATTTAGCAGAAGAAAGTGAATGAAAGTGGTATTGCAGTATGGAACAATATTGGAAAAAACCATTTTCCCGGTTTTGAGAGATTTTGAGAGAAGTGAAATGCTGAAACGTGATCGAGGTAATCTAAAATTTTTAAAAGGCACATAAACCAATCTAGAACTTTCCAGTCGTCATTGTACGATCAACATAAATGGCCATGCGGTAGTGGAGTAAATTCGAAGTTCTTCTGCTCAACTGTTATTCCTCAACTAGAAGTATGGTTTTTCAGCTGTGAGGAATTAAAATTTATGAAGTTACGTGACACTAAAAACTGTTTTCGCTATGATAAAATATTCCTGGACTCAAGATCGTCTCAGGAGCGTCGCTTTAGTTTCAATTGAAAAGGGAAGCCTCTGCAAATTGAAAAGTCGACCGACATGGCATGATGATGCCCACAATTTATTCTGAGAATAAGAAGGACCGTTGAGTGAATTTGCTGTAGACGTACAAGTAAATTCACCGCCGCTTACAAAATGTATTTCTACTCAACAGTTTACTATTTTGCTAAAAGAAATGTAAGTTAATCTTCGGTTTATCTTGTTAAAGATACGCGTATATTTCTATTAAGACGTTTATGCTGTAAAAACCAGATAGAGCTGTACCATATTTAATTGTGAAATAACGAATTGGGTGGGGGAGGGGTGCTTTGACTGAGCGCGGTTCAGGTGACTACTTCGTAGCCTCCCCATCCTCAGGACTGACCGGCCGCCACTGGTCTTATGTCGTATCGAGTAGAAGAGACAGTGAGATCATTCATTGCGGTCGTCAATATGGGTGTGCGGTGGCCACGTTATAAACTCGAGTGCTGTGATCGCTAATTGTAGTTCTGACGTTAAGCCTACTGGTACCCTAACAGCATTGTTTTTGGGCGTAATATACGTGGTTTTCATCATCATCATCATCATCATAATCTTCAACAAGGATTACACCAAAAAATGGTTTATTCTGGTGGCAAGCAGATAGACTATTGCTAGCCACTCCGTTTCTTGGACGTCCCACCCTCTCTGTCCCTTCAGTTTATAATTCAATAGTTTTTTAGGGATGCGGCAGACGTCCATTCGGTTAAACCATTTTAGCCGGTATTGGACGATCGTATCGAGTGTATTAGTAATATTCAGTTTCTGAATGTCGAAAAGATATCAAAATTTCTTTTGCGGTCTTGAAGAGTATATGTCCTGCCACATGCCTGAGAAATCTCATTTCGGATGTTTGAGTACGACTAGTCTGAGGCTTCTTTAAAGTCCAATGCTCAGATCCATAGAAAAGTGTGGGGAGGCCACAACCTTGTAGATATTTGCCCTATCGTACGTCACAATACACTGATCAAGCCCAGTCTGGGATCTCTTACGTATTTCTCTAAGCCCACAAAGTTACAAACAAACCCATAATTTAAAACAAACTTTTACCAGTACAATTAACACCATGCCCTTAACAAAAAATTAGGAGCTTTGTTCTAGATCTGATGATGTCAGAGATGACGAAAAGCTTTCCCTAAACAAAAAGTGTAGCAGTTTAGCAATTTTATAAAAGAAATAGTAAAAAATTAGGAATTGAAAGATAAAACACAAAAAAATATTTAAGTACAACACAATTTTTACAGTTTTACAACACAAATACTATATTTTATTTCATTGTAACGATCCTGTTACCTAATCACATAAAACAATTTTTCAAAGTTTTGAATTACTTTGAAACGGGGTGAATCTTACATGCTTTGTATCTGTACGTATTACAGTGCATTCTAAGTAGAATTCCAATTGCTGTAGTAAACTATAGACTTGTGTTTACTTTTTTGCCTCACACTGTTCAATCATTTTTGCAAGCCAGGTTCCGTCATTTGTGCGTGTCTATCAGCACCTAGCGACGCTGGGCGCTGACTCGAGGCACAATAACTAAGTCTAAGTCGAGACGAACAGACGAAATATGTGGGCAAAGCCCCTAATGTATTTGGTGGAAGTGAGACAATTGAAGTGGTCGGTACATGCACGTAGGGCACATGATGTAAGAATAATAGGACAGTACCCTAAAGTAAAGCCGGGAAGTCAGAGACCAAGAGGACGGCCAAGGATGACGTATCAGTCATACAGTAAGAGGTTAGGACAGGAGCGTGGGAAGTGTTTACGGAAACCGTATGTATGTGTGGGCAGGGATGGATAGGGTCGATGGACGGAGGTTCTCTATAACCTGACTCTGACAGGCAATGGGGATAAATAAAGAAGAAGTTTTTGAAAGAAAAAAACATAAAATTACGAATGCCAGTTGGAAAATCTAAACGTGCCTGAAATAAAATCTTTCTCTTCACGTAGAAACGTAAACTGTCATATTATTCGTGAACATATAAGATTTTTAAACAGGAGATATAATGCTTTGTGGGAAATATAACTATAAAATTATTTCTCTGCGTATAATTACAAATTTATGTAATTTAAAATTTTAAACATATAAACAAATTAAACTACAAATAATATAAATCTACATTTCAAACTAAAAAAATCGTATACATGAGTGTTCATAGTACCACTTGATGGCCGTTTACACGCTACTGAATCTTTCGCAGTAAAATTTTTCTAACTGATATTATTGAACAATCAAAAACACAGAAATATATGCAAACCAAACCAACAACTATTGCCACATGTCGGCAAAAAATTATCAATTCTGTACTTACTGTATGTAATTTTTGTAACACCCAAACAGAACAAAGCCAGTACTCACCTCCAAACAAAAGATTACATTAATGATTTTATCATCGACTTGTTGTTATTTAAGAAATTGCCTTATTAATAGTTAAATAAATAAATTTCTTAAATAAATAATTGACTTATTTAAGAAATTGACTTCTTATTTAAGAAATTGACTTATTAATAGTTTACTTACGATCAAGATAGAGATACAGAAAATAAAGAGACGAATTTCACAAGAATGTGTGGAACGATTTGGAGAACGTTGGGAAAGAAATTTAGAAAAGATACCCAAATAAAATTTTACAAAACAATGGCAAACCTACACTACTGTATGCTTCTGAAACTTGGGTCATAAAGAAAATAGACGAACAAAAGATACAAACACCAGAAATAAAATTTCTGAGATCAGTTAAAAGGTGTAATAGACAAGATCATATAAGAAATGAGGAGATAAGAAATGATTTAGATATTTTTGCAGTTAATGGAAGCATGAAAGAATACAGAAGAAAATTGATTCAACACATCACTAGAATGGAAAAAAATAGAATACCGAAGACAGCGAAAGATTACAACCCTAGAGGCAGAAGAAAAGTAGACCTAAGAAAAGGTGGACTGTGGAATAGGAACAGGCCGCTAAAGCTAAAACCGTTAAGAAGATGATGATGGTGATAATAGTCTATACGCTATAGTAACATACATACGCGTAATTATGTTTATGTATGATACAGTATCATTGATACTTGATTATTTTATAACATAATTTGTTTTACAGTAATGAGTCACTTTTACGACGTACGTTTTGCAGTTACTATTCATAAACTAATAACTACATACATACACAGGCTTTATTGAAAGTATAAACATAGAAATATTGCTACGCAGAGGTAATAGTAGGCCGACCGCTTCGGTGAATGAGTGCGTGACGCAGAATTACGCAATGCTGTGGATTGTTCTAGGTCATTCAAGATGACCTAAACGACTACAGATGTTAAACGACTTACCTACCCGCATTGAGGCCCGCTATCTCACTTCAATGCAAGGCGGAGGAGGTTTAAATACTGCATTTCAATAGATGGCTTGAACTCTCATAACACTAGTCAACAACAACAAAATCATTATTTTGTTTCCTGACTAAAATTAGCTAATTTTGACTGTTTATTGGGTAAGAAAAAAGAATATAACTGACAAAAACTTTTTTTAGCTCCTGTTTTATTGATATACTGTCCTTAGTAGCCTATATACGAAGTAACAATCTCCGGAGCAAAAATAACATTTAAATATTTTAGATTATACAATATAAAAAAAAATAAATTTACATACAAAATGTTTATAAAATGATTACATAGTCTAAAGAAAAGAAAATGAATTCTTTAAAAGTTAATATTGTTATTAAAATGGTTCATTATTAATGTTTTTCTTGATTGTTTTTACGTTTCCGAACGCTTCCTTTTAGCTTACCGCTTGTGCTCTTGGTCTGAAGCATCCCTTGCTAATGTCCAGCAGTAATGCTAATCTGCAAGCATGGACACGTCCCATTTGCCCTGCTACCTCTACTCCATGGCGGCGATCCCTTGGTGAAATCTTTCACCATGTTTGTCACTTATGTGTCCACAATTGTCAGGGAAGAAATCCAAATACGAGTGGACAAAATGAATTTTTAAAGAAATATTCCATCCTAACTTATGGTATTTTTCCAAAAGCTCATTTATATTTTAAACATAGTTTTCAGCCCTGTTCTTGCCTAAAAATCTCTTAACTACTTTTTAAAATGTTTCCCAAGCCGGTTTCTTATTGGTGTTAAGTCCACTTTTGAACTTTTCATCTTTCATCAGCTTTCTGATTTGAGGGCCAACAAAGATGCCTTCTTTGACTTTGGTATCACTTAGTTGAGAAAATTTTCCTCTAAGATATTTAAAACCCTCACAGTCATCTGGCAGTATTTGATAGTCTTGTGAAGGGTTAGCCACCGGAAGACTACCACCATGTGGGACGGGACGAATAGCTGATGGAATATTCGGATATTCTGCAGTCCACTTTTTTTCTTTGAAATACCATCCTGTAAAGGCGATGTCATACAGAAATAACAGTCATTTACATGATTTGTTGGTTCTTGCCATATCACCGTTACAACAAAGTTCATTGAACGTCTCTTTCCAGTTAACCAACTACGAAGATTCACTGAACATATATTGCAACAAACGTAAGGCGCCCATAATTTGTCTTGATCCTCTATCTTGACTTCAAAGTAATGAAAGTAGGCTGTTTTTATTAGCTGTGTTATAGGCCGTTTCTGAGCAGAAAATGTCACATCACCACGTACATAGCAAAAAGTTGTCAGCACTATCAAAGCATTTGAGAGTTATTTTCACAGTTTCTAGACACAATATAAGGAAGAAAAGAAAATATCACCAACACTCACTAACATTACAATGCAATTAGACGAAAACTAACCTCACATGACAATAAAAGAGGTCTCAGACAGATCTGCCAACCTTAAAAAATTAAATTTCCCAGTTTGAAACGAAAATTCCCTTAACTACGCTTAAACTGTTGGATCTGGAAAATAAGAGCTAACTAACCATTTTAAAGGTTAAATTAGTTTTTTATAACCTAAAGGAAATACAAAATTGCTACTTTCAAGCCGGAAACATTTTTGCTGTTGAACAGTGTTATCAGTGAACTTTGATTTACTTTGTTACGCAATTGCGGTACGTTCTCCAACAATGGAGTGTGTCGTTCTACGTGTTTCGCGGCTATCCCAGCTGTAATGTGTGTGTGTGTGTGTGTGCGTGTGCGTAATGGGTACTGCTGCTACTTTGAGATGAAAGACAATTACGTGACACTTACCATGCGTCAACACTCGAGGCTGTTCCAGACTGCACCGGTCCGCGCACTGTGTTCCAGGACAGACACGACCACTGTTTCTGTTTCTAATGGACTCGAGAGCCCCATGTAATAGGCACTTGTTTAACACGTCATCCAAAAAGTGACAGATTATTCTGGCATCTGAGCGGGATATAAATATAAGCATCCAGCGACGGTCAGTTCATCAGTTTACGTCGGGCGATTTACTGAGTGTGTCGCAAGTCACAAGTGGTTATTATTAGTGAGAAGTGATTATTGTTCGGGACTCTGTTAGTTGACGTTATTATTTCGTGTGGACAAGTTCAATTTGAATTGTTGTAAGAGTATAATCTTGTTGAATAACTTGGTGATTACAAACTCTTATTTGTGATTAATAAAAGCTGGTGATTAGTGACTTCATTAGTGTCTGTAATTTGTTTCCACTGTACCATACGAAGATCAGAGTGAGACTGTCGTAAGAATATTTCCCATTTTATATCCTTAAATGAACAGACGTCAATGAACTTTAGAACAGTAAATAATAGATATATTTGTAAACCATTTCTCTTATACTTGGGCACTGATGAAAGAATAGTAGAGGTAGTTACATGCCTTTGAGTTGTGAACAAGGAAAATAATGGAAATGATTTCATAGAAGGATACAGTGAGAAGTGAGGAGGTGCGGTGAGAGAAAAGAAGAGTGTTAGATATCATCAAGGTCAGAAAAGAAATTGTTTGGGGCCCTGTATGTTCGGCAAAGACAAGGGGTAATGTGGTGGCAGAAATACTCGAGGATCTGGTAAATGGGAAGCGGAAACAGGACGGAGGTGATTCTAGACGATAGACGATATACAGATGCGATATCAGGAAATGAAGAGACTAGTCTATGATAGGAAAGCGTGAAGGGCGTATGCCCCTGCAAGACCTATCTTTTTTTTTTCAATTTATTGCAGCTTGTAATCTGTTCGACTAAGCGAACATTGAACAGATTGATTGACAAAACTCAAACTTCGTTATGAAGAGCTGTCCAATGATAGCTCTTCTTGTTTTTGTTAACAGATTAAACAGATACACAAATTACAAGACTAAATGGCAAAAACATGTGAAGAAATGAACAAAAATCACTTCCACTTGCTGCTGACATGATACAATAAATTCAAAATGTTAAACGCTGGGCCTAAAAGGCAGATATATACTGGTTGACATTAACACTTAAGGTTGAGATGAACACAGATACAAATAAGGTACAGGATATTACAGAATACATAACACAGACATTACAATACAGACAATACAGAGTACACATATTCGTTGAAACTGAAGGGTAAGTCTAACATTTTATGCCTTTTTAGTCTGTAAATATCTGCACCAATATCTAACAAATTGATCGCTAGTGGTTAGGATGCTTTTCTAATTTAGAGATATGTTTCCTGCAGAGGGGCACGATTTCTTCTCTCAAAGCTGGAACTTTGTGGTCTCGGTGTATAGAGTTGTTGGAAAACACTCTGCTCATTGGGCAGAAAACACATGGTGATGGTGATGATGATGTGAATCATTTTGTTGGCTAACGTCCAGCTAAGAGCACCCGTTTAAAACTGATCAATTGTGTATCCCAACGTACCAGTAGTCGATAGACATTAGCAAAAACGGTTTAAAATAAACCGAATAAAACGCGCGTTACAGGTACAGCAGTGAGAAACGACATTCCTTACCGCCTGAGACAAAGTCTTGCTAATTGACACGCGCACAACTGAACACCGCACCGTGTAGCACCCGGCTGACTAACGGTAGTTAAATTAAACTACAACAGTTCACTACCAGTTTGCGCGGTTAACAAAGAAACCAACGTGAATGCAACCATTGTGCCAGCAGGAAGTTGTACTGCTGTTGTCTGCTGTAGTCTATTCATAAAAAGTAATGCACTATTGACGCAGAAATAACAGCGCGCTAACGGCCGCGTGTACACGGGGCAATACCGACTAATGAAGTTATGTGTGTGTGTTTGTACGCGCTCGCTGTTGTTGAGGAATGTGAATTCTATAAACATTGTATTGCTAAGCTGACGAGATATACACCGTAGCATGGCCGGCTCTAGTAGAAGGCCGGAATATTAAACAAAGCAACACTGGAACCACCTAATATTTAGATAATTTATGGAACCAACTAAATTTTTTTTTGTATTTATTTATTTATATAACAACTGAGTACTACCCATCTAGTAATTTACATTTCATAATTGAAGACACTAGTCAAGAGTATAACCCATTGGCTATAATCTCCCCATTTATCTAATATCCATTAGATCAAGTGGTTTAGTTCGTCTCAGCCTTTTAGCTGCATTAGTTGTACCCAGCAGGCGCCGTATCCCAGGGTGTACATGCTGCAAGACGCGTTGCCCAAGCTTCACTGCCTGCTTTTTTATTTCCTCAATGACAAGTTGAATTTTTAAATCCCTGTGTATGTTGTCGTTTCTTACGACTTATCAACAATGCAACGAAGCACCTTGTTTTGAAATGTTTGAATTATATTTATGTTCGATTCCTTTGCACAGCCCCAGAGCTGTATCCCATAGGTCCAGATAGGCTTTAGCACTTGCTTATACAACAGCAATTTATTATGGATTGACAGCTGGGATCGTCTTCCCAAGAGCCAATACATTTTCCTGAACTTTAGATTCAACTCCTGCTTTTTCTTTTGGACGTGCTCCTTCCATTTAAGTTTTGCGTTTAATGTCATTCCTAAATATTTAGCTGTATTAGCATAAGGAATTGGTAATTAATTAATTGTAACTAGTATCCGATGACCAATCTTTAGATTTGTAAAATTTACATTGACTGACTTGATCTCATTTAATCTAATGCGCTATTTTTTGGTCCATTTGCTCACACCATCAGAGGCTCTTTGAAGTTTTACTACAGCTTCTTCAATTTTATTTCCAGTAGCTACAATTGCAGTATCATCTGCAAAGGTGGCAATGGTTGCATCTTCTACAGTAGGAAGGTCCCTTGTATATAACAAATACAAGACCGGTCCCAAAACACTACCCTGCGTAACTCCAGCTGCTATTTTCTTCAGTTCAGAATATTCTCCTTCATATTTCACTCGAAAATGTGTCTGTCAGTTATGTATGGTTTGAGTGTTACACATAACCACATAACTTATGTATTTCAATAATCAAATTGCGTCATTTTTAATTGCCGGTTAACAAGCAGTTTTATAATTCTTAATTTTTTGCAAATTAAAAGTTTATTTTGTAAAATACTGTTATATTATTTAAGAAATATAATAATCAAGTCATTCATATGATACGAATTCAATAATTCGAACAAAATTAAATCATTAGGCATAACACTAATTCACTAATTTCTTCAACTTAAACGTATAGTACTAAGTGCGCACAGACCTATAAATTAGATTTAGCTATAAATAGGAATACTCATGATTTTGGTAATGCTATGAAATTAAATTAAAATATAACATGTTCACTTTAGCTATTTTATTTCACTATGCTTATAGGCCTCAGACGCAACGTTGCCACCTTTAATATTCCGGGCTTCTACTAGAGCTGGCATGCCAGAGTGCGTCAGGTAAATCCGGACAAAATTCAATTTGAATTTCCCACTACATTTAACTTCAGCAGTAGTTGATTGTTGGCGTTTAGGTAAGCCAGTTGTATGTGTAAGACGTGCATAATCTCAAAATGGGTGAGTTTGTGAGATCGACGAGGGACGGTAATTGAAGCCCTTTGCGCCGGGTGTTCGCCGACTGAAATTACTCGCTTCTTCGGGTACCCCAGATCGACCGTTTATGACATCGCGCAAAACTATGCGGACGCGAAGAAGCCGGTAGAAGGTTCTGCTAACCCGGCAAGGCAAAGACATTCAAGAGAGAAGCACCCCAAGTGTCATCCAAAATGTTCAAGATCTCATTTCGGAAGACCCAGGGGTGCCGCTTTGTAAATTGTCCACCACACTTGGGGCGAGTGAGGCCACCATGCGTCGGATCGCAGAAAAGGACCCGATACACACGTCTTATGTTATCTAGGTTCAATAAATGCTGCCTGAGGTCAAGATTTGCTTCTTCGTCATTGAAGAACGAAGCTGCGGGTCGCCTCAGGTTTTTTTCTGATGAGCAGATTTTTACTTTTGATGCAAAAGTGAACCAGAGGAACGGCCGTTTGTTTGGTTGCCCATAATCTTGAGGATGTACCTGTAGTAGCCAGGACAAAGTTTCCGGCCAGTGTTCACGTCTTAAGCGTCGTGTCCAGTGGGGGTGACGTCATGGCGCGACATTTTTTTAAAAAGGGAGAAACCATCATGATGGACGTTTACCTTCAGATTCTGAGAACTGTAGTGAAGCCATAGACAGAAACTGTGGCCTCCGGAAGACCGTACATCTTTCAGCAGGACGGTACACCGGCTCACACAAGCCATTTAGTGCAGAACTGGTTTTCCGATAACATGGATGCATTATGGTCTAAGAAATTCTGGCCTCCTAATAGTCCTGATTATTATCTTATAATAGCCCCCTTGATTATTATCTTTAGGGCGTTATTGAAAGGGTGTCTAACAAGTCCAGGCACCCCAACGTGGCAACCCTTCGGGTCAGTACTGAGGCAGCATTCTCGGATTTGGACAAGGGGCAGTTGAAGAGTGTCGAGGCAGTGGTCTCAACAAACGGGGGTTATATTGAATAATACAACTCAGGAAGGGTTTCTTAAACAATGTACAAAAAAGTGCTTTTGGTAAGTTTAAATTTTTAATGAATAAACAAGTGTTTTAATAAACGGTTTGTTTTGTCCGGATTTAGCTGACGCCCCTGATAACATTCGCGCCTTCGTGCCACTTTGCACGCGTTGTATGGCCGGCAAACTTACGCAATGTTCTCTAAGTTTCTGAACACGCCTTCCACCAGACGTTTGTCGATTATTCTGTCGGCATCCATGTCAAGCCGGCCACGTATCACCCCACACAGCCGATGAATGACAGCTCGTTTCGGAAGCGACAAAAAATGTCCAATACGTAATTCAAAGAAATAGAAAAATACATAAAAGAACTCCAGATTAGTCACCAGGACATTGAAGAATGCTTGCCACTCGAAAAGAAATTGAAAAATGCCCAAGTTTTTAGGAAAAACCCAAGAAGAGGACAAGTGTCATCGAAAGTAATGAGAGACATCGATCAAGAATGAAGGAGACGAGGAAGAGAGAGGAGGAGAAGAGAGGAACCAGTTGAACCAAAACGTAGTCCACAGTGGCTCATATGCAAAACACAAGACAAAGTAATAAGAAAAAAGTAGGAATAAATAAATTAAGATTAAACAACTACGCTTCAGGGAATAAGTAATAAATATCCAAACATACAATGATAGAGAAGTTGGCTCAAGACTTTGAAGACATAGCGTACATGACTAGAAAATTGATACAGGAATGTCAGAAAGGGGGACTAAAGGTAAATATGGATTAAAAAAAATACATGGCAATAGGTGCCCTTTATCAAGACTTGATATTGGAGGAAGACATGGGGAAGATTTCATATACAGAGGAATATGAGTATTTAGGGGTAAAAATTACGGCCAGTGGGAAGCAAGGCAAAGAAATACAATCCAGAACTAATTTGGAAAAGATAGCTATATCTACATTAAATTGAATCCTATGGGATAAGCAAATTACAGCAGAAACTAAAACCAAAATATTTAAAACCATTTTAGAAGTATCATGACTTACGGCTCAGACAAAAGAACAAAATTAATGACAACAGAGATGAACTTTTGGAGACGTTCGGCAACAGTATCTGGCCGTGAGAAAATTAGAAATAATATCATTAAGGACAGAGTGAATGTGAAAAATTCAATTGTTGATTTTATCTAAACAAAAATGGTATGAACACACGAAACGAATGGCACGGGAAAAACTGCTAGGACAGTTATGGAATGGACCCCACCAGGAAGAAGGAAAAGAGGAAGACTACCTATCACTTGCATAGAAGAAATTCAGACTATATTGACGGAACGAGAAATTGAATATCTTTGGACTGACAAGCAGCAGTGGAAGATGAGAATTCAATCACTTCTGTAATCTTTGGTTCCGGAAAATGTGTAAACATTGTACAACCGGCATAATAATAAGCACTTTACTCTTGTTAAAACGTAAAACGTTGCAGGTAAACTATCCCTTCCCCTTAACAGATCTTCACAAAATCAATAGGCCTTGAGTCCCCTACAACTCGGGCACACATGCAAAAATTATTTGATTCTGTTTGAATTTGCGGCAGTTATCATTCCCCATAGAAAAAATTCTACACACCGAAAGACTCTCAGAGACTTTTCGGAAAATGACTTTCCTTCATGTTTTGAGGGCAGTACATTTAGAATCAGCCCTTATATCGAACACGCTTTTCGCGATCACCATACTTCCTTTTGCTTACGGAACATGGAAGTAAAAAGTAAGAATAAATAAGAATTAAGATTATTTTATATGTAAGATTAATTAAATAAATAAATTAATAATTAAATATTAAATAATTAATTATATAAAATAAATTCTAGCATTGAATTATAATTTAGACAAACTAGAAATATTGGAAAGGCGAATTATTAGGAAAATGTTAGACCCACGAAAAACTTCAGATAGTTGAAAATTGAGAAGTAACGATTAAATATATCAACGTATAGAAAATATAACAGAAACAGTGGAAAAAGAAGACTAGTATTTTTTGGACATTTATATAGAATGGAGGACAATAGATTAACAAAACAGATCTTCAAATATCTGTGGGGAAAGAAGTCAAAATCAAGTTGGTGTAAAGAAGTAAAAAAGGATTTAGAACAAAATAATATAAACGTAATATAAATTATAAAAATAATATAAATATAAGGATTTATAAAATAATATAAAGAAGCAATTGAAAGAGAAGTTTTTTCGGGCAAATGTCTTATATGGAAGGAGTCTAGGGCAGGAGAAAGAAAAACGCATGTTCAAAGTGGACTGAAGACAGGAAGAAGAGACACAGTGAAAAGATGAAAGAATAATGGAGAAAAAAGAACAAGGAATAAAGAATTGAAATTTGCATGTACTCTTTAGATGGCTGATACAAAAAAAAAAGGTTAAACAACTACGTTTCAGGTAATAAGTAATGAAATATCCAAACATACACTGAGAGAGAGAGAGAGAGAGAGAGAGAGAGAGAGAGAGAGAGAGAGAGAGAGAGAGAGAGAGAGAGAGAGAGAGAGAGTGATCAAAGTAAGAGAATACATGTACGTATGCGCGTGCGTCAAAACACACACCACGTGTATGGACGTGTATATTATATGAGCACACAGCGTGTATTACATACAGTACGCAATCGATACAGTGTGCGTGTGAGTTCGCTGTTACGCGGAATGCCTGTCAAGTGTCAATTTTTCACGGAGGGCAGATGACGTTGTAGCGCGCCGCTTATAACCGAACAAAAACCACAAAATGAGTTTTCCCAGTTTCTCCATTTTTCACTTTCCCGCGACTGACAGCGCCCGGACTGTCAAAAGTGGCATTGAAGTATTCATGTTCTCTTTTCTGGTTGAACGGATAAAACTAATCTTGCACGTAGGTAGTAGTTCACCTAGCCGACTCTACCTGCCGTTTGTACTAGGATTTATACCTCCATACAATGAACTGGTCATGTATCAACTTGATATTACCTAGTTATCACACACACACACACACACACACACACACACACACACACACACACACACACACACACACACACACACACACACAGCCAAAACTGTTATAACCAGTTGAAAATGGTACACAACTTTTTCCACTGTTTCCAATGTCTTCTTCTTCTTCTTCTTCTTCTTCTTCTTCTTCTTCTTCTTCTTCTTCTTCTTCTTCTTCTTCTTCTTCTTCTTCGTCACAGCTTAGACTGTTTAGTCTGTTCCGGCTCCAAACTGGTCGGACCATCTCATCTTGGGTCTTCCCAGGCTTCTCTTCCCTTTCGGCTGATACAACAAGGCTACCTTGGGAAATCTGTCACTGCCCATTCTGCTAATGTGTTGTTTCCAGCTTTCTCTATACTTATTAATGATTCCGTTGGCTTCTTCAACTTTCAGTTCCTCTTATCTGATTGTTACTTTTCATATCTAAGTTTGTGTACCCAGCTGTTTTAGTGGAATATCAAAAAATTAAAACTATATACAGGCAACAAAAACAGAGATTTAATTAAGAAAGTTGTGTTAGTGGTTATAATCACAAACAAAATTAACACTGTTGCACACCACTATAGAAAAATTATTCCGATTATCGCTTTCAAGCTTCACAGTTCATCATCAGATCGGAAATAACAATAATAGCTATTATTATTATTAACAGAACAATAGCAATAATAACAAACATAATCCTATTATTGTTATTTCCGATCTGATGATGAGCTGTGAAGCTTGAAAGCTCTATTCGGAATAATTTTTCTATAGTGGTGTGCAACAGTGCTAATTCAATTAGATTGCTGCCACATTCCAATATTAATTTAGTACCACATTCATTATGATTTGCAAGCACTGACTCAGGCTATAAGACCGCTTTTCAAACTCGCTCTGCACAATTAAAGTAAGTTTTCAAAAAATTCTTTTTAAATAAAACAAAAGGTTGGCGGTTAGGGGAATGATCACTAGATATGGTGGGTACCGGGGAAACAAAATGCCCGGGGCGGACCAAAACTAGCAGCTGCTGCCTTATTGTTGTTGGATATTGGTTTATCAAAGGCTGCAGGAAGTAAATCTAGATTTAAAATTGCCTGGTCCTCCAGGTTGGGGGTTAATGAAATGGGCCGACTCAACATTCACTGGAAAAAAGAAAATGTTATAAAACCAAATAGATTGGAGCCGGATGGATTCAATAACGGAAAAAAGTAAGATGTGAATTCAATCACTTCTGTAATCTTTGGTCCCGGAAAATGTGTAATCATTGTACAGCCAGAATAATAATAATAAATAATACAAAAGCTTAATTTGCAGTTTACATAATAGGATACACACAAACACATAATGCAAGCATTGTTTAACGATGCATAATATTTCATCAACAACGGCACTACCGTTCAGTAACACAACACGCCTCCACTGAATAGATACTAATTGATATGCTAGTGAATGAGGAAATAAGTCCGTTGAATATGGGTTTCATTTTACTGATCGGTTTTTTGCTTCACTTAATTTTTTACGTGATTAGGTTTCATTCTGTTTGAATCTATACTCGAGTTCTATTTTATTTTTTTCAAAGCACGCGTAAACAATTCATCCTCTTTGTTTTCTCTCTTCGCGCTTTGCAGGCAGTGGGCTGGAGGAAGATAATATTATTAGTGGTATAATTATACTGTTTATATTGTATTAAGTAAACGAACTATTGCGCGGCAGGAATAATAACCGAGTACACGTGTGTGTGTGCGCGCGCGCGCGCGCGTTTACAATACATTTCTGCAGCTCGTTTAATTTTGTTGTTCGTATTTTCCGGACGATACAGCATTCTCCGTCTCTCTTTGTCTCGACCTACACTCTGACGTTTTCCTCACTACACGGAATATGCCGTGTGATATTACACAACGTAATAAATACTATAAACTGTTATTAGCTAACTACGAGGATTATTCAACAGAAACACGCGTTTATAGGCTGTAAAGCATTTTGTATTCAACCATTTTAAAAGAAGTCTCCATTAACATTGAGTCATAAGTCCCACTGTTGCACTAATCTGTAGATTCCCTGCCGATTTGAACCGCCCGCCGTCCTTTTAGTGATTTCTTTAATGGGCCATAACTAATGGTCGCCATCATCCGAGAGGTTTGAAAGCGCTTAGTTAAAGTATAATTACGTGTTACTGGTTGCAATATAAGTGTAGTAAAAATTAGACTTAACCACTAAATTGTGTTTATCTTTTAAAGCAATAAGTTGTCTCAGTTACGTCTGACGGTCACATCCTGCAGCTCAGTGATTTCCTTTGTAAGATCTTGGAGGGAAGAAGTGGTGGAAAGATGGGAAGAGGAAGTGACCAAGGGTCTCTTATTTTAACAAATTTGCTCAGGGTAATTAATTGCAAGTCTTGTACTGAACTGTAGAGATTCACTTAAGAAAGGAACACCTATCGCTGCAGAGACAAGGCGTGGCCTTTATAATGTAATGAGTCTGACTCTTCTGTAATGAACAGGATTGCATTCAGTTGAAATTTACTGAACTGTAAACGGCTTATATAAAGATAACAAAATAACAACGCACTAACAAATTACCAAGGTCAGCCTTACGGGTTGAATTGCCGTAAATATATACGAAATAAAGATTTCATCATCATCTTCACAACACGGCATAACAACATCTTCTGTCAGCATAGACTTTATACCACGGCCTAACACCCCGGGCAATAATGTTTCCAACTAGGGCCTAGGGCCTACGTGTAGTGTTAACAATCCAAAATTTCAATAATGTTTCCAACTAGGGCCTATGGCCTACGTGTAGTGTTAACAATCCAAAACTTCAATAATGTTTCCAACTAGGGCCTATGGCCTACGTGTAGTGTTAACAATCTAAAATTTCAATAATGTTTCCAACTGGGGCCTACGTGTAGTGTTAACAATCCAAAATTTCAATAATGTTTCCAACTAGGGCCTACGTATAGTGTTAACAATCCAAAATTTCAATAATGTTTCCAACTAGGGCATATGGCCTACGTGTAGTGTTAACAATCCAAAATTTCAATAATGTTTCCAACTAGGGCATATGGCCTACGTGTAGTGTTAACAATCCAACATTTCAATAAGGTTTCCAACTAGGGCGTGCGTGTAGTGTTAACAATCCAAAATTTCAATAACGTTTCCAACTAGGGCCTACGTGTAGTGTTAACAATCAAAAATTTCAATAATGTTTCCAACTATGGCCTACGTGCAGTGTTAACAATCCAAAATTTCAATAATGTTTCCAACTAGGGCCTACGTGCAGTGTTAACAATCCAAAATTTCAAAATTTTTGGACAGAAGGACTTAAAAAAAGAGATTGAAAATTTGAAATACTGTGAAAATAAACAGTGTATTACACTAAAAGAAAATTAACACAAATTCGAATATTTCGTTTTTTTAGTGTTTATGGTATGAGTGTTTACTGTTACTGTTATGGTACTAAATGAATAGTAGGCCTATTTATTTAGGTATAGGGAAATATATTTTTATCCTATTTATATCCTATAGGAAATGGTGATTTTTGTAATTTTTCACATAATTGGAAAATTATCGAATATCAAAATTTCATTATCTTCACAATATAGACAAGGTGCTGCCTTTTACGCCTTCAAAGATCCTCCAGCAATCTCTTCCTGGGTTTACTCACACACCTGTGTCCTATAGTTTTGTATTTCCAGACTTGTTTGGCCAGTCTGGAATGTGACATTCTACCTAAGCGTTCTTTCCACCGTTGCTTGTAATCTTTTAATTTTTTATTTAAGTTAAAAAACTTGTTCATTTCAACAAGTGAAATAAAGTTCTTGAGGAAAAGCAAAGGTTGCACCCTTATAGATCAAATACGAAATGAAGATATAAGAACTGAGCTAAATGTAGATCTATATTCTGTGGCCAGCAGAATAAGGGAAGGACAAATAAAATGGTGGCAGCATATCGAGAGAATGGAAGATATGAGGCTACCTAAACAAGTAATACGATACAGACCTCAGGGAAGACGTGATATAGGTAGGCTAAGGAAGAGATGGCTTTGGTGAAGTCGGAACAGGCTGTAAGCCTACACCTTGACGTGGAGAAGAAGAAGAACTTAAAAACTTACAACTCTCCTCTTATGGCCTCATTCTTTATACGTTTTAGCTCCTCTTAAGAACGTCATTTCCGAGGCTTGTACTGTCTTGTTTCTTTGTTTGTGTCCATAATTCACACTCATAGTACAGTATAGGGACTGGCCATAATGGAGAACCATACATGACTTCCATGTTCTAAGATTTATATTTAACAAGAAGCAGAGCTAGATATGATGACAAAACATTAAATAAGTGGATGCTTGAGTTCTGAAGAAATTACGTATCAGCTAAAATACGTATCACGTATCACCTCCATGTCAGGTGGGTGAAGACTATCCTCAACCTTCGTGAGGAAGGACTGTACTTTTGGATAAAATGTTTGTAGGTCGAATGAAGAGCTGTCCAAAGGGAGGTGTGATCTGATTCCTGTAATGACATTGTACTCTCGCTGCGAGTTATCGGCCGAGGGTGAATAATGTCTATAGTGTTATCGAAGTCTTTCCTGTCATTACGATATTAGTCATTCTTCTTTTTAAAATCGAGTCTTTCTTTCTTTCCATTCGTCTTCTGATTTCCTGAACGACGATTCTGTTCACCCGTATAATTATAAATTTCTCAGCAAAACATTTCTCCCTTAATACGTTTGTGTCTTCTGTTTAACACCCACCATTCTGATCCATGTTATGACGCCATATTCCACACAGGCTAGTAAATAACTAGCCATCAGGGAGGTCAAAATATTTTCCAGGAGGGGCAAACAATTTTCCAGAAGAGAAAATATTTATATATTTTTCATAGATACACACATGCACATATTAGTTTGTAATTTTTATATCATATTAGAAATAACTCCAGAGATTGTATTAATTTATTAAAACATTTATTGCTTCAAAATATGCATAAAATTAATGGATTGTAGAAGTTAATGTTTAATCTCCATTACGTAGTGCTCCAGTTTCCAAAGTTTTAATATTATGATGTCCGTAATCATTACATCAGAGCAGGTTTTAGTGTGTATGAGGGTACATCTTGGACAACAATTTTCAACATTCCCTATTGAGCGTTGCTCAGAGTAAAGCTGCGAATCTACAGTGTACGCTTTACAGAACAAACACGCGGAAAAGAAGGAGAGTTCCGAAATCTCTCATGGACCCTGAGCATCTTGCAGAGGGTTCATTCCCTAAAGACTAAAAGTCTGTCTATGAACCGTTCTTCTGTAAACACGTGCAGTTACACTGGCCAGCGATCCACAGGAAGCAAATCGCTGTCCACGCTGGACATCTTTTCGGCTTGCACGGGATGGGTTGGTGTGGGTTTCGGCATTTTGCATTTAAAAAGCATGCAAACGGAAGAAAATAAACACTAGTGAGGCCAGAAATAACGCGAATTGTGTGTGTGTCCTGCCTGCCTTTTTATTGCAGTGATCACAATAATAAAACTTTGAAAACGTAAACATTAGGTAATTGAGATATGCCTGCCTGCCACGAACGATACGTTTTCACTCATACGAGATTTAAATTAAAATGAAAAATATATAATTTTATTGCCAGGCAACAAAATTATTTTATTTTTGACAATTACCATTGTTTGAAAAAGTTTAAATGAATTTTCAAGTACTTTACTCTTGTTAAAACATAAAAGGTTGCAGGTAAACTACCCCTTTCCCTTAACCGATCTTCACCAAAATAAATGAACCTTGAGTCCTCTACAATTTAGGGACGTGTGCAAAAAATTATTTGATTCTGTTTGAATTGCGGCTGTTATCGTTCGTCATAGAAAAAATTACCCTTGTTAAAACATAAAACGTTGCAGGTTAACTACCCCTTCCCCTTAACCGATCTTCACCAAAAACAATAGGCCTTGAGTACTCTACAATTCAGGACTGTATGCAAAAAGTATTTGATTCTGTTTGAATTTGCGGCTGTTATTGTTTGCCATAGAAAACATTCTACACACAGACACTTTTCGAAAAATGACTTTTCTTCATGTTTTGAGGGTAGTACAATCAGAATCAGCCCTTATCTCGAACACGATTTTTTTCTCCATGACCATACTTCTATTTCCTTATGGAACATGGAAGTAAAACGGATTTAGAAAAAAAAATAATATAAGCGCAGAAGAAACAATTGAAGCAGAAGTTTGACGGGCAAAAGTGTTAAAAATGGAAGGAGTCCAAAGTAGGAGAGAAAAAAACACAGGTTCAAAGTGGACTGAAGACAGGAAGAAGAGACATAGTGAAAAGATGAAAGAATATTGGAGAAGACGAAAAGAACAAGGAATAAAGAAGTGAAATTGGTATGTGGTCCTAAGATAGCCGATACAAAAAAAAGATTTATTTATGGAAATAAATCTTTCCATATGCAACTAACATTCCTGCAGAGTGCAATGACTTATAAAGTAAATACAGATTACTTGGTACGTCAATATATTGCACTCCAAAAACTGCTTATCCTAGTCGATCGATGATAGGAAGTGCAAGCTGAGCTGAGGCGAGGCACAACGCTGTGGAGCCTCTTGTCCTTGGCCCAGTGCTGCGAGAGACTGACTGAGACTCGAGTGCTCTTCAGGCGTAATCCCGAGTTTAACATCAGACGTCTACTGTACGTTACAACACAAGCCCCATTGTTACCGGCTCAGCTCAGCAAACACCAGCAAGTAATGACTCCTCGCAGTCTACGTCTGCCTCCAATATAAGATGTAATTTAAACACTATGACTTTATTTATTCGTAGCGGGGTTTCCATTCTGTTGAACTAAGGGTTCAATAGACGAAGGTTTTTAGCCAACAGTTAATTTAACATTCACATTACAAGAAGAGATTTTCTATGCTTTAGAAACATTGACGTCTAGAAAAATGTACTGTACGAGAGTGCCTACGTACACATTTGTACATTCGTACAGACCGTCCCAGGTTTAATTATTATCAGTATTGGCTCTTAATTGAGCTGTCGCGCGCTCTCAAGACGTGTTCCCCCCCGAACGTCTCTCGTTTTCGTAGAACGTTGAGGTCAAAGACAAGGAAAGAGACAAGACTTAAATTTTAGAAAACAATGTCAGTGCCACATTTACTATGTCTGGGTTCCTACAAAGAAGATTAAAGACCAGATTCAAACTTCGGAAAGGAAGTTCTGAAAAGGAAGAAGGAAGAAGAACAAAGGGTTACTCGAGACAGGATCGTTTGCGGAAAGAGGATATTAGAGAGGACCGCGGTCAGTTGCGACCCAATTGTACAAAACCCGGTCGGTTTCGACCACCATGGAAATTGAAACCGGTCAATTGCGACCCGGCCAATTGAGATTGAAAAAATCGTCCTATAAACTCCATTACCATTATAATTATTCTAATAGTAATAATTAATAGTAATTAATGGTAACAAAATATAATGGTATAATTCTAATTATTTCTAGACTAGCCTAACCTAAACTAACCTAACCTAACGTAACCCAACCTAACAAAAATATTGGAAGAAAGAAGTTACCCGCACGAATGAAAAAGTTTGCGATAGGGACGTTTCTACTAGTTGCCACAGATTCAGTCAGTTGCGACAAAGCGGGGTGCAATTGACACTGAAGAACAGGAAAACATCGTTTCGTCGCAACTGACCAAGACCGATTAGAGAAGAGCTACAGATATTCTCCAGAAATGATAAGATCCAGAGATATCGCAGGGAATGGTTACATCGTCTGCACAGAATGTAGGATGGACGACTACCTAAGGTTGCGTTTCAATATAGACCCTCTGGTACAAGAGATGTAGGAAGACCGAGAGTGAGATGGCGAGATACTCTGTGAAGACGGAACAGACAAGGTGCCTACTCCGTTAGGTGAAGAAGAAGAAGAATTACAGGTTGTTATTTTAGCTTACCATTCAAGAAAATGGAATGTAGCGCATGCGCTGTAATTATGAACTATACCATATTTGCAAAGAGCCGGACATTGTCAGGCTAATCAAAATACACAGGCTAAGTTGGGTTGGACACACAGAGAGAATGGAAGAAGGACAGCCTACGAAACCTATTTTCTACCAGAAACCAATGGATAGTAGAAAAAGGGGAAGACCCCGAAGTAGATTCAAAGACCAGATAGAGGAAGACCTCGGAAAGCTGAACATAAGAAACTGGAAGCCAAGGCATGCAATTGGGAATGAAGTCGACTCTTGGAGCAGGCCAAGACCCACCAAGGGTTGTACAGCCACGGCTGATGATGATGACTGTAGCTTACACTTATTGTTTTCAAAGTCTATCGTTTTGGTATGTCCTAATGCTTTCCCCGCCTTTTGCTCATCATGTTTGTTGGTCTTACGTAATGTCAGTAGTTTACCGGTTTTAATGCGCTGGATCTACTTTTTTTACAGGAACGTTAGAAACCTTTATATATATATAAAAAACAATATTTATTTATTTATATATATATATATATATATGTATATATAATAGGGTTGCTACAGCTAGTGCCGTCTCCCTTCCTTCAACCTGGCTTTCCAATTCTCCTGATGTTCCCATTGTCCTTCCTCAAGTCCTATACGTTGCATAGATTCATCCACTTCGTCCCTCCAAGATCTTCCCGGTCTTCCCCTTTTCCTCCTTCCTAATGGACTCCATTCCGTCACTTTGTTGATCCACCTATTTTGGGCTCTCCGGACATGACCGTACCACACCAATCTTTTTTCTTCTATGTAGTCAATTACACTTCTTTCCGTTTCCATTCTTCTTCTGACCTCCTCGTTTGTTATTCGGTCTGCTCTCGTTATTCCACAGCACCTCCTCCAATATTCCATCTCCGTTGCTAGAATCTTTCTTTCATTCTTTTTGTTAATAACCCATACTTCCGCTGCATACATCATAATGCTTTGGACTATGGTCTGATATATCATTTTTTTGGTCCTTTTCCTAATCATTAGAAAGCTTTATAAAATGTTAAAATATAGATGTGCGTATAATATAGCGTTTAGGTATAATATATAACGGATACAGGTAAATCAATTGAAACGTTTTTCCATGGTCTGATGATTTCAACATTCTGACGGTTAACGGAAACAGCTGGTTAAAACGGCGACTACCAATAGAGTTTGTAATGTTATAAAATGTATCAAAGCGCGTGTTTGTAATATCAAAAACAGGTCGCAAAGAGACGCTTTGGGGGGGGGGGTCAGGGCCAGGCACAATTTGATTTGTAACTTTAACAACAATCGGTACGCGGTAACCCCATGTAGGCTATTATCGGATTATACTCGTGCATAATCCATTCCGCCGTATTTGACAAGCGAGCATAAACAACAGTACGCAGATAGTGACAAAGCTGATTAACATATTAATTAAATAAATAACGTGTCTGTCACACGCGGTAATGGCGACTATAGCCGGACACTGGTCGTATCGCCGTTACTGCAACCTGTACCGCGTAAGAAAACATGTAGGCCTACAGGTACACGACTTATCAAACGTACAAGCAGATGTCAGTACTTCATCTTAGGCCCTTTTTGTGCATCCGATTTATATTGCACGATAACCTACGATGAAAACTCGTAGCACATGTAGAACAACCAGAGGCGCGCCAGTAGTGTCCGGCGCCTGTGTGCAGAGCTTTAGTTGGTGCCCCTATAGTCCCCCCCCAAAATAAAAAATCATTTTATAAAAACGTATCAGTGAGAAAAATGAAATACGGAAATATTAAATACCGGTATAAGTTTATTGGACAAAAACTAGGAATTACAAAAAAATGTGTAAAAAACAATAAACATACAATAAAACACAATAAAAACAGAAACAATTTGGAAGACGACAAACTAATTTATGTTATTTGTCAAGAAAATCATTTGACAATTGCACATTATATAGTTTTACGTAAATTAACAGACATAGGTCTACTTAGTTATATATTTTTTTTTATTAGCGGGGGTCCTACAGTCTATGCCGCATCTCGCATTTCGCTCGCCATTTCTCCCAATCCTTCTACTCATCATCTTCAATAGCCCGATCTCTCATGCTTTTCCTAATTACTGTTCTCCATTGTGTTGTCAGTCTTCCTTTTCTTCTTCTGTTTTGTGGTGTGTAAGTCAATGCTTTCTTTAGCCATCGCTTTTCCTTCATCCTCATTACGTGACCATGCCATAGCAACTGTCTGGATTCTATTTTTTCCGCTGTTGTAAATACGCGCCCCGTTTCCTTCTTATAGCTTCGTTTCTAACATGTTGCATTCTAAAAATATTACACGCTCTTCTTAAGAAGTCCATTTCCACAGTTCCTATCATCTTTTTCTCTTTATCTGAAAATTGCCAGCATTCGCAGCCATAAGTTAAAATGAGCTCCACATTACTTAGTTTTATAAAACAATAATGTTAAAATTTTTTTTTGGTACATAAGTAAACTTACTATATTTTATTTGGCAAGAAAATAAAATAGGAAACAATAAGAAACTTACAAGTATATAAAATAAGAACATATTACAAGCATTATTTGGTACAGAAACAGGTAAGTAAATATTTAAACAGAAAGAAAATAAATCCATCCAGAGCTCCGAAAAAGGTAATAAAATTATCTTAGTGAATAATATTTTTTTTTTTTTAATATTTTCTCATCGTCTGAATTTTTAGTCTTTAGTACCCTGGCGCCTGTGTACACTTTGCACACTGTGTCGGTGCGTCACTGAAACAAATGCACTGCCGTACGATAAGTTTATGGTTTCGAACTCAATAACATGACGTTGTGTCGTAGGAAACGCATCCGATAAAAAGTCGGGCGAGTTGTCTACGTACAAACGTTCCGTAATGATTCCGTTTATGCACTCGCGCGAGTTTTGCATCGTACGGCTTTCAGACATCAGTGCTACCAACCTTCCTGTCTAGCGTCGGCGTCACGCCGTGCACTAAATCTCAACTGACTAGAATAGTTTCTTGGAATATATTCATATATAATGTTTAAAAGGAATAAATCACCTTTAAATTCTGATGATGGGACAAGGGTCTCGAAACATGTAAATTTTATAAAGACGCTGTTTCTGAAAAGCCGCAGACGGTAAGTTCCAATATATTTGATTCATATATAATAGATTTCTTTTCCAATTCATCAAACGAGTACATAACGCGCACAGCTAATTGGATAAACATCCTATCTTCTTTTCCTTACCCTCTTCAAAACGAACCGATAAGCGGCATACAGCACGCACGAAGCTATTTTAAGTACTGATGATGGCAGGGCTGAAAGAGTTTGTTCACGCCTACTTCTGACATTTTTGACGCACGATAGAAATGGGTGTCGAATCAGATGCATAAAAGGGGCCTTAACGCGAAGGACCGCTTTATGGTTGCTGTTAATTGATTTTTCACAAAATTGAAAGTTATATTTTCACATCCGTTTGCTAATTTTTACATCTCATTAACATGTCTCAGAATTTCTGCACAGTTAACATTTTTATCAAAAGCCCTTTACTTTGCACTTCGCTAATGAACAAGTAATTATAACTAAACACAAGGATGACGTATGTTATATGACTGAGAAGCTACACGAAGAATACCAGAGTGGGGCTTAACGGTAAGTACATACAATTAAAACTGAATACATCGTTTCGACGGTCTCACGGATCGTCGTATGGTGCTGTGGAAACAAAATACAGACACCAATGAAGTCGCTAACAGACCAACTATAGTCGGTCAAAAATAACAATGTGAAATCAACAAGGTACTCTCATACAATAATTCAAGTTAAATTTGTCCTCACGTAATATTAGTTGTTAACTATTAAGAGTCCCGCATTAATTATAGCACAATAATCACTTTCCACTAATCCGTAGCATCCACTTTATCCGCACAGGAGAAATCGCTCACTGTAACTAACTTCTAAGCCGGCCGCTATTGCTTATATAGGTCCTGCAGAGGTTCCAGAATAATTTATTACACAGCCTTACCGTTTATTTTTGAAATATGAAATATGGGAGAGTTAATTCAGTTAATAAGTATCTTGTAAACTATGTTTCAATAAAGCGTATTTTTATTATGTAATTACCGTTTAATTTAATGGGGTTGATTTCAGGATGTTGTCACACTTTTTAGCCTCTTAAAGATAGTAATGTTGATTAGTCTTAATTTCTTTTTCTTCTATATGAAGCCGACTCGGCCCTGGACCCTCCTCCCCAAGACCAAATTCTAGATACATCACTGCGGGTAACGGTTTAGATGAGGTAGTTAAGGCGAAATGAACAAGAAAGGCGTAGTTAAGACAAGAAATGAAATAACGCGAAGGCTAGTTTATTTAGTCGAGTCTAACTCGGTGTTGATCTAAGAAACCGCGTACGGTGAACATAGTATTACATCAAAGAAGCCGTCCGTGGAGAGTGTTTCTATGGCAAGACCGACAGTAGTACGCCATAGTAGTAAATTTTATAATCAATAACATGAAAAAAGTACAGAATTGTTCACTGACGGGAAGAGAATAAGGAGAAAACAACAGATTTTACAATTTTAACATGGACTAAAAACAGCTCTTCTTCTTTTCTCCTCTTCAAGGATTAGGTTATATAAACTTGTTCCGGCACCCATCTCAGCCTCGGACGACCCACGTCTCTTCTACCAATGGCTTTATAGTTCAGTGTCGCTTTCGGCAATCGATCCTCTCTCATCCTTTGCAGATGATCCCATCATTCTCTTCTGTAAATTGAAATAAATTCATTTATGTCCTTTACATCGAGTTCTGCTCTGATATCTTTATTCCTGTTCTATCTTGCAATGTATAATTTAAAGTACTTTGAAGAAACTGCATTTAAGCACTCTGAATTATGACCTCATTCCTTTTTTATCATGACCCATCCCTCACTCTCATAAATCAACGTGGGTATTGCAATAAATTGTCTTATAAAGTTTAATCCTTGTGCTGTTTCACTTCTCAGACTTCTATGAATCGTACCACAAATATTACTAAATTTGTTTATGTATCTCTATTGTATCATATTGAGATTCAATAGCTTACTCCACAGCCGAGATATTTGAAACGGCTCACTTGTTCTAAAGTGCTGTTGTTTATAACTGTCTTAGTCCTCACTGGATATTTAACTTTAAAGGGCATGGAAACAGTTTAGCGAGTAAATTATCCACTAACAAGTAATGCCGTTTGTGACCCACAAACAATACACGCTTAAGCGGCTTGTTTACTGCGCTGGCGGCGGTTTTTGTTGGAGAGACTTCCCGCGAAACGTCGGCTACTTCCCGTCCGCACGTTACAAACGATTATCATAAAGTTGAAAAAAATACTACCTTCAATATAAGTGTACACTGGTAGAGAGAGCGCGCGCGCGCCTGTATCTAAGTGAAGAATTAATGAGGTCATATTTCATAAATACTGGCCGCGGCTCTGTTCGATAGTAGTTGAAGCTGCACACAGGGTCGCTGTACTTTCCGAGAGAGGTTATTGTTCGTTACCGTTTGTTAGATGTTGATTTTTATATTTTTTTATATTGTGTGTATGCGCGCGCGTGCAAAATTGAACGGATAATTTGCCCTTATACCGTGAGCGAATCGGTTTGTACCGTCACCACACAGTACAACCCATGCGGTATTATAATTTCAATACTTAATGCGGAGAAACGAGGAGGATAACGTAAAATCGTTGGGAAAACAAAGAGCGCGCGTGTGTGCGCGCTCGCTCCATTTCCAATAAATTGTGCAGATTTATTGAGGTTGGTCGGTTAAGGAGCGAGTTATTGCGTTGCATTGACCCAAGGACGACCACTGAGCCTGCCTCCACTAAATTACGCCCTACTGTGATCTCTACGCGAGCGAGCGCGCGCGTCCGTTGCATTCCTATGCATAAAGATTGTCCTTCTTCTGTTTGTGTGTTTATTTTTATCATTTTAATTGTTACGCGTTTTAATAGCTTCATCTGTATACCTCGCGACTGGCTGCGCCGCGCCGTCTCCCAGCAGGGTTCCGCCAAAGAGTTCCGCAGAGGCAGCCGTCTCGTCGCCTCGCCTCGCCTCGCATGCCAAACCAATTATCGTGAATTTCGTTTTAAATGCGAAATTGAATTAAAAATATATATCGGATACTCCTTAGACAGTTCTTTTGATTACGTCGAATTTTGTAATTGCAAAAAAAAAATCATAACTTTCCTTTTTTTCTCTCTCGCCTTTGTTTACTATTTTTTGTCTGTCAGAAAGGTATTCTTTATTACTAGTTTAGAAGTTAAAAAAATGATATTTTTGAAACTTGAATTTTAAAAATGACAAAGTTAACTGGAATTGTTGTATGAAAGTACCTTGCTGATTTCACACTGTCATTTGTGATTAACTATGGCTGGTAATTAGTGGCTTCATTGGTGTCGTGTATTTTGTTTCCACTGCACTATACGACGCTCCGTGAGACCGTCGTAACAATATCTTCTTCTTCTGATAGTTCCTCTCCGTTTCGCATGTTGACTTTCGGAATAAGTCAGTTGTATTCATGTCAAACCAGGTCCTTAAATTTCTCAGCCATGATATTCTCGGTCGCCCAACTCCTCTCTTGCCAAGTACTTTTCCCTGTAGTATGGACTACAATAAGTAGAATCTCTGTTCATTTCTCATGAGATGTCCCAGATACTGAAGCTTTCTTATCTTCACTATGTTAATAACTTCCCTTTCTTTCTTCATATTTTTAAGAACTTCAAAATTATTTATATGTGCTGTCCATGAAATGCTCAGAATTCTACGGTAAAGCCACACTTTGAAAGATTCAAATTTTTTAGTTGTGGCTTCAGTCAAAGTCCAAGATTCTACACCGCGAAAGAGGGCCGCGAATACGTAGCAGCGTAAAAGTCTTATCTTAGCCATATAGTGATCTTAGCCGTAAGTCTTATTAGTTATCATCCCATCTCATGATATCACTAGAGATATTTAAACGATCTTTAATATTGTTACGACATCACAGAACGATCTACGTGTTTGTCGAATGTGCCAGAAGAATCTCGATGTAACGCGCGTGGCGTACGTGCTTGTCGACGCATTTTCGAGAGGTTTCTCGAATGCGCCAGCCGCGCGGACTGTGTCAAGGCCGCAGTTAATTACGTAGTTCACACGAGCGCTAAGACGCAATTAGGAACTGAACACGGGGATTAAAAAATTTGGACTTGCTGCCACATAAAATATAAAACTCACAAATACTTATGAGTAAATACTTGGTGTATATCTTCTTCTTCTGATAGTTCCTGTTCGTTTCGGATGTTGGATATCATACAGACTATTTTAACTTTCTGTACTGCTGCACGGAATAAGCCAGTTGTATTCATGCCAAACCAGGTCCTTAAATTTCTCAGCCATGATATTCTCGGTCGCCCAACTCCTCACTATCCGAGTACTTTTCCCTGTAGTATTGCAATGTAGTATTGCAATAAGTAAAATCTCTGTTCGTTTCTCATGAGATGTCACAGATACTGAAGCTTTTTTATCTTCTCTGTGTTAATAACTTACCTTTCTTTCCTCGTCGTTCTAAGAACTTCAACATTAGTTATATGTGCTGCCCATGGCTATTATGATATTACTAGATATATCCAAACGATCTTTAATGTAGTGGTTTCTCGTTGCCTTTTATATCCCAGTTTCGTTGACTAGTAACTAGCTGATCCGCCTTCGGGGCCGATGAGGACAATGAGGACAACGAGGTGCCATACCGCTTGCCAGGTTACAAGTTTAGAAGTTAAATATAACACATTTTTGAAACACAAATGTAAAAATTTACCATTAAGCCCCGCTTCTGGTATGCTTCGTGTAACTTCTCCATCATAAAACACATGTCATCCTCGTGTTTAGCTATAGTTACTTGTGCATAGGTAAAATGCAAAGAAAAGAGCTTCTGATGAGTGTTAAAGTGTGTTAAACATTAAAACCGGAGACGCATATTGGGCTTCATAAGATTATGTTGCGTCCACGATTATTTATAGTTCGGAATGCAGGGTAAGTGCCTTGCAGCCAGCAGTAAGGGAATTCTTTTGGATATCGTAGACAGGACAATTAAATAATCTAAGACGGACAACGATGGCATACGAGCTGCATTACATATTGAAGAGATCGTGATCGCAGGTCTTCGTTGCTGGCGGAATCATGTCTTACACAAGTGTCTACATAAATTGGAAAACACATGTTGGTAAAGACTGTCATTCAGGACTCGCCAATAGAGTATGTAACCTATTTAAATAGTAATTTTTTAAATAGTATCAATGATAATATACAGTTCACACTTGAAAATGAAGACAATGGAAAACTGAATTTTCTGGATTTAACAGTTGCTAAAAACAATAGTAAAAAACTACATTTTAACATTTATAGAAAACCTACAACAACCGATATTGTGATACACGCTAAGTCCTTTCACCCAATATCCCAGAAAATGGCTGCCTTTCACAGTATGATTAATCGACTTCTGTCTCTGCCCCTTGGTGATAAAGAATACCAGGAGGAATTGAACACCATTAAATACATCGCAGTCACTAATGGTTACGATGTTGGGGTGGTGAATAATATCCTCAGAAAACATAAGAAAAGGCGTAAAAACATTAAAGGACACGGAACTCGTGAGAGTATAACACGCAAATACATTACAACACCATATACATACTTTATGCCTAAGGTTTTTGGGTCAATTTTCAATAAAAATAGCAATATAAACGTGACATACAAGACCACTAACCACATTTTGAATAACCTCCGCGTACATGGACCTACCAACCTCGAACACAAAACAGGTGTTTACAAATTGTTATGTGATGATTGTGACGCCTTTTATATAGGCCAGGCAGGCCGTGGTTTTTTAAAAAGGTTCACAGAACATAGACCGCCTACACACTTTCACAGTTTGGACCACATTAGATCTAAATTTGCAAAACACCTCATCATAGAGAATCACAATTACACTAATTTTAAAACAAACTTGATACCTCTTCACATATGCAAGAAAGGGCGACATATGAACGCCCTTGAGGAGTTCGAAATTTATAGAGCTTATAACAATGCTGATACCAAGCCGCGTGTCCTAAACGATCAACTGCTTTTTAAATCGAATATATTGTACGACACCGCTTTGCGTTATTGTCGTGATAAGAGCCAGTCTTGATTCAGTGCGCGGTCTGCTACCGTACGGTGTGCACCGTTTAACCGTCGCGCTCGACTTTATACATTAAGTATTGTGTTTTTGTTTAATTGGATTTTAATATTTTAATTATTTGACAACTATACAACTATACAATCGTTTGATGATATAAGAACATACTTTTAAGTTCTGAGGATGGGACAAGTGTCCCGAAACATGTCAACTTTAGATTGAAGACATCGTTGCATAAAGTCACAGACGGTAAGTTGCAATATATTTGATTCACACAATTATTAACACAATACTAGTTCACTTCGACAACACTCAGTCCGCACTAGCGAAAATCGCTCACGTAACTGAACTGACAACACGGCAACTATGGCTTTACGTATGGAGGAGTGGAGAATGTTCTGGGTTGTTCGGTAGGCTTCTCGTAAAAATACATTTTCGTATTACAAGCAGTGAAGAACTTTGGGAGTACCTTATGGTCTCATTTCTCGATGAAGGGAAATATCCAACCGCACCTCCTCGGGGCGGGGAATGGGCAACACATACGGGCGACTAACGCGGCTCTGGAGAACGAGTGAGAAAGAGCTGTCCCTCCTCTGCTTGTCATTGGAGGTAGAGGTTAGGCCACTCTCTTGCCCTTTGGGTAAGAAATTGCCCCTAAAGGCGGATGTTCCATCATTTGGTCAATATCATAGGATGCAGGAGGGGAGGAGAAACCTTCACATTAAAGATCCGTATGGATATCTCATCGCAAACTTCCAGGGATGGTATTGAGGCCCGTGCCCGGGGTAACAAGGGTGAAGACTCTAACGATCAGAGATGAGCGGATGGAGCAACCACTCATGTGGGGATAGCGCGGCTAATGGACATGACTAAACCTAAACCTAAACAGAGAGTCGACGCCGATGACGTAGTAGTTAAACATTATTAACGGTATTTTGTAATGATCTCTACAAACTTTGGAACGAACATTGTAATTTAATTCCATTCCTTACTGAACGATAGAAGCGAATTCTTAAATTTTACCAGACCGTTGGACACTGTTCTGTCTGTCTGACTATTCATCTGTCTATTTATGTGTTTGGGTGATACCTAAAGGTACCTTTAGAGTACATCAATCGATTTTCGTAAAACGTAACACGTGTGTGAAATTGTTTTCGAGTTCTCCCCCCAAACTAGAGGGGTGGGGTTAATAGTTGAAGGACTCAAACTTTTGAAAAGAAAAGGAAAATCAATGCCGGATATCAAATTAAAGATATTGTTCAATTTTGAAAATTTCAAAATTTTACTACACCAAGAATTGCTATAGCGAAAGAGGCATTTAATGGGCAGAAAAGACTGCTGTATGGCAAAATTAATAAGAATTTAAGAAAAAGGTTTGCCAAATGTTATGTGTGGAGCGTTGCTTTATATGGTGGAGAGACATTGACACTGAGGAAAGAGGATGAGAAAAGATTAGAAGCATTTGAGATGTGGGTTTGGCGAGCAACGGAAAAAATGAGGTTGGTTGATAAAGTAAGGAACGATGAAGGTTTAAGAAGAATAGGGGAAAAGAGAAGAATCGTGAAGGTAATAGAAAATAGGAAAATAAATTGGGTAGGTCATTTTTTAAGAAGAGACTGCTTGCTTACAACTGCCATGGAGGGTGTCATAGAAGGAGAAAAAAGAAGAGGGCGTAGAAGAATGAAGTTAATAGATAGCATTAAAATTAGAGGGTGTTACGAAGAAACGAAAAGACCGCCATGCGATAGGACGGCTTGGAGAGCTTTTACCATTTGAAGACCTGCCTTAGGGCAGGACACCAAATAACTACACCAAACCCAGAGAAGAGATCAAAATTTTCAAAAAAAAATGTAAAATTACATGCATGGTATCAGACTAAATTAAATTTTTACCCAAATATGGATGTAGTGTTTATTGTTATTTTTCTTTAATTTAGGGACACCACGCGCAAAAAAAGAATTCAAAATTTTGAAGGTACCCTACTCTTGGTGTTTTTCGGTTAACAGTAAGAAACATTCATAGGAAGAGCTCTATCCACACATTAAAAAAAAATATTCGTTTGGGTAAAAGTGACATGTGTAGGCCAGAAAGAATGTTTCGAGTGAGCAATTGGGGTGCAATAAAAATAAACCCAAGAAGTGTATTTTACAACCTCCACTATACCGGACACATCTGCCCACAGTCATTGTAAGAAACAGTTCTGGTATTGAGCCGTTACAAACTAATAGTTCACAATTCACGCTCAATAACACGTGCGGGATTCACACACACACACAAATACACATATAACGAAAGAATAAACAATAGCAGCACGAATATTGTTTTATTGGCCTACACAATATACGTACACATGGACAGCGTACACACGCGCGCGTTTGATTTTATATATTGTCACAGGACAAATGGCTTGCCGCATGACAAATGGCGACAATCGTACACTCTAGTGTTTTTGGTGGCCCCAAAAAGGACCTGGTGGCAAGAAAGCAGATTTTGGTCGTGCCGCGCTGAAATGTTCGGCGGCTGCGCCCGCTGTTCGTGGCGTACTACAGTCCTTCTCTTCTTTCGGCATCGGTTGTAGAGTCGGCTGCCAGCCCAGCGAAATCCATCGCTGGCGCGGAACTGGAGGGCGAAGACGCAAGAACGCCGGTTCTATTCTTCGGCCGTTCTTTCCGGCTGACTCCGCGTCGATATCGTCCGAGAGGAGAGGAGATGAAGTGCGTCCGATGGCGTGGCGATGAAGAGTGCTTAAAATTCACACGACTGGGGGTTGCGCGGCCCGCGCGGGTTGCGAGTAGTGCAGTGTCCCGAGTCTCAGAAAGGACTCCTGCCACTGGGTCTATTTGAGTTCTTTATATATGTTTTTACCTAATTATGGGGGAGTCTGAAGCGACCTGCGATTGGTGGAATATACCACCGGGACTTACAAACGAGGTCACTTCCAGGACTCACCTGGTCGCAGGGTGTATTTACCAAGTCCGGCAATGAGGGAATTGTGGGTCACTCTGTCGGAACGAACATAGAAACTACGTGCCAGGCGTCTCACGGTGTCATCAAAAGAGCGGACACCGAGTCCTCTCCTCAAAAGACGAGAAGAGTACCTCCGGGGGACTTTGCACGCGAGCTTCAATCCCCGGTCGAGTACGCGCTGGAGCGCTGTTCTATGACCACGAGCCAGGTATCCCCAAACAGGACAGGCGTAGGTAATCACTGGCAACACGTACGAGTTGACTATGAGCTTACCTAGCCGGGGGGTCGTTGCCGGATTAGATAGCACGGGCCAGAGTCTACTGAGTTGCGCCGAAGCGCGTTGTCTGATGTATTGTGTATGGGTTCGCCAGGTGAGTCGGGAGTCCACGTGGAGCCCGAGGTACTTGACGCTGTTGGTCCAGGGTACCTCGACGGGGCCTACTTTAAGCGGCCGAGGCCGCTTGCGTTTACGCGAGAATATTATTGCGGCACTCTTGGAGGCGTTAACGGCAACTCTCCAGTCATCGGTCCACCCGACATACGCGTCGAGTTGGCGCTGGAGCTTGATTGCCGCATAACTTGCGTTCGGCTCTGAGGCAAAAGCCGCAGTGTCGTCCGCGAACAGAGACAATTTAACTCCAGGAACTCGGGGCGTGTCGTTGACAAACAGCGAGAACAGGAGAGGCCCAAGTACACTTCCCTGAGGGACACCAGCGATAATACGCCTCTCCGAAGAGAGAGCGTGGTCTATTCTCACTCGGAAGCTACGGTCTCGCAGAAAGCTGCCGATCAAGTGAACGTAGCAATCTGGGAGAAGGACTTCCGTTAGTTTGTAAAGGACACCCTTGTGCCACACGCGGTCAAAGGGTTTCTCTACGTCTAGGAAGATCGCAGTCGTCTGTTTGCCCTGGCAACCAGCCTCGGTAATGCATTCCACGAGTCTCATCAGCTGATGAGTAGAGGAGTGCAGCTCACGAAAGCCGAACTGTTCGGGGATCAGCACGTCCAGTCTTTCTAGGTGGTCGCGGATCCTACGCTGGATCAACCGCTCGAAAACCTTGGACGTTGCGGACAAGAGGCTGATGGGTCTGAGGTTTTCCACGCGAGAAGAATTCTTTCCCGGCTTGGGTATCACTATTACTGTAGCCGTTTTCCATTTCACCGGAAAGTAGGCCAGTCTGAGACATATATTGAACAGATCAGTGAGAAACTGTATCCCTCGCTCCGGAAGGCGATGGAGTGCGGAATTCATGACACCGTCTGGGCCAGGCGCCTTCCGGGGCTTGAGCTGACCAATCTTCTCAGAGACCTCCTCCGGGGAGATGGGCTCCGGCTGGACTGTGATTCCGGCCGATAGAAAGCGCTCTACCTCGCGGCAGATTTGCTCAGTGAAAGCCGGGTTCTTGGATGGGTTGGGAGTGAACTGTCACTCTAAACTGTCAGCCAAGAACTCTGCCTTCTCGAGGGGGCGTCCAAGGGGTTGACCGCCGGGTCCGACAAGTGCGGGGAGAGGCGCGCGTTTACGCTTTCCCGTTAGGGCACTGGGAATCCGCCAGACATTACGGTTCTCGGCAGGGCCATCCAGCTGTGTTACAGCTAACTCCCAGTTGCGTCTACGGAACGCCAGCATGTCACGACGCAACTTGCCGGACGCTCTGTTAAACGCAGACTTGTCAGCCGGGTCACGAGTGCTCTGCCAGCGTCTCCGGAGGATATTCCTCTCGCAAGGGAGCTGAGACACCTCTTCGGGGATATGCTGATAGTCGGGCGTGAGCCCCGGCTTCATCCGGGAGGACACGTCTACCGCCGAGACTACGGCTGTATCGAATAAGGTAACTGCCTCGTCGACATGCTGGGTAGTGTCGAGTGGTATATGCTCAGGTAGGCGGCGATTGAACGCCGGGCCACTCGATTACCCGCCGCTCGTCGCGGACGGTAGAGTGCTGGGTAGCTATATGCACACTGATGGGGCAATGGTCCGAGGACAGTTCCGAAATGACGGAGACGTGGACCGGGCAATAAACCCCCCTGACCGCGGCAATGTCCAGTACATCAGGGCGGGAGTTAGCCCTCGAGGGATAGTATGTAGGGCCGGTAGGACCCATGACTGTGACCCGAGCCGCATCAGTAAGCGGGCCCCGTTTGGGTTCACCAAGCGGCTCCCCCAATTAGGGTGCTTACAGTTCAGGTCACCCACAAGGACTACCCTTCTTTGTGCTTAAAATTTTCTGCCTCGCTCCGAACACGTAGTTGGTCACGTCTCGGCTGCTGATCCCGGATTGGCTCGCCTCGTATTCTTCAGGTGTCACGCGCCGTATCGCTGGTACCGGAGAGCAGACGTAATGAATCGCTGTTGCCACAATATAAATGTACAGAATAGACAAAGGGAAACTTTCATCTACACGAAACACACCGGACGCGCGCATACATACAAACACACATGCATTCGCATCCTATCAAAACTAAATGGTAACAGTAGGCTGCAAATATTGTACTCTCGTATGCAATTAACGTGAAGTAAGTGCTTGAAATAAATGTTTTTCTTTCATGTATATTATGGTGTTGGCGACAGAGTAGTTGGAGGTAGACGTGAGAGAAGTAGTGGGTACATTACAGAGAGAGAGAGAGAGAGAGAGAGAGAGAGAGAGAGAGAGAGAGAGAGAGAGTCTGTGCATAGTAAACGGCAAAGTGTGTGCGCGTGTACGCGACTTGGACAATATTCAGACATATCGGCTCAGTTATAAGGAACTAGTTCTTCCGTTTCCAAAATGATTAGTGTAAGGCAATACTTGCAGGTAGGAAAACTGCAAAAACAACTGGAGAAAGGGTTGTAAAACTGTTACCCAAGGCTTCTCGGGGGTCACGTTTATTGCAGGCCTATTGTTCGCGCAAGGCCCCACACCTATCACCTTTTGCCTATTCGTTTTGTTTTATCTGATAATGTATTTCGTTCAAAATAGTAAGCAGTTTCTACATCTTACGTAGCTTATTAGTTTTAATAATGGTAGAAATCACGGGAAAATACAAAAACCCAGCTGGAAAGCTGTAAAACTTGGGTAAGTGTCGCGTTTGGCTGAAGACGCGACGTTGGCGGCGTTAAGATTGAGCATAAATCTTGTCAATGATAAATGGCGTGGCGGTTTGCATGACAAGTGGGACAACTCATGTCTCACTCGTAATATCGTCGTGGCTGCTGTGAATGCGCACCTGAGTCGTACTACTGACTGACGATATGAGAAACCGTAAATTTGTTATGCATAATGCAAAACTCGTTTGCCTCAATATCCTGTTTACATTTTATTAAAATCCACAGACGTTCCGCTGAGAGTTTGTCGTTTAATAATAACTTATTTTATGTTTTATCCATGTAGCTTTTTCTCTGCAGTAAGCTTTGAATATTATTTATAGCGCTTATAAATTCTATTCAGTCAACAGATTAATAATAAATTTCTTCCATAAGATATATTTTAAAATGTAACGTTACGCCCTGTATGTTAGAAACAAACAATCTGTATTATCAGACCTTTATGTTAGCCTTTAAACTTAACGAATATTTGATTTGTAGTTTTGATTGTTGGGATCCTTCTTTAGTGGATAAACTATGTTTTGACGGTCTATTGAAGGCTTCTAATGTTGACGTTACTGCCCATTAGTTGCATATTTTACTTCGACCAACCTAGGGCTGCAAGTGAACAGCCAAAAGGCAAATGCTGATGAAGAAGAATGTCTGAGAAGAAGTATTCCCAAAATCAGATTTAAAACAGTTTTATAACAAAGTACACTGTTTGTAAAGTTAGACCTGTTCATTTAATAAAGAATGTCAAGGTACAAAGCTGTGTTTGTATTTAATGACAATCCTATCCTCCACCATCCTAAAAAATTAATACAGTTTATGCAGTTTTAAGAAAAAATCTCTCTCTCTCTCTCTCTCCCTCTAACCCTCTCTCTATTTATGCACCTAAGCATTCAAAGAATTTCGACGAAACCGAAACATCGAAGCATGATAATGTGGATTAGGTTTGGTGGATTACGTAAATCACTTCCAAACCACAGACGATCACAAACAGAGCATGTAAAACCAAATTTATTTTCACTAAAACGTTCGCTAAACTCAATGTCAGTAGCGATTATTTCTGTCTTGATGCGTTTACATATAAAATTTCTAGACTGTGGGAGAATCGAAAGTGTGGAAGCGTTACGTTTTTCGATGACGATTTTTGAGGAATGGCCCCCAGCCTAAGAACATTATCATGTTAAAAATTAAAGTCAATCGCAATGAATTTGAGAGGGTGGATAGTTTTAGATATCTTGGGCACCTCTTGACGTCAAAAAAATCAGATGACAATAAAAATCCAAGACAAGCTGGCCATGGGAAATAAGTGATACTTTTCTTCGCTGCCTATTCTAAAGTTCAGAAATATTTCTAAAACCTCCGAGGTCCAGATTTACAAAACTGTATTGCGGCAAATAGTATTATATGCTTCAGAAGCCTGGACCGTGACCTCAGTCAAGAAAAAGATTTGATGGGAAAAAAGATTCTGAGGAGGATATATGGGGGTATACTAGATACTGGAATGTGGCGTACGAGAACAAACGCCGAATTGTACGATCTATACAAAGAACCGGACATCATCACAGCAATAAAACAAGGCAGAATTAGGTGGTCAGGTCACGTACAAAGAGTGACAGAGGAAAAAGCAGTGAAAAAAGTATTTATTGGAGGACCAGGAGTAAGAAGCGCAAGAGGCGGGCCAAGATAATGATTAGTGGACGATGTAGATGAGGATATGAGAAGACTGGGGGTCAGAATGTGGCGAAGAATTGCACAGGATACAGAGAAGTGGAGGGACATCGTTCTGGAGGTCAGGGCTCTTCATGAGCTGTAACGCCATGGAGTAGTAGTAATAAGTCGCATGATAAAAACGTCTACTGGTATAATAATTTTTTTTTTGTAACTTCTACTGGTATAAGGTATCGTAAGGTTCGGTCATTAACCATATTAACCATATATATAAATATTTGTGTTGCCAACTGGAAATTTTGTTGTCTTCGTGAAGACCTGTATTCGGGATACCTAGAATTAATTAAGACATATAAAATTCTACAGTGTAAAAGAAATGTAGAACAAATGAAATATATTTCATTATAAACAATATTGTACTTACATTAGCTCTTCCAAACAGTTTCCATTTGTCAAAGCGTTAAAACCACTGTCTACACTTCTTGATTAAATGCGAGTCCCGCAGGCATGTTGGTTCTTGAGCGAGCTGCACGTCGCCGTCGGATGTGAGCGAACACGTGTTAAATAAACCCGTTGACATCAATTATACAGTCGGCGGCTGTCAGCCCATAGCTATTAGTTACAGTGATATCTGTACTGTTCACATTGACACAACAGGTGTAAAGCTTTCAACTGACACACTGTACAAACGAATTGGAATTATAATTTTACAACCGCCGCTTGGAGTTAGAAAGGGCAAATATGGTTTCTGCTCATTCAAAGAAACTTGCTGACGGCAGGTAACGTAGAATCGCAGGTAATACTCTATTGTCATTCTCGCCACTACGTCAGTATTCCCCGAGATTATACAGCATTCCTATTCACGTCCTTTATTGTGCCTCTTTTCCCTTCAACCTTTCCCCCAATTATGTCACAAAGTGGCTATGTACTCTGCCTTAAGGCTCGTTTACACGGTTCAAGTTTACTAGCTTCACGCACTTGAAGTCAAGCTACTTTCCTTATACTATCCCTGTGTAAACGGTTGTGGAAAGTAACTTTCCACTGTCCGGACAGTGGAAAGTAGAGTTGGGCTAGCGTCAAGTTTTATTGCCACTTGAAAGTCACGTGACTCACTTTCCCGCCGTACTGTCTCCGTCTAGACGGCTCCTTGACTACTGACTACTAGGGATGCGACATCGATGTCGATGTTTTCAAAACATCGATGTTTTGATAAAAACATCGATGTTTTTAACATCGATTTATTGGAGCCGAGGTTTTTTTAACATCGATGTTTTGTGCTCGATGTTTTACGTTGTCGATGTTTTTTTTTTATGAAAAAGTACCATAATAAAAAAAATTAACTACATATCATAATTAAATATCACTATAGTATTGACGACTCGGAACACTAAGTTTTTTATAAGTAAAAACGTAAAGTTTTACCTTACAGCCTAAACCGGCTTTCACCTATAGAAGGCTTCATGAGCCTCTGATGAAGCCTTCTATAGGTGAAAGCCGGTTTAGGCTGTAAGGTAAAACTTTACGTTTTTACTAATAAAAAACTTAGTGTTCCGAGTCGTCAATACTATAGTGATATTTAGTTAAGTAACGGACACGTCATGGACAACGAAATCCAAGAATATCATAATTTTCACAATCAATAAATTAAAATAAACATACTTTCAGACCAAAGTGACCAAGGGTGAAGGGTCTGAGTTAGGGATTAAAAATTATGTCTTGATAACTTTTGTTTTCTTTAAAGAATACAATAAAATGAAATATTCTTACTTAACTTCACATTCCATACTTTTGCATTACATTCAGTGATAAAACCATTCACAACTGATACCCTTCTTCGTCACTGCATGGTGTATCGAAACTACTGGGCACTCAAAACATCAAAGTACTAGTGTGCATGCGTGTGTGTGTGTGTGTGTGTGTTTTATTTGGACAGTACTCGATATTGTTTTACCTGCCTCAAGTAAGTTTTTAGTGCATCATGGAAATTCTGTGATTTGCGTTGACTCTAGCAACCAAACCAAGTTTTTGTCATTTGTGACAGCCCAATCAATGAGTAAAATTAAATGCCCCCCCCCCCCGCGCTAACATTAATGTTAGAGGTTACTAAACAGGTTTTAAAAAAAGGATGTTTAAAAACATCGATGGTTTTTGGGCGATGTTATATTAACATCGATGTTTTAATATTGAACATCGATGTTTTGAAACATCGATGATTTGTTGTCGATGTCGCATCCCTACTGACTACTTGCCTTCAAGCATTCAAGGGGAAACGGTCTTAGGTCTTCAGTGGGCAGTCAGTCGGCTTTTAGTGTATTGTTTTCTCTGTGAGGCGATTCTGCAGTTCTGGTTAAAATATTTGAAGTCATTAATTTTTTTTTAATATTATCATGAGTAAGTGGAATGAAAATGATATACACGAGATTCTTGCTATATACCGAAAATATGACATTTTGTGGAATATTAAGCGAAGTGACTATTCTATCAAAAATATAAGGGTTGTACCTTTTCAAAAACTTGTCATTGAAGTTAAAGAAACAGGTTTAGACGTCACAATTACTACTGAACTATTGCGTAAAAGAATTAAAACCGTAAGAACGGTTTATCGCCAAAGAATTTGCAAAAATCCTAAAGGCCGAAGAAAGTGGGGCGGCCACTGATGAAATATATAAACCAAAATTAAGTTGGTTTAAAGCAGCAGACGCAGTTGTTTCCAGCTTTGTTCTTGAGGGAATTGCATTTCTCATGGTAGTATTTGTTCTGCTTATTTTTGCTTCTACTTTTCCTAATAGCTCCTTAAATTTCTGTACTGTCATCCTTAGATGAGTTTTGTAAGGCGAAAGATCTTCATCTGCCAACTCGCGTAACAGTGTTGAAGAGGCGCCATACATTTCCCTTCTAGCTATCCATATTCTCACCCACCTCCAAGTTCGCTTTCTCTGTCTGTTGACATTTTCCGTCGTATCATCGCGTAGATTTTCTCACAATGAGTTCACTAACAGTTTAACTGCAATACAAAGCACCTTTCTACTCGACATTTCAAACAAAAATGAATGTAGTGACGTCAAGTACTTGACGCTTCCACTTTCCCCGTGTAGACAGAATTCAGATGTCAAGTTCACTTGACTTCAAGTACTTGAAGCCAGTAAACTTGAACCGTGTAAACGAGTTACTCCTTATTGTTAGATTTATCTAAACCACCTTACCGACTCTAGCCGACTTCCTTATTAATCATTCAGTGGCTCCAAATCATCGTTAATTATTCTTCTTCTTTTGCTGTACGTTTTATTAAATTTCAATAAAAATAGTTACTTTAAAAATAGCTTGTGAGAAAAGAGTTAAGAGAAATAGGATTCCACATGGGACTACTTGATCAAGAAAACCCATACGATAGCGTTCCACTCTCACGAATATGGGAAGGTTTTAGGATGACCGAAATATCAGCTAAGTTGAGACAAACTATACAAAATCTTCTTCTTCTTCTTCTTCTTCTTCTTCTTCTTCTTCTTCTTCTTCTTCTTCTTCTTCTTCTTCTTCTTCTTCTTTTCCTTTTTTTCACCCACGTGTCCTAGGTCTTCCTTAACTTCTTTGTCCAAGAGGCTTCTATTGCCAAACCTTCTTGGGCTATCTGTCAATTTTATTTTTCTTGGACGCAAAACAACTAATGTAAGTATACAAGTGTGCAAAAAAGTGTTTACAACAAATCAGAGATTTACCGTTTCCGTAATACACGAGACCAATGTCAGTACAATCTACCCCATTGAAACTATATGGGATGGATAAATGATATATATTATAACACGTAAATGGCAGAATAAATAAATTATCACATTTATATGGGATAAATGAACGTAAGACATTCTGGACCACGACGTAACCGCTCGGAAAATTGTGATAATGTAATATCACAGAGTTTATTTATTTTGCTCCTGCCATAGATAAAGGTGGGGGGGGGGGGGCGATTTCGGTGTCAGGCAGGCGGTAAGAAAAGTGATAAAGGCGTTTGGAATGTTATAAAATTTGAAATTTTATATACCCCAGAAATCATGTTTTCGATTCCAACGTCAAATCTGCCCTGCGATGTCGCGGTGAGACCTGAAATGTCAAAACGATATTACCAGGAACATTCAGGTCTGTATAAAGAGTGTTTAAGTAGAATACTGTATATTTTTATTGGTCAGAGCAGATCACCATTACATAAGTTTGGAGAAATATATACCGGAAATATATCGACAAATGAAATTAAAAGGACGAGGCTGGCTACGTCAAACCCTTAAAAAGCCGGCGGATGACACCTCGCGACAAAGCATAGAACTCCTATGGTCTGTCGGTAATACATGACCGAAAATCACATGGAGAAGACCAATTCTCGCGCGTAACAGAACTGTCGAAGGAATATTAAATAGACCTCCAAAAGACTACGTCAGATAGAGATGATTGAATAAGTCCCTATGTTCAGCAGTGGATTGACTCAAAGGTTTAAACACACACGCGCATGCGCGGTACACATACTGTTTTGAATAATATCTCTGCCAGTATCACTTTCCTCATCATGATAATTACCAGCGAGAATTAAACAAAAAATTGTTTGTTCCGGCCTGAAGCAAATAGACTAGAGCTGGTCACTCTAACGTCTCCGTCCTTTCGGCTTATGATAATTCAATAATTGTTTGGGGATACGGCAGTCGTCCATTCGGTTAATGTGTTCTAACCATCGGCTATTGGGTAATGCTATCGAGTATACTCATAATAATAAGTTTCTGCCGTTCATCGAAATTTCTTTTGCGATCTTAAAGTCTATATCATATCTAGTGTCTGAGAAATCTCACTGTAGCTGCTTGAATACGACTTCCCTGGAATTTCATTAAAACCCAACTCTCAGACCCACTTCTGGCGAGTTTCGTTACTCGTTAATTTTAGAATTCTCCTAATCGTCTCGCATATATGGTTAAACTTGTGTAGCTTCTTCACCATTCTGTGTAATGCAAGACACATTATAGCCCAGACATTCAATACCACTGTGACCCACAAAAACCATGAAAAACCATCACTTTAGTCTTTACTGTGGAGATGTTGCAACTCCGACCCAACGAGTCTACAGCCATCTGACAGCCGCTTTCCGAGTACGACAGGATTGCCTGCTTATCAGCAAACAACAATGTGTCAGCTACAGAGTTATCGAATAAGATGTTCTGTAACATTCACCTGCCAATTGTGTATGACATCATCTGTATATAAAAGAGAAAGTAGCAATTGGTACCCTCGTTGTAGTCCACAATCGATCAGGCCCAAACTTGGAGCTGTGCTCCGTCGTCCTGACTCAATCGGTGCGTGATGGCCCCGCTTGTCGGGGGGCCCTATCCCCGACCATTTACAAATTCTCATTTTCGAACGAATAAATAAAATTTTCCGAGTAAGCGAAATATTAAAAACAGCACTGAAGTGCGGATCACGGATTTAAATGAAGAAATAAAGGTGAAAATGATAATACACACTTTCCTCTGTCTGTTTTAAATTGGATAGTTAACACTGATATTATTGATGTATTTCCAAATATTTATATAGCATATTGATTGTTTCTCACTATTACTACAGCGAACTGCGAGGCTGAGAGAGATCATTTTCTACTCTTTAAATATTGAAGAACATGTACCGATCAACAATGTTTGATAGCCGCTTAACTAATTTAGCAAGATTAACCATTGAAACAGAATTATTAAAAACATTGGATTTGGATGATTTGATAGAAGAGTTTTGTCGAAAATAAGAGCAGAAAGAAATATTATAATTAAATTATTTTGTATTCTTTAATTTATTTGTACTGTTGATTATTGTAAAAAGATCTGCGAAATAAAATAATAGTAAACAGTTTCAGCATCTATTTAATCAGTATAAAGTAAACAAAATATGTGATCAAAAATACGGTTTACGAACAATATTTTGTTTATTATATTATTTATTAAATGATCGTCTGAATAAAGTAAAGTATTGTGCAAAACGAGGAAAATTTCAAGCATGGCTCCTGCTCTTAAGTAGACCCGGGCTCCCCATAGCCTTAATCCGGCCGTGGTCTCAATTAAGATGTTTTCCACGTAATGACTTTGTACAGCTCTAATGTGGTGTTGCGGGATCATCATTTCGATTTTAGAATTAATTCCAACTTTGTCAGTATTTATTGCCACACTGCTAAATACTTCGTTCTTGACGAGGCCTTTCGGTGGCTCCACCATCTTCACGTCTTAAACGACATATATGTAAACTGAAGATGGTAGAGACACCGAAAGGCCTCGTCAAGAACGAAGTATTTAGCAGTGTGGCAATAAGTAGTGACAACGTTGGTGTTAAAATGGCTGCTAATAAAACTAACAAAACTGAAAATGTTAGAATTAATTATTCAATTTTCTAAAAGAACTATTTAAATAGGCCAATGTTCGTACAGAGTAATACACTATATTTAATTTTGCACTACAATGAAACGTTGCAAGTGAATACATAATTCTGCGTATGTACAGTAATTAAAACAACAACGGAACAAGGGACTCATAAAAGTTTCACAGTTTTCGCTTAATGAAGCACTTTAATTAAAAATTAATTTCTATCTACTAGCCTTCTCTCTTCGTACTGTATACATTAAAATAATATAATTTTCTAGTTTCACTGTGTATTTTACTCTTTATTTTTTTTCCTCCAACAACTGCGCCAGTCCTTCCGCAGTCGTATGAAATTTACTTTTATGTGTAATTGTAAGCGTGAGAAACGCTGTATCCGTGTTGAGGTGTTTGTATGACTAGACTGACCTTGTGTGAAAAATATTTATTCGTATTCGTCAAGTAATCACGTTCGATGTAATTAAATGTACAATTTTACATTACGGATTAGCATTCACCAATAGAATCTAACGACGTTATTGTCAGTTTGCTGATAAACAAGTTTCCAGATAAGGAAAATTCTCTTCTTTTTCTTCTTCTTCTTCTTCTTCTTCTTCTTCTTCTTCTTCTTCTTCTTCTTCTTCTTATGTTACTACTACTACTACTACTACTACTACTACTACTATTATTATTATTATTATTCATATTATTAATCTTCATTTAATTATAATCTTCAGTGAAGGACATTTATAAAGAATCAGCACCGAGAAAATCCCAAAAATTATGTACAGATATCAACCGAAGATCCGAGACTCCTCGGAAGACCAAAACAAGGGGCGAAATTATCAATTCGAACAGGCTAATGCTTGGATCTAAGAAGAAGAAGAAGATAAAATACAATTCTTGTATCCTTCAGTACTTCAAAAAGCGTTAGCCAGTTAACATTGACAAAGACCTTTTGCAACATATTTCTTCATATTCAGTAATTCATTGTCTGTTTATGAGAATTCCATTATTAAATTGAAACGTCTTCTTCTTCATCTTCTTCTTTCCCCCTACACAGCGTTCCGCCGTCGCCAAGCGCCAAATAACGTATATCCAGAGTGTCGTCCAATTACCAGTCCTACCAATCCATGGGATTTGCAGTCTTACCTGTTGTTGATGATGTGTCTCTTGCATACAGTATTATTCCACGATCTCTACAGCCTTCCCGTCTTTCGTGTTTTTAAAGTTATGTCCACTTGAACATCCACTCCGGTCATCTTTCGTTAACAATTATTGTCATCAAACCACTTCAACCCATCACTTCAAATACGAATTACTGTGTTCTCTCCCTTTTTACAGCAGCACTACCCGCAACACCCGCAGACCTTCCTTCCTCATAAACCGCCTCCTTACCATAGCCGATGGACCTCCTCCCAGAACGTCTCGTTACCAACGTCAAAGAAATAGAAACACTTAATCCCCATCTTCAAACATACCCTACTTCCCTGCCATCCTTCCTAATCACATAACATTTAAAATTTTCACTAACTACTTACATAGTCTTTAGCTCTCTTCTTCTTTAAATGTCCCCCGCCTACCTTGACGCTTCTCTGTCGCCTCCTTCCAGCTTTGACGACCTGCGTTAATCGTCTCTGTCTTAGCCGCCCTCATGTACAGACTAAACTTTATGACACTTCCATCAGCCACTTCCATTACCTAAATGGCTACACACTAGATTTATACACAAATACACCCACACGCACTACTCTGCCTCCAATGTGCCTCCATCTTCTTCGCTTCCGGCCTGCACTAGCGTGCGCCTCCTCACATACTTCCATTCGGCTGAAGGGGGCTGGCCGCAGATCAGCCCGAGACTTGCCCTTCGGGACAATCTCAAATAACACAAAAAATATCTCTCCCTTTTGCATCCATCTTCTGATCTCCTCATTAAAGACTCTTCGCAGTTTCGATACCATCTCACTGCTATATTGACAGCATGTATTCACTCGTTTTAATTGCGCCGTTCAAGTTCCCTTGTTCGATCCATAGTTTAGAATTAGAACTGATTTCCCAATACAGTTTTTAACCTCTATGGAAACATTTTTGTCTCGTCATTCAGAATTTAAACTTCACTACTCTGTTCGGTTTGTCTTTTATTCCCACATTTCCTATACATTTTCTTGCGACCACTGTACCAAGAGATTTGAATTCGTTAACTTGTTCCACTCGTTCTTGATTTTTTTTTTTGGAATTGTTGATTGCACATTTGAATTTTCCAACAGGCAAATGTCTTAAAATAATACGTTGGCTTACGCGACCGGAGTCGATGTTATTAAAATTAATTCCCGGACTGTTTGGCCGTGGTCCATTGTTTTCTACAAGAAACAGAAGTTTCGGCAGTACCATCGACTGCCAACATCAGTGTAAAATTTCGAGCTGTGGTTAACCACAGTACTGTGGTCTCTAACGTTTACCACCCTACGTTAGTACAGCTCGAATCTTTACACTGATGATGGCAGTCGATGGTACTGTCGAAACGTCTGTTTTAGTAAGAAACAATTGACCACGGTCAAACAGTCCGTGAATTAATTTTAATAGGCAAATGTCTCGTCAGCATTGACAGTGTGTTTTGTTCATAGGTATTGTAAAGTCTCTTAAACACAAATTCGAGATCAAAAGCATCTTGTGCTATTACTGCGTGGAAGTGAGTGTAACCAGAGTCTGCCCATCCTCTGACACATCGTTTTCCATGGTTTGAGTGTTACCTACAGACACAAATTAAACTGTAGTAGGGGAAGGCTGCGACCCCGTATCAGCCATTTTCAAAGGTATTTAAAAAATATACAAACACTTGGCAGTTTCACAGTTTATTATTTACATCTGACAGCTGTTTCATCTTATTAAGCTATTCTCAAAGAGATAATAAAATACTGTGTGCAGAATGCGATGCTATTTACATCAGACAATGTGGCCATGCTCTGAAACATCCCATTTCTGAACATAAGAAAGCGATTTAACTAATACAGCCAACGCAGGTTTTACATATCATTACTTACAACACAATCACTTCATAGATACAAAAAACATCACACTGCTGCACAACATACAAAAGGTAAAATAATGGATTTATTAGAAATTCTAGAAATTAGAAAAGCAATCAGAAGTAACATAAATATAACAAACGAAAAAACTGAATTCTGTGTATCCTCTTTATTAAAGGTTGTCGTTTAGTTTAGGTAATTTTTATATTTTGCCTTCCGATTATGCTTTGTTTTTACAAACACTTGACCTTCCTTTACCAGTTCCTCCACCTCCTCCATCATACACACCCCACACACATGTCCGGATACACGCCCTAAACACATGTTCACCACCCTTACAATCTTTGTTTACTTGTTCCTTGATCTCCTTGAGAATAGCTTAATAGGCTGAAACAGCTGTCAGAGGTAAATAATACACTGTGAAAATTACCAAGTGTTTGTGTACTTTTTAAAAACCTTTGAATTAATATGTTTCACCAAGTGCCCAACGAGTCATCGATCAATATCAGTCCTTTTTGTTATATTTATTGATGGGAAAATGGTCTTCTTCTTCTTCTTCTTCTTCTTTTTTTATGTTTTGAGGCCTCGGGAACGACGTCGATCAAGAGTGTTACTCGGCTGTACGTTTTGTTCTCACCTATATTCTTGCTAACTCAACGAAAGTAGCACACTCGTACACACTAAGACGCAAAGCAATGTTTAATGTAATCTTAGGATGGATACAGTCTGTATATCGCTAAATGTTCGTTTCCTAACTAATCTGTAACTGTCCACCGATAACTAATCTTCTTTCAGGTTACCTTTTACTTTTGTGTGAATTCTGCATGAGCACTACAGCCTTCAATTATGTGCTTCACTGTAAATAGTGCGCCACAAGTGCAGACGGCCTCGTTCTTCTCCTTGTAGGTGGTACGGAAACGTCAAAGTAGTGTGCCCAATTCGCAGTCTGGTGTTGCAAACTTGTTCACGACGACTGCGATCACCTGCTATTTGCCATTTCCGAACCGCTCTGCTTCACGGCAGAAAGTTTGCTCTGCCGTCCATGCCACATCTGCTGCCACAGAACAGTGGTCTTCTTCTTCTTCTTCTTCTTTTATGTTTTGAGGGCTCAGCAACGAAGGGCTTTATCCCAACGACGTCGATCAGTAGTGCTGCTCGGTTGTAGCCTATATGTGTTGTCCTCACCTACTTTCTAGTTAACCCAACGAAAGTGGCATCTCGTACTTACTAAGACGCAAAGCAGTGTTTACAGAGAAGAACAGTAATCTTGCAGTAGGAAGGAATCTTCCTGCTTTTAGGAAGGACAGAGTTCTGTATATCGTTAACTGTTCGTTTCCGAGATCTTCTTTTACCTTTTGCTTGAGTTCCGCACGAGCACTGAAGTCTTAAATTATGCGTTTCACTGTAAGTACAGACGGCCTCGTTCTTGTCCTTGTAGGAGGTACGAAGACGTCAAGGTAGTGTGCCCAATTCACAGTCTGGTGAAGGAAACGACGACTGCGATTACTTGCTATTTACCATTTCCGGACCGCTCTGCTTCACGGCAGAAAGTCTGCTCTGTCGCCCATGCCACATCTGCTTCCACACATCAAAGGACTTCTTCTTCTTCTTCTTCTTCTTCTTCTTCTTCTTCTTCTTCTTCTTCTTCTTCTTCTTCTTCTTCTTCTTCTTCTTCTTCTTCTTCTTCTTCTTCTTATTATTATTATTATTATTATTATTATTATTAATCTTCTTCTTCTCCTCTTTAAGGATTAGGTTACGTAAACCTGTTCCGGCACCCATCTCATCCTCGGACGATCCACGTCTCTTCTTCCAGTGGCTTTATAGTTCAGTGCCGCTTTCGGCAATCGCTCCTCTGTCATCCTTTACACATGATTCCACCATTGTTTCTTTGAAATAATTTCATTTATGTCCTTTACTTAGAGTTCTGCTCTGATATACTCATTCCTTATTCTATAAGTATTATAATAATTATTATTATATTCAGAGAACAACATTTACAAAGAATGAGCACTGAGAGAATGCCGAAGATTATGTATACATATATCAACCGAAGGAGCAGGGATCCCTCGGAAGACCAATAAAAGAGACGGAATGATCAGGGCGCAACAGATTAATGTTTGGTTGGCAGAAGAAGAAGATCAGATACAATTCTAGTCTTTCAGTACAGTAATTCAAAAAGCGTTTGCCAATTAACAGTTCTTCATATTCAGCAGTATGTGTCGCTTTATGAGCATTCCCATATCAAATTGAAACATAAAAATAGATGAACCGTGTTTGTTTTTATTGTGGTGCGTGCAAACCCGTTGGTAACTGACGTCTGTATGAGTAATACTAATTAAGCAGTAACGACGGACATCTTGAAACGGCTAATTAAAGCGCGCGAACAAAGGTTTCTCGCGTATACACAACAGATAGAGAGACATACAGACTAGTTTGGCTTTGTCAGAGTACAAAGCAGTAGCAGTATGCCATTGGCAGCACTTTCCTATCACTCTCTCTTTCTCTTGTTCCCTCTTTGTACCGCGCTTCCCATTGTTTCATTTACTGGTTATACTCGTAATCCTAGACGATGTATAACGATCGCTTCTATAACATATGCTATTTTTAATGATTCCAGATTGCAAAACGTTTGAGGCCTCCAAGAAAGCGCGGCTACTGTTAACAGGGAAACTGATTAACTTACTGTTACAACCATCTTCAAATTATGACACACATTATTCACGATATTTATTGGCGACTCCTTGGGCACTTGGTGAAACGTATTAATACAAAGGTTTTTTTTTTTAAATATATAAACACTTGGTAAGTTTCAGTTTTTATTTAACTTTGACAGTTGTTTCAGCTTATTAAGCTATTCTCAAAGAGACTCAAGGAACAGCTAAACTAACAAAGGATGTAAGGGTGGTGAACATGTGTTTAGGGTGTGATCGGGACATGTGTGGGGTATGATGGAGGGGTGGAGAAGTTAGTGGGAAGGTCAAGTGTCTGTAAAAACTAAGTATAATTGGAAAGCAAAATATAAAAAATTAACTAAACTTAATAACAACTTTCAATAAAGAGGATATACAGAATTCAGTTTGTTCGTTTGTTAAATTTTTGTTACTTTTATAAGAAAGCGATTTTAACTAATACAGCCAATAGAGGTTTTACAGATCATTCCTTACAACACAATCACCTTATAGATACAAAAAACATAACACTACTACACAACATACAAAAAGATAAAAAAAAAATGGATTTATTAGACATTCTAGTAACGTGCGCCAGTGAATGCGCTCATCTGTTTGTGCGGCACGCGCATACAAGCAAAGTACAGTTATAAATATTAATACGACATTATGTTTCGGGACATAAGGCTGTAGCCTGTAAGTAACTGCGTTTATTGTTTTTCATCATCAGGTGAAGTAGTTCATAATTCAGCGTTTGAGTTACTTGAATAACGACTTCCCTTCTCTACTCGTTCGTAACAAGATATTTAATTTCCCCAGTTGTCTGAAGCTCGCATTTGTATTCGGTTCGTGTCACAAAGGAAAAGACTGTTGTTAATTTTCTCCGGTACACCTGTGACAGACATCTTTCCTGTCGCAATATGAATCGTTACGATGATAATAAATTCAAATAATTTTTTTTTTTTTTTTTATTTATTACTCAGGGGAATACAACCGTGAATTTAGATTACTGGTGTGTTATCGTGACGAGAAATGTAGCGCAAGGACATGGACACGACTTGTGAGCGAAATGTCCCTGACTTCCGGCAGCAATAACCCCCCCCCCCCCACTTTGTTCCTTTTTGCTTCTTGTTCAGTATTCTGTGTTACTTTTTGATAGAACACACGACTGAATTTGGACAAAGATAATGCTTAATGCTTAAACGTTCCAAGTGATTTTTTTAAAAATAATCATATACCTATCATTTTTACTTTCACTTTTAGTTTGATATAACAAACAAATTATAATTCATCATCATCATGAATCTCAAGTATTAGGCTCATCCTGAACCTGTTCCGGGACTCACTTCGCTCTCGGCCGTCCTACATTTCTCTTCTCCACCGATCTATATTCCATTGCTATGAGGAAAATCCACACCTCAGAGTACTCCTCATAAACTTCACCTCCCCTGCCTGAATCTTTGCTTTGTCTCTTTCTGTCGCAACTCCATACATCAGAACGGGTACCGCTACAGTATTAAGAAACCTTATCCTTGTTTCCGTCTTTGTCTTATTTTTAAGGCATCTGTGAATTGTTCTACAGATATCCCTAAATTTGCTGAAATTTTCATCCAGATCAATTTCTGTCCCATGCGTAACGTAACATCCCAAGTAATACAAATTATAATTATTTAAAAAAAATACCCGACTGCGGAAAATGTCTTGTACATCAGTACACAAGAAAAACATCCAAACGTTTGTGAAAACATACACCTGGCTTCTAATCAAAAGGTCCGTCTATCATTCCGGGACACACCATAATGCCAAAGGGCACGTTTTTCATCCCCAGGTCGATTCGTCCTGTAGAAATGAGTATCGCTCTGGGATAACATCTTGGAGTAATAATGGGGGGGGGGGCAGCAGGAAACGTCTAGACTGCATAGGCAGTACAAAAGCACACATTATTATAAAAACATCTGTCAACAACAATAGGTTCATTATTTGAAAATACGTTAAATACAATAACATAATATTTCTTCAAGTTTGTTGTCTGTCAGCATTACTTTTTAACCTTTACCTAGACCATCTCCTCAAAAAATGGAAACAACAATCCCCTGATGGTATTAAAATCCACCGAAATAAAAGTTTGAAAACCATTCTCTTCGCGGATGACCAACCTATATTCGAAACTTCAGAAGACGATCTCCAGCGACCAATATTCATCTTCCATAAACTAGGAAAAGAATATAACTGTATCATATCTAAATCAAAGACGAATCTAATGGCCTTTATAGGAGATGAACCGGTTCGGACCAGAATATGCATACACACACATGCATAGAACAAGTAAGACACTCAACTGTCTTGGACGTGACGTTACTTATGATCAAGATACACATATAAAGTGACGAATTTCACAAGAATGTGTCGAACGATTTGGAGAACGTTGGGAAATAAATGTAAAAGAAAAACCCAAATAAAATTATATAAAACAATGGCAATACCGACACTACTGTATGGTTCTGAAACTTGGGCCATAAAGAAAAAAGATGAAGAAAATATACAAAGAGCAGAAATGAAATTTTTGCCATCAGTTGAAAGATGTAATAGATGCGATCATATAAGAAATAAAGAGATAAGAGGTGATTTAGATATTTTTGCAGTTAATGAAAGGATTAAAGGATACAGAAGAAAACTGATTCAACACATCAATAGAATGGAAGAGAGTAGAATACCCAATATGGCGAAAGATTACAACACTAGAGGCAGAAGAAAAGTTGGTAGGCCTACGAAAATGTAGTCTGTGGAATAGGAACAGGCCGCTAAAGTATAAAACCGTTAAGAAGAAGAAGATAATGATGATATTCAGTATACTAGCAAGCTACCTCTCCTAGCATTTCGAATGTAGTATATTTATTATTACACGAACTTTGATATTAGGCTAGATAATTTTTCAATTGTGGGCAAATTTACAAAAATCCTGATCAATTTTCTATTTTTTTAAAATAATTTAATATAGATGACACAGTCATACAATATACAAGATGATGTCCTTCCTCACATTTTTCTGTGGATCTGAGAATTGGAGTTTAACGAAATCCCAGGTCAGTCGTATTCAAGCAGCCGAAGTGACACGTGGCACATGGCACGTGGCAGGATTTACTCTTAAAGATCGCAAAAGAAATATCAATGTACGGCAACAACTGAGTAGCCTATTATAAATATACAGTGCAACTTGGTTATAACGTCATTGAAGGGACCAAAAAAATAATGACGTTATGTCCGAGTGACGTTATAAAAGAGTCGTTATAAAAGACCCTTTTTAATCCTAGTAAGGAAGGAGAAATAAAAAAAATGATCTTTGCATTATTAACATTATTCGTGATATTTATTCTAAAGTTTACAAACTGCATTTCGTTTATACAAACAGCATGAAGAATATTTTAAAAGATCAAAAAGAAAGTACATGTAACTTACATTTAGGCTTACTGTCGAAAGTAATCCGTAATTTTCTTTTGAACGCTCCTTTCTGAAAAATAAATTCTTTCTGTTGTGCTGCGGAGATGCTGCGCTGCATTGAACGTGTCGTCAGACGTCTCTCTAAAGCAGTAAAAGCGTGAAAGAGTTTCGGCGGGTCTCATTGCTTCCTGTACTGTCGGACAAACGATGTCGGCATCCTCCTCTTGCTCAGCATCTTCTTCAACACTTGGAATGTTTCTACTTGGTCATCCACTGATGCATAGGAATCAAGTTCATTTCCAAATTCATTTACGTCGAATTTCTTAATCCACTCCGAGAGCGGCAAGCCGTCGTCTTCGTCATCATCGGGTAAATTTTCATGTACGAGTTGTGCTTTACTAAAGCATTTTGCTATCGTCTTCTGTGTTACACTCTTCCAAGAGTCGTCTAGGAATTGTATTGCATCTAAGAGTGAAATTGTGGCAGGTTGCGCCGTGTCCATACAGAAAATAATTTTTTTTAAAAGTTGCTTGCGGTAGTGCCACTTTAGGCTTCTAATGACGCCTTGGTCCATAGGTTGCAGGACACTCGTACAGTTGGCCGGTAAGAAGACCAGATTAATGTTTGTCAAATTTAACTTTGGATGGGCTGCACAGTTGTCAACTAGAAATACGCGCGCGCACATATATACGTTTATATGAAATTTAGAGTAAAATATCTGAGAAATTTTTGACGCTATAACAGAGTAGTACAATATTTAGTGACGTTAAAACCGGGAATTTTTATAATGTTAAACATATCAGTTTGACCGGACTTATGACAAAATAACGCTACACCCGAGTTGACGTAACAGCCGAGGCCGTAATAACCAAGTTCCACTGTACTTAATAGGACTATCCAATATCGACTAAAATGGTTTGAATCTTAACCGAATGATTGAGCGCTCAACGAATTATAAACCGAAAGGATGGGGAGGTGTGGGATGTTCAAAAAAGAGTTAGAGTGACCAGCTCTAGCCGGCTCTAACTTGGAACCGGAACAAACCATTTTAGGTTTAATTCTTGCTGAAGATGATGAGAATTAAACAGTAAGCGCTAATGTTGTAACCCCCGGATATACTAGCGTATATCGAGGTGAGCCGTTTGCGAGCTTGTTGTGGTTGGTGTGAGTCGGTCCTCGATAAAGTGTTGGTACGCTAGTTCATTCAACAGTTTACAATAATTCCCTTAAGTGTTAATAACTTTTCTAATTTAACAACAATACTTTAATGCTACTGATTAACTAATTGTTTCTGTCTATCGAGACTAACAACTTCCCTGCAGTCTAACGAGACTGATACCTTACAGTTTGACACTGGCTCTTCTATACATTGAGGGGAGAGAGAAAACTATGACCTTTAGCATGTTTTGATGGACTCGTTTACTTTTGGCTTACTGGCGAAAATGTCCCAGTTACTATTTACAGTTCATATTGAAAGTGCCTTACTTACTATTTACAGTTCATATTTGTTCTATATCTAAATTCAGCCAAATACTCCACTTTCTAACGAATGGAAACTTTTAGTATTTCACTAGGTCACAACACTAAACATGAGAAAGATTCGAGTTTGGGTTACAGTTTCTGGCACCCTGCTGGATTTTCACAACTTTAAAAAATTGTTGATATATTTTTCGGACCATGGGTTCCAAAATTTTATCACTTTCCGAATTAACATAGCATTTTCAAAATTATCAGAAACTTAACACTATATTCAGAAGCTAGTTAAAGTTCTGTTTAATTTGATACCTCACATAAATTTTGCGAATTTTTCAAAATTTTCTCCCACTTTTTGGGGTCCTGACGTGAAGACAATTTTAAATTTTAAAAAACAAACAGTTTATTCAGATTGTGTTTAAAATTCCCTGATTCGCTACATTGGCCACAGATGCGAGTCCTCGTCGTCTTCCACCATGTTTATTAAACACACGTAAGGTCAACAAACCTGACCGAACGTGACATAGACGTGGGAATCGAACGCATGACCCTCTTTAACATTTTGGTAAACGAATTTTGAACTATTATTTCGCTAAACATATCTGCATGTAGGCCTAAATGAGGTAACATCGGCCTCATTCACGTTGTAAATTATTATTATTCGCTTGTAAATTATCGAAAATGAAACATTTTACACATAACTAATTGGCCTCTTTAAAAAATACAGTTAAAACCCTCCAACCTGCTGGGATATTTGTAGAAACAAATGACTGGGTTGCGTTGTTAGTAAGAGAAAAATTATCATTGGACGTCAGAAGCTCCTTCGTTACTTAACGGTCATTAACATAAATAATTCCGTTTTTCTACTAATATTACGCGTATTTAGTCAACCGGAATGTGGTCGGACATTTTGTAGCGGTTGTAATTTCTTATTTTATGACACGTGTCACGAGACATTTACTCGTGTCGAAGACACCGGGTAGTGAATGCATTAAGAATGCTTTCTCGCTTGTAGATTCAGCCGAGATAATGTCCCTTCACAAGTGCCATTAGAAATAACACAGCATATAAGAGACGTTCACATTAAATCCGAACGACACGCGCGCGCGAGCCTGCGCTCAACTTCAACAGTCTCTCTCTCTCTCTCTCTTACGGTTCTACCTTATCATTCTCACGTCTCTCCCATTTTTCTTTCTTTCTATTGTCTCTTACAGTTTAATGTAAATGCAACGGCTGAATATTAAGTTTGAATTTATGAGTCTCAAAAAACAGAATATTCAATCGACTGTACGATCTCAGATGAACCGAGAATTAACTTCATCACTCTTTCGTGTAAATTAGCCGGAGTAATCCCCCCCCCCAAAAAAAACTGTGGGAATGTAAGCAGTGGTTGATTTATAAAATTATAGTTGCCGGAATGCATCAATTCAAAAGTTGTACAGACAGAAGTATATTTTATTTTATATTAGCGTATAAGTTTACATCAGGTTATTATAAAAAAGGTTTACATTTTCAAAGCCTTACAAAATATGTAGCATATCTATAAACTTGCACTTAAAAAGGTAATAAAGTTTACTGATATTTCTAAAGAGCTTCATCGTCAGGTTAGCCGCATGACAATCAAAAACATGTCACTCATGATGGCGTCATCCAGGAGTCTCATCAAACTGTAAGTGATGGTTTCGGTGGTGCGGACGTTTTAAAAAAGTTTCAATAGTTTCATCATTGTGTCGTCATATTGTTTGTTTCTTGGCCTTTCCTTACTCTTTGTGTCCAATGCTGTATGATGGCCAGAAATCAGCCCACTCACATTCAGTTGAAGTTGTTGCTATTGATTCAATAGCATATTTCAAGGTAGATAGACTCTCCGGAAAAATTCTGGAATGCACATATTCTCGGAAGCTCCCAATCAATTGCCTTTCATATAGTTTTAATTATGAAGCAAGTTTTTTCTGTTTCATTTTCTCTATATGTTGTTGGGAAATTTTTTTAACGATAGTAGTTAAGATAAAGATTAGTGCTGGTGTCTGATTTTGACAAATTTTCAGTTTTGTAGTGGGGCTGATGAGGGGCACAATTCAAAAAGTAGTAGTAAATTTTTGTAATAATTAGGTTTTTCATTTCATATATTTTTTCGGTAATTTATTGTTTTATCCAAGAGGTTCCGGAACGCGTTCCCCCTGAAATCAAGCGCTGTCCAGAAGACTTATTTTTGAATTCCCAATTCTAAAAATAATAATTAAAAAAAAAAGGGGAAAATGCTTTATGCACCGTCAGAGGAAACCGTGTGTCCCCTGGTGTGTGGGACTGTACCTCAATAAAAACCCCACCTCTAATTCAGGCATTCATTACAACGCTAATCCTAGAACCACTTAGCGTATTACTTCAGAACGGAGGCTACTGCGCCCTTATCGCGCTTCTTCTAGTTGTCCCTTATCTTCTACTGCCCGTTGGGTGCAAGTTGGGCGTGTGTTCTCTTTTGTAGTAGGACCCATTGAATGAATGCAGAGATACGGTCCAATTCCGCCTTGCCACGAAGAACATAAACTCAATTACGCTCTCGGGCGTGAACTCCCCGAGTTCCATCTCAGTGGCATCCTTTCTCTTGTAAATCTGCAGCACATGAAAAAGTGTGCAAGGCATCATAATAGAAAGAATCACCGTATTGGGAAATAATGATAATAATAATATTAATCAACACAATTAACATAATCACCTTTAAAGTCATCACCGTCACAACTAGTAAGCTCCCTGAGCTGCAGAAACCGCCCACTATTTTAAACGTAATACATTTATTCTTAGATAAAATCAAATTAACTTGATATTAAATTGATAAATATGTTGACATCGTTAATGTCAGAGATTCCGATTTCGTATTCTAAATAATATTTTAGCCCCGCATAGATTTTTAGAATTAAAAAAAGTTGATGCATTTTTTGCGCTTTGGTGTCTTAAAATATTGAAATTTCTGAGATATGAAAAGTCATGATTGATCTTAGCCAATGAAAAGTCATGTTCGGAACAGTCATCCCCTTTTCCGAAGGTATGGGAGTAGAGATGAACATAACGCCCTTTAATGCTAACTAAATAATATAATATAATAGCTCACATGACTAATTAATAAAATACTAAAACTTTAAACGTTATTAATTTCGATTAATTATTGCTTCTGTCTGTACTTGGAAGAGCTGAAAGTATCGTTCCTCTTCTCCAGCGGTGACGTAGCCAGTCGCCGTTCGTTACTGCAAAAACTTATAGAAACGTGAATAAAAGGAAACGAAAGAGTAACTCACACTTATCGTTCGTGAGAAAGAACAAAGGCGTGTGTCGTGTTATAAAAGATGCAAGTATATAAGAAACTGTCAACTTTTTACGGTTAAATTGTTACAAAAGTTTCGTGAAAATCCAGAATATAACCTACGTGACACAATACCAAATAATATACACACGCCAGCTCAACCGTCATGTTTGGACTTTCAATAAAGAGTTACGAAGCAAATAAGTATTCTTAAGATCATCGTCAAACAAAGTTGTCAAAGACCGGTTTGGAGAACTATGTGCCCATCACTTTTTATTGTCCACCACGACACGCAAACAAACAGGAACAATACACGCACTATTTTAACGCCCTAGGAAATCGTTTTATAGTTGGGGGTAACTTTAACACAGAGTAAACGCAATGGGGTTCCATAATAACAGCCACGAAAGTGCGACAACTCATAGAAACTATAACCTCAAATTACTAGAATTTTCTCACTATCGTCGAACCAACTTATTGTACCTCGATTTAAAAAATAGTAATAATCTGATCTCCTGAAATTCTGTGTCATCAAAAATAAAATTTTGAATTGTCTTAACGCCAGATTTATCTTACCCTATTGAAAAACCACAACCCCTTTCCAACAGGATGACTGATTGGGACTATATTAAGGCCAGGGTAGGAATCAATAACCCTAGAAACCCCTCTACAAATTCCCGCAGACCTAGAAAACGCGGTCGAATATTTCAACCGAGTTGTGGAACAAGTTGCTTTGAAAGTTACACAGAGAGTGTGCGAAGAAGCAGGAAAAAAGTTGACTTCCCAGTATTAGTAAAAAAATAATTTAAACGAAAAAGGAAGATTAAGACACTGTATTAAAAAGACATGACACTGAATTAAGATTGTTAAAAGTCTCTTTAACGTCATAATCCACACGTATTTTTGCAATTTTTTTCAAATTTTGCTCTTACAATTTTCCCTTCGCCCTAAACGAGGTTTGCACCGAGCAGGTTGGAACGACAGAAGCAGAACGCGAGATACGGCGGTCGGACAGGAATGAATGGAAATGTAATGGTAACCGCGCAAGCAGAGAAGGAAAATGCAAGTTGTTAAACGCCGGTAGACCATTACAATGATAAGAAAATGGTGGAGAGACATAGATAGATAGAGAAAGCGAGAGAGTAAGAGGGCGGATAGCGACAGAGAATTACAAAAGGGAAAGAATATTTGTCAATAATGTATTAATCACAACGTTTGGGTTTGGAATATTGAATGAAGATGAAACTTTTGTCTGCTCAGCCCTTCATCTTTATTCATATAATCCGTATCGTATATGTGAATAATTTATTATTATTCACAACGTGTAAAAACAATTAATGAGGTGTGGAATTTTCCAAGTTTAAAGACCGCAGATACATTATTTGACACCCTGCACGAGTCATTAACCTGAGCGAACTCGAACAATGGTGTCAGAGAGCGTCGGACACAGTACACAGAGAGGACAATAACAAAAGAACGCGGCAGGTCTGGCCCGGTCAATATCATTAAACGTTACAGGGTCTCCTTACGCGATAGTCCACGTCCCGGCTGTACCCAGCGGAGAGGCAACCAGTTAATAAATTCCCGTATAGGACTCGAAATAAAAGACAATAATTGCATTTTCCTCTCACAGTCTTACATGAATAGTGAGACTCGGTTGGCGGTGTATTGAGGATGGGTGTCGTGTCTGGTATCCCACCAGTAGACCCCTAGACCACAACGTATTAGACCGAAAAGTTTAAACACTATGGTGCAGATTACGGTAGACCAGCGGTTCTCAACATTTTCTTGTTCACGGCACACTTTTCTTTGTAGTGAGTTCCCACGGCACAATAATGCACGATTTGCAACAGTGAGGGAACGTTTGTTGGCAGCAATGAAATTCGCAGAATATAGTAGTGAGGATATATTTTACTATCTTTTGAAAGAGTAGTGTATAAAATGTGTAATACGGTTACAGGATAGTTTCAGAAGGTAGAAAGCTGTAGGAGATTTCTAGAGGAAATGTATATGACGAGGTCAGGTTGACTGAGTAAGGGGCGGGGCTAGCAAGGACTGGGCGGTAAGTACTGCCTCCTATTGATTGAATGTAACCGGTGATGCGTGGAAGGGTTAGTATATATATATAAGGGAAGTAGGTATTTTAATGTTGTTGTAGGAAGAACTTGATAATGGTTGCGAAACCGAAAGGCCTCGTTCGAGGAAAAGTGTATATAGCAGGGAAGCAACAAAATTTGACAAAGTCGCAGTACTTCAGTTAAACCATACATTTCTCAAGTTGTTTATTGCGTTAAGTTGTTTATAAAGCGGAAACAACATATGTACAGATAAAAACATGATACGCATCTACACGAAAACTAAAAATAAAATAATAATGAGTTATATATGATACAAAAAAAAAAATAATTAGAGTAAGCAAAATATAAAATATAAAATATAAAATACAAATAGGAAAGTAAAATGTTGAAAAAAATCTCGGGACCAATAAAAGATGGACGACAGTACAGAAGACGCCACAATAATGAGCTGTACACACGTGCTGAGAAAATCACAGACGTGATTAGAAAAGTAAGAATTACTTTCTACGGACATGTTTAAAGAATGAATTCTGACAGACTAACAGGAAAGCTTTTTAACTTTTTCAGAAAGCCCTAAATGTCCAATACGTGGTCCAAAGAAACAGAAAAAAAGATACAGAAGAATGCTTGACACTTAAAAAGAAATTAATAAAAGTCCAAGGTTTTCAGAAAAAACCTAAGTCGATGACAGGTGCCATCTGGACTGACGAAAGGAGGGAGAGGCATCGACCAAGAACCAAACGTAGTCCACAGTGGCTTATACGCAAAACAAAATTAATAAAAATTAAAAATAGTTAATTTAAGTACAGGCTACAACATGACGAAAGGTACAACACTTTTAAAAAATATTGTTACGACGGTCACACCGAATCGTCGTATTGTACAGTGGAAACAGAATAACTGACACCAATGTAGACATTATTTTACAAACTTAAATATCTGTTTAAAGTCACAGCGGAAAAGCCAATATTATGCAAAACATGAATTTTGTTGTCATTCAGGATTAGGGGTGAGAGGAAAAGTTTGTTGTTAAAATTCATTCCCGGGCTGTTTGATCGTGGCCCATTGTTTTCAACTAAAACACACTTTTCGACAGTACCATCGACTGCCATCATCAGTGTAAAATTCGATCTTCACTAACGTAGGGTGGCAGACGTTAGTGACCAGCAGTGCTGTGGTTAAAGGTGGAGAAGTCCCGTGAACACCACTCCTAATTATAAATTCTCTAAGTGCCGCGATACAATCATAAATCAACCGCCAGCCAATCAGAAAGAAGAACGTATATTGGAGGCTCGCAACAAGGTGTGTTAGAGGCTCTTTGGGAAGGTGTGTGCGAGCCTCTAATATATATTCTTCTTTTACATTTGAACTTTACACTGTCGATGGCAGTCGACGGTACTGTCGAAACGTTTGTTTTTGTTGAAAACAATGCACCACACACAAACAGCCCGGGAATTATTTTTGACAACATTGATTCCGGCCGTGTAAGCCTACGAAGTATATTAGTGGGAAAGTTTCTTTAGAATATCGATAAATTCTTTTAAACCGATTCGAGTTTTTCTTTATCTTCTATTATTATCTTATAGGAAGTCATATATCAACTGCATAAAACATATTAGTTATACGTATCATTGCTTAAGTACAGCTAACTATGAATAATATATATTAGCTTCAGACACGTTAAACAGTATGTGTGTGTCAGTGTGAATGCGCGTAATTGAAGATCGGAATTCCTTAAATGCAATTTTGAAAGAAACGGGCAGGTGCGCTATCCCTGAGCCATAATTGCATTGCCGACGTGCACCTGGGGTTATAGTTTCAAGAGAATGCACTCTGTAACCGGATTCTATCCAAAGTAGATTTTATGTTACACCAAGAATTCCAATACATTTTTCAGTTTCCTGTTCAACTACTATACAACCGTCTCCGATAATCAAATCATAATATAGATTTATTTTTAATAAAAAGAAACGCACGTGTCTGTGCTAATTCATTTGCCATTTTAAATACAATAAAGATATAAAACTATTTCGAATAATTATTTATTTTATACAAACTTGAACTAGAGACACAATTTACCTGTTTTTTACTTCCATATTCCTTAAGGAATGGAAGTATGGTGATGGCAAAAAAAATCGTGTTCGAGATTATTGCAGATTCTGATTCTACTACACTCAAAACATGAAAAAAAGTCGTTTTCCGAAAAGTGTCTGTGTGTGTGTGTGTCTGTCTGTCTGTCTGTCTGTCTGTCTGTGTGTCTGTCTGTCTGTCTGTCTGTAGATTTTTTTTCTATGGCAAACGATAACTGCCGCAAATTCAAACAGAATCAAATAATTTTTTGCATGCAGCCCTGATTTGCAGAGTACTCGCGACCTATTGTTTTTGGTGAAGATCGGTTGAGGGAAAGGGGTAGTTTACCTGCAACGGTTTTTTTTTAGCAAGGGTAATTTTGTTTGTTTGGCAAACGATAACAGCCGCAAATTCAAACAGAATCAAATAATGTTTCGCATACAGCCCTGAATTGTAGAGTTCTCAAGATCTGTTGATTTTGGTGAAGATCGGTTAAGGGAAAGGGGTAGTTTACCTGTAACGTTTTATGTTTTAACAAGGGTATTTCCTATGGCAAACGATAACAGCCGCAAATTCAAACAGAATCAAAAGATTATTTGCATATAGCCCTAAATTGTAGAGTTCTCAAGACCTATTGTTTTTGGTGAAGATCGGTTGAGGGAAAGGGGTAGTTTACCTGCAACGTTTTTTTAACAAGGGTATTTTCTATGGCAAACGATAACAGCCGCAAATTCAAACAGAATCAAATAATGTTTTGCATACAGCCCTGATTTGTAGAGTACTCACGACCTATTGTTTTTGGTGAAGATCGGTTAAGGGGAAGGGGTAGTTTACCTGCAACGTTTTTTTATCAAGCGTATTTTTTATGGCAAACGATAACAGCCGCAAATTCAAACAGAATCAAATAATGTTTTGCATACGTCCCTGAATTGTAGAGGTCTCAATGACTTTCGATTTTGGTGAAGATCGGTTAAGGGGAAGGGGTAGTTTACCTGCAACCTTTTACGTTTTAACAAGAGTAAAGTACTTGAAAATTTATTTAAACTTTTTGAAACAATGGTAATTGTTAAAAATAAAATAATTTTGTTGCCAGGCAATAAAATTATAATTTTTTCATTTTAATGTAATATAATATTTTTCATTTAATACAGCAATAAAAAAGCAGGTAAGACACAGCCTGGCTGTTTGGCTGAAAATGATTTTAAATATAAATCTTAGAATATGGAAGTCATGTATGGTTCTCCATACCGATATTTTTAATAAGATTTACTCCATGGAATAAACATAAAATTAGTTACATAATGAAAGAACAAGTTATGAAAATATTGTTAATCCATGGACTAAATATAAAAAATGGTTGCTTCAGTTTAGGCAACAAACTGAATAGTTCCATATGGGACTTCCAGTTCTGCCTGTATTCCTTTATTCTCTCCGGAACCGACTGTAACTTCAGGTCTTTCCTTATGTCGTCGTTTTGATGACGATCTCTCAAACTACATCCCTTTGCTGCTCTTAAAAATTACATTTCCAAGGCCTGTATTTTTGAAATATCTTTTTGCAGAAGAGTCACATCCACACATTAAAGTCGGCACAGCCACAACCTTATGGAACTTTAGATGTGTCTCCCTCTGGGTTTTATTCTTCAATAGTCGTCTTATTGTTCCACAGGTATAACTAAGTTTATTTAACTTTCTCTCGATGTCGTTATCCTTCCTATATGAGATATCACATCCCAAATAATTAAAATGTGATACCTACTATAAAACACTATTATCAATTACAATTTTTGTTCTTACAGGGTTCTTCCCTAGGAAGGCCATCACTTTTGTCTTAGTATTTGAGATCTGAAAGTTGTATTTTTGGCAGATTGTACGCAACGTGTAAATAGATCTTTGTAACTCGTTTATATGTTTTTTATTGTTCAATATTAATACTGAAAATACTTACTGAAGCGTTTTTATTGATGTAAATTTTAAGATGTTTGCGATGATTCACTGACCAAGGCTGATGATGCAAGACAGGTACGTAATCGCCAAACAGCAATCAAAAACTACATCACGAACAATGCCCTGGCGTAGGTTTCCCTAACAGGCGGCGGGCAGTGACCTCTTGTATTGTGTGGCGATATATATATGTTAATAACGTGTATTGATTTAGTACCACATTTAACATCCTCTTCCATTTCATTTGTTTTTATTTTAGGTTTTCCTTCTATTATGTTAATTTGTCTTGAAACTGAGTTTTACATTTATAGTTCCGGATAATAAGCGTTCAAGCCTTACGTTTTGTTATCTGTTTTCTTGATCTTCCATTGATCATTTTCGTTTTATGTAAACTCGTTATTTTTTATCCTAGTTATTTTGTTGCGATTAGATTAAGGCTATTTATCAACTTCCATCTCATAAAATAATCAAAAGGTGTAGGATGAGCATCCCATGGCGCACTCGTCTATAAACTAATCGCTTTATTCTTATGAAGCCTGTCACTTGACACATTGCACTAAATCAAATGCATTGCTCTGTACGCCTTCGCTCAAGTTCAGTATTGTCGAGAAGTTTCAGCATCTGGACATTCTCGTGTTTATGCAGACGTTTCTCATGCCTCTTGGCGAATCGTTTAACTTCATCTTCAACTGAAGCAGGTCTGCCTTAGGTCAGTACTACTAAATACAATGTTCTTGATTGTCCAGTTCTTCATCAGATCTCCTCAGTGTAGTCATTTTTCTCGTCTACGATTGCTCCAAAACACTTCTTATATCTTTGAACTTTTCCTATTACAATTCCATTAACCATAAAATTTCCTGAGCATAAGACATATTCAGACGTAAATTGTCCACATTAAACGTGTAATTGTTGTTCATTGTTAAATTTGTTAAATGGTAACACCTACTTCAATACGTAGTTGGCTGTAGCCTATACTCTGGAGGGAAAAAACTAATCATCCGGGACACAACAGAATAAACAGGTACCTATTCTTCTAAATAAATAATTTTTTCCAAATATTTTAGTTTACAGTTTATGCGTTATACTAGTTTAAACCAAATAATACAATTAAAAAAAAAATTAAAAATGAATATTTATTAAGTTTTATTCTTGATAATAAATAATAATTGTTTTTTCTATACAATTATATATGTTTTATATATTTATAATGTTTCGAAAGTACTAATCGTTATCTTCAGAATATACAATATAATTAATAAAATTGAATCAATTTGTATTAACCGCTGTAAATATTTTAACGTTTAAAGTATTAAGGCCTATATATATAAAAAGCGTTAAAACTGTCGAAACATTGTAAGGACATAACAAATATGTTCTTGAATAGACACATTTAATTTGACGTTATCATTCTGGCGTGTCCAAAACAGACTAAATTACGTCTTTCAATGTAGATTGTATAAGAGTTAGTCTTAAGAAAAATCAAATTAAGGGAGCACAGTTGTGCTGGTTTGGACACATTCAGAGGCTGAAGGGGATAGACTTTCAAAACAACTATATGAGGCAGGAATTGATGAGAGAAGACCCAGGGGCCGGAGAAGAGTAACTTGGGAGGACAATGTGAGATGCTCTCTGCAGGTGCCAGGAGGGCAGTGGTGTATTGAAACCAAGGCACTGGCCATGAAGACACCACGGTGGCGAGACCTTTGCTCAACCTCTACACCTTGCGGTAGAAGAGGATTGGAATAAGAATAAGAAGATGTAGTCTGATTTTCTAGATAAACGGTGTACTTTATTGACATGTGAGCTGAAATTCTTTTAGCGTTAAATCTGATTCTGTTGCTTTTATATCTCATTTCAAAGATTTAAGTAAACTGAAGGGGTAAAAATAATGTTGTTTTTCACGATTTTCGTACGTAGTAAACTGAAGTGTATCAAATAAAGCGATACTCTTTGTTACAAAGAAAATACAAAACACACACCGTCACAGATATACAAATACAAACAAATTCAAGAAAAGGAAACAAGTACGTTACAGTGCAACGTCTAGAAAGTTTCGTTTTTGTGTATCTAGTAGTAGCGTCTCGTTACTGCGACTCCAAAAATCTGTCCCTGTTGTTGTTGTTTTCTTTTTAATTTTTTAATCAAAAACTTTTCTCGCTCTTTTTAGCTTTTTGTTGTTTTGATTTTCTTGGGCGTTGTTGGTTGCTGCCTGCAGACGGAAGTTGCAAAACAAAACAGAAAATAAAATGTGCTCCAGGGTACAATATCCGGAGCAGAGTGAGACAGAAGACAAAACAACAATGCAAATGCTAAATAAAAGTACAGACAGTTCGCAGCTATGGCGATACCACAAAGATGACAACACATATAATACTTACTCCCCGCTGCCTGCACTGGAAAATAAATGAGAAAATGAAACTCGTAAAAACTCGCATACTGTGCGTCTATTTTAAAAATAAGATTTCAACCCGACTTTATGCAGTTCCGTTATTTCACTACCTCTAACGCTTACTTACAATGATATATTTTTAAAGCATATATATATATTTTATTTAATTAATATACACTTTCTGCTATACAAAAATGCCTGTGTATTTAATATACATGTATTTGCAATTTTTGAACAACATTAAAATAATTTTTTTCATCATACCTTCAAAACTTTCCAATCGTCGTGGTTCACATCTCTCTGCCCCATTGCAGTCCTTGTGCCTTCCATCCAAGCCTGTCGCGACCTCACTCTTTTTCTTCTTTCAGGAGGGGTCCATCCTAGCAATTTCTTTGGCCATCTACCATTGCCCGTACGCTACACATGCCTGTAACGTTTTAATCTTTTTGCATCAACTGTGGCATTCACACTGGTACATATAGTCTTTATTTCTCTTATTTCTTCGTTTTCAATCCTGCCTTGTAATGTAAGCCTATAGCACGTACTCCAATATCCTATTACATGGCTCATAATATTTTCCTTATATGTTCTGCAGTTTACCACACTTTAGCCTCATATACTATAGGAGTTCACTATTGTCTTATATATTTTGATGTTTGTTCGGGCATTAGTTGATCACTCCTTAAAGTGGAATATAAATGTCTCGTCACTTGTTTCCCTTGTTCTATTTTTTATTTTTTTTTATTTCTGCTACACTTGTGTCGTCTTTTGTAACCATGACACCAAGGTATTTGTATGAATCTACTCTCTCCACAACTCCTCGCTCCAACAACATACCTCTGCATGGATTCCCGATGACAGTACATTCAATCTTATTTGTATTTATCGTTAAGCCCCATTCTTTTCAGTCTAACTTCCTGAGCATATAACAGACGTCGTCCTCATCTTCTGCTATAATTATCTGATAGTCCACGAAGTGCAAAGACAAGAAATTTTCATTATTGATAGTTATCCGCATGTTGCGACAGGTGCGTCTCCTTATTCTAAAGCTGAACTCAAGTATAGGATTGTTAAGCGCTTTAGCACAATCTTGTCACAATCCCTTGATGACTGGAAACTCATCAGATAAATAATTATTTTAATAATGACATTAAACAAAACGAAATGTTACCGAAGATGGGAACCATGCATCAAGAACAACTTGATGTCAGCCTAGTTTTCATGTAATTATAATGCATGATTAAATAACTTATCAGTCCCTTGACTGCTTAACGAAGATTACGCAAGATAGGATTGTAACCGCTGTCTGTAGGTCTATGTACTAATGCTGATGTAGAACAGAAAAATGACATCGACTGCAAAAGAATTTGTGTATCCAGTGTGTCTATTAACGATATGTTTAAATATTTGTGTTCGCTATTTAATTAATATATGCGACTGATATCAGTTTATTCGCACATTAATTTTTTAATGTAAAGGAATATTATTTAAGGAAACAATCATTTTCAAAACCAAAAAACGAAATACCGTGCATCATGCACGTCATTGCAGCCAACATAAAATATTAAGTTATTTTTATTTAGTATAAGAGTTTGGATTTGTATCGTTGGCAACGCCGGTAGTATGAACATAAGAGCTTGTTAAGTTGAAAGTGCATTTCTATTGTTGTGTCAGCTGTTTTAATTTCTTTTAATTGTAAGAGAGATAAAAATCAAACCGGTATTTCTTGTGAGTAAATACTTATGTTTACATCAAGCAATCTTGGTGTAAATGACTAAATGGAAGCATGGCAAGTTAATTATATAAGTACAGTGTAATCGACAAGCAACACTCCACAATCGATTAAAACATTAGAAGAAGGTAGCTCTGTATTGAGCTGATTATGCAGTGCATTTCAAAAACTGTAATAACAGAAGAAAACATTATCTACTCTTTTGGTGCTAAGGTCGTTAAAATTTTATCAGAGATGATCACCAGTCTGGGAGTATACGAGCTTAATACAACCTATACTGTAACTTATAACTTCAAGAAATTTGTTCCTTGTAAATCGAGTTTTATGTTTTACAAATTGAAATGAAATATTTCCATAGAAATTACTTCTTTGATGCCAATAATGTAGTACAGATATAACAATTTTCCTGTTCCTCTTCGACTCTCATTTTGATTTATAGAAAATTATCCCCTCCCCCTTCAACTACCCTTTTTATTTATAGATATTTCATCTATCTTTCTACAGTGAATTATTACACCTTCTTTTCAAGATACTTTATTTATCAAAACTAAGTACTTTACTCTTGTTAAAACGTGAAACATTGCAGGTAAACTACCCCTCTCCCTAACCGATCTTCACAAAAAAATGATTTATGTAACATGAGAAAGGTGGGCAGGTACACTTTAACTGAAGCGGCGAATATTATAAACTCAGATCGATATCACTGTAACTAGGAAACGCAGATTGGTTAGGTAGTAAAACTGAGTCTGCCCAACAGTAAGGAACGTGCAGTATACTGTATATATCGACAGTCTTTCATCATCGTTTTTAATATAAAGGGCGGAAGACGATTTCGTATAATACTTATGTCGATAAGACGGAAAGAGAATCTTATCTATTATAGGAAAAGCCATGTAACCGCAGCTTCCATTGTTATATTATACACGAGAGACCGTATATATCTTGCCTCGCAGAAATTACTGCTAATATTTCCGTTTCCATGCCTTTCCATGTTAATAAGAGACTGTCTTGTCTTATAGTTTCGAGACGAAACAGTTTTCTTTAGATTATCTTTAAAAGCGAATGAAAAGACACGGTATTTTCTTAAGCTTATCTCTCCGTCTTGATAAGTAAGAGGTGTATTAAAATAAGAATCAAATGTATTTTTAAATTTCGGTTAAATTAAATATTTTCCCAATAATCTGAAAGATTCTATTTTTTCATTATTGAGCATAAAAATAAGAACATTAATCAGTAAAGACGTTTTCCTTCATATTTCTTCTTCTTCTTCTTCTTTTGACTTAACAATCCCTATGACTTATTACGCAATCTAGATATCGTCTTACTATTTTTTCATTGCATTGCTCTCCCCCAATATCGATACCCCTCTGGTCTGTGTTTAGAAGCCAGCTTTAATATTCCACTCTCTACCAAATGTGTAGATGACTCAGCCACGTCTGTCTGTATTATGTTCATTACCAATATATCGAACCGTGTCCTAGTTAAGTCGATGCAAACACGATCTGCTCCTGTGCAAACAATAATTATCTCCGCCTCTTGAATACTGGATTAACTTGAGATTGTTACGACCCATCTCTCGCTACACTTTAAGAGCACTGGAACGCACGTCATACTGTTCTAACATATGTTTTTAAAAATCTGTATAATATTTACCTTATTTCTTCCGTCGTGTGACTTCGTTTTGCGTTTTGATTTGCTTTACGCGTTTTGAGACATATGTCTCGTCATCAGAAATAAATAAAATAAAAATTCACTCTTAGCGAGGTCGTTATATATTAAAATACAAATATTCGAAAACGATTACACACATACCCGCTTTACTTGAGCGCGCACTCGAGTCGGACCGATCGGACACTGATTATCAATAGCTACCGCGCAGACAGGTTTATTGCGGTATCGTAGAGCGGGTTTGATTTAAAATTTAAATGATCGTTTAGCACGAAGTCACGACTGTGTACGTCATTGTACGCCCTATATATCTCAAATTCTTCCAAGGCGTTCATGTAAGTGCCTTTATTACAAAATTGCATGGGTTTCAAGTTGGAAACGAAGCTTGTATATTTATGATTTTCGTTTATCAAGTGACGTGCATAGTTGGATTTTATGTTTGATGGTGTTGTCTGACCCTTCAGAATGTGCTTAGGTGTATGTTCAATAAAACGTTTTTGGAAACCCCTTCCCGTCTGGCCGATATAGAAGCATTCACAATCGTCGCACGATAATTTATACACCCCCTTTTTCTTTTCTAAAGGGATAGTTATTTTATTACGGAGTATGTTCATAAGATTATTGTTAGTTTTAAATATTACGGTTCTATTGTTATTATTTAACACACTAGTTGAAATTTTTGGCATTATGTTGGTGTACGTCGTCGTACTACGTCGTAAAAAATTTTTAACTAGTGTGTTAAATAATAATAATAACAATAATAATAATAATAATAATAATAATAATAATAATAAACAGAATTTGGTGATTAAAATCTACTTACGTAAAGAATAAGCTTTTAAATTGTTTTGTAAAAAAAACAGATTTATTATACTGCGCATATCACATCCGCAAAAACATATTGTTACATTGAAAAAAATATTTGTTACATATTGTTTGTATATGTACGGTAGGCATACTAAAAATAATACGACGTGTAATATGATTTCATTTATATTAATTTTAAGTAGCGATTTCTTATTATAAAATACATATTAATATTACTATGCCCTCGCTTCATTTAGTTGTCCGTTCACTCTTATTTGAATCTTAATTCTTTATAGCAAAATCTCTCTTACTCCAAATACATAGGAGCAAACTTTTACACGTTGAATCAGTTCACTCGCCACTCAACATAAAAGTTATCACTTCTAGCGTGTGTTCCATTATTTTTTTTATATTTATGTTCATTATTTTAAATTCTTCTTGGACAACTGTATTTTTGACATGATAATGTCTTTTAGCTGGACATCGTTTGAAACTTTCTGTAACATTTTATTTACCGTCACGCTGTATGACGTCATCATTGCATGACGTCATTGAGATTGTTGTAAATAAAGATTTGTTTAGATATGTCGCAATATATATATATATATATATAAATAATGTGTTAAAAATAATCACTGCAAACAATTAAACCAGATTTACAAAGCGTCCTGAAAGTTTAAAATCAAGTGTTAGCACAATTTACCAGCCGGGAATCGTTAACTAAAACCGCAACCGCTAACATGCTAACGTCGTCGCAGATTAAAGACCTAACAAGCAAACAACACTGCATAGCTGTAGATAGGTTATTGTCTCTAGTTAATGGTTGTCTTCGTATGTGATTCAGCTAACGATCTTGCATTTATTCAATAAAATATTTGTCTGTACTGCATCGTAAATCCAAATCTATTCCTCTTTATATAGTATATATAGTATACGTTTAGGTAAACGCAACATTATTATGGTTACTGACTGAGTCATTGTTTCTTTTGCGCAAATGTTGCGTTTAGCTGGCGGCCGAAAGACATTATCATGCTCTTAAGCTTTTACCATTTGGTAAACAGTACTGTATCTTTTTTCTATTTTACTTTTCCATACCTTAGTACTAGTCTTAGAAACTTTATTTCCTTTGCTTGGAGACCGGCTTTGTCCACTCCATTCATTATCCATATTACACTTCCACACTTCCATGTATTAACTATACAAGGGAGGGTCAAAAAAGTGACTTGCACTAGCATGAAAAAATAATATGTGAAACATTTTGGAAATTTTGTTTCCCAAACGATAAATTCCCAAAAAATTGCCAAGTTTACTTAAGCATACTCATATATTATGGCATTACAGAAGTTTTTCGATGCTGTTGCAGAAAAATTCCTTTCCAACATCTGATAACCATTCCTGATAACACGTCTCATTTTTGGACTTTTTCATTTCTGTGATATCGCCATAAGGGTCTCTTTCATAGAGGACCGAAGACGTGAAAATCACAGGGCGACAGCTCAGAACTATAAAGAGGATGTTCCCATTCCTCCCGCTCAAATTTTTCAAGGAATTCCTTCGTGACGTGTGCCAAATGATGAGCTCAAATATTTTGACATTGCAAACGCAAATGCGAAAGACCCGATACATTCACAACTTCGTACACTGTGATTTAACAATTTACAAGCAACAATTGGTGAACGCGTTCAACGTTGTCATGCGTTGTCGAAATTGAGGGGCTTCCCTGCCGGTAATCGTCCTCGACATCCTTGGGGCAATTCGCGTGCGAGTTTCACAATTTTGCTGTGGCCTAACGTAATAATCCCATGTCACCATACACATCCCTCGACTGGTGATGTATTCCAATGGTGTTACCACCTTATTGACTACAGAAAACAAGTCGCTGCGCGGATTATTAACATGGCCTTTATTTGCAAATGTCATAACATGTTTCGTAGCTAACAACAAGCTAACCGTTACTACCAAGTGTGAAACGTCACTACAGCTGACGAGACCTGAAGCTTACCAGCGTTACCAACAACTTTCATCAAAACGTTTATAAAAAAGAATATGGGCACCTGCAACTAACTTTCTGACTTCCCCGCGTACAGTAGACTGTACGTGCCTTCAGAACTTGAATATTGTCAATTTACAGATTTCATTTTGTAGAGTTGTGCTTATGATGCCACCGAAAAAATGAACTGCTCCATTATTTCAGTTTGATGGATGTTATCTAAATGTTTCATTTTCTTTAAATATCTGGTGACAGTAAGAATTGTCTATGTAGCCTACATTATAATGTGCAGTAGCGGACAATACAAGGGGTCGAAGCGAGGCGAGGGGAGGTCCGTCCCGGGCCCTCTCAACGGCAGCCCCGTATTCTTTCCAATAAAGTTTCACTAGAATCCTTTGTATTCATTTTGTGCCCAACAACTGAAAAGTGTTTTTTAACATTGAAAATGTTTATAAGGACGTGTCGCACATTTGCGGCCGATCGCTGGTGCGTTATCGAAAATGGGAACCGATGAGTTTCCATAGAAACTACTTCAATGTTGTCAATAACTTAGTACACATATAAAACTTCGCTTATGAATGCGACTACATTTAACTTATAATCTGTAAATTGGTAAATGAAGAATGAATTCATTGATTGGTGAATGAACATAAATATATATATTTTTTAGATTTATTGAAGCATTTTCAATGCCCTTCTCTCTGCATTGCATTTGTGCAATGCCTGTAATTTTTTTTTATCCTGCATCACTGCTACTTATAACCAGGAACCCATTCCGAATTTGCTCTCGCAGTATCCTAGAATTAGATGCAATCTTACATAATCTATATTAACAGCTATAAAAAATATTTCTGAAACTGATAACACTGTAGTTACTGTGTTCCAGTGTGTGTGTGTTGGGGTGGGGGGGGGCTTGTTGAGGAATCCCCGGTAGGAGATGATTTCCAATTGACCATAGTAAAGCTAAACCTTGATTAACAACAAGCGGTGCAATAAGTAAAAAGATTTCAACAATATAAAACGTGTTTCTAATGCCACCGTAGAATGAGCAGTTAATGGACAGCCTAGGAAGTGTTTCAGTTTATTGTTACCTGGGACCACTGACTTCACTGAATCCATTCCCAAATTATCTCTCATCCTACTATATTTTTTAACAATTTGCGTATCTCTGACCTTATGATGCTAAAAAAGTTTCTCAAAACCTAAATCAATTTAAAAATTATCTTACATTAACGATTAGTGAGGAAAGACTGAAAAAGCACGGTCATTTTGTGTCGGAAAGAAAAACAGTATTTTCTTTAGATTTTGACGATATAATAAGTAATTTCAGTAAAATAAACGCTTCCTAACCTAATCCAAATTCGTTATAAGTTAATTTTTGACGAATAAGTTAATTTTTTATTTTTCTCCGGTTTACGTCTTCTTTTTACGATTTCGTTACAATCTACAATTAATAATGAATAAAATGTTATGGGAACTTCGGCTTGCCGTGCTGTAAGGCCGTGGTCCACGGTTTTTTGGTGCAAATATTTCGGCCGTGCCTTCGATGGCCATTCTCAGTGCAGAAGGCTGCAAAACACTGACAAAGGCTTCGCAGCACGTGACAACTGGACCGTGGTTAAGGCTAGTGGCTGTAGCATGTAGCACTGTGGTAGCGTAGCGTCTTTGCAACCGGTGCATGATTGTAGCATCTGGGTCGAGCCATGGCCGGCTCTAGTAGAAGGCCGGAACGTTAAACGTGGCAACACTGGCACCAGCTGATATTTGAGGCCGACTAGACGATCTCTTAATTTATGTATTTCGATAAATAAATCACGTCATTTCTAATTACCGTTTAATGGCAGTTGTATAATCCTTCATTTTTTGCAAATTAAAAGTTTATTATGTAAAATATATGTTATTAAAGAAATATAATAATTTATTCATATGATGCGAATTCAATAATTCGAACAACACTAATCCATTAGGCCTAACACTAATTTACTAATTTCTTCAATTGAAACGTATAGTACAAAGTGCGCACATATCTATAATTTAAATTTATCTATTAAATGGCCTACTCATTATTTTGTTAATGCTATGAAATTAAATCACAAAATAACATGTTCAGTTTAGCTATTTTATTACACTATGCTTATAGGGCTGCGACGCAACGTTGCCACATTTAATGTTCCAGCCTTCCACTAGAGCCGGCCATGGTGGAGCCCAATGGCTGTCTGGTGATATACATAGTTCTGGTACAATAGAGAGGTTCCTAAACCCTGGAAGGGACAACCGCCAACGCGTTAACGCATAAGGCGGGTGAGAAAGAAAACTTTATTTATTTTGAGTGATTTTTGGGCTCTGCCGCTGGAACCGATTCAGGCGACACATGTCACCTGTTTCAGGCTCAGCAAGCAAACGCCTTGAGACTTCGGTCGTTCTCCGCAAGGCAGAGAGCGTCCGTGCCAGTGATAGGCGTTAATAGCGGGAAACAGCGCGGTCGGCGAGCAAGGTGGGAAGAAAGTATAGCTTAAAAGGCGATCTGTTTCACGCGTAAATCCGTTTCCTCTCTCCATAGAAGGGAGGCCTATCGCCTATAAATAGTCTGTGAAGTATCTAGGCGTTCGGCTCGACTGGTGGCTTTGCTTCAACGTCACGCGGGTGACGGAAACCCTTGATAAGGCTGGAGACGTCCGAGCCAAGCTTTTCACATTTCTCTCGTGCCGCAGGTGCATGGCACTGCGCACGAAAGTCACCATCTGTCTTTTGTTTCTCAGGCCTGTATTGAACTGTGCGGCTCGCGCGTGGTGGTCCCTTTTGTCCACCACCAACAGGTGTAGACTGGAAAGATTACAATCGAAAACCGTCCGTTCCTTGTCGGGATCTCATTGGTTTGTAAGGAATGATGTAATTCGAGGAGGTCTTTGAGTTCCTACCTTGTCAGCCTTTGTCCGGTAATTAGATGTAACGTTTTTTGCTGCAGCTGCAACCTCCTCCTTCCCTTACCGCAGGACCATCAGCACCACGCAACCAGCTCCCCAGTCCGGGTGAAATGCCCTCGAGCGATTCTCGATGACCCGCCTTAAAGACATCAGTATGCGACGGTCGGCATTGGCGAGTGCGTGCTCCGCTATAGCAGACTTTTCCGGCTGCCTCAAACGACGGTAGCGGCTGTTTTCATCAACGCGGGCACTGACACTGCGTTTCGTAGTTCCGATGTACAACTGGCCGCACGAGCAAGGAACTCCATACACTCCGCACAATGAAATCGGGTCTCTGACGTCCTTCATTGGTCTCAGAAACTGCTGGACTGTCTTGGTCAGCTTGAAGATTGGTCTCAAACCGAGCCGGCTCAGCAACCTGCCATTACGCCATTACGATCAGTCACCCCATGGACTTAGGACAACACAGCGAAGCCAACATTCACCTGAGACACCGACTCCACCGGCGTGGCTGTTCTTATCGGCCGGACTGTACGTATCACCTCCCCGACGAATATCCGTTGGCCTGCAGCGCTTGCTCCAGATATCGCAGCTCCTCGTTGTGATCCCGGGGTTCACAGATCATGGCCACCACAGGACTGAGCGGGCTACCCATAGCATCACCATCGATCATTTCACGGAAATCACCGTTGTACTGGAAGTAGGTGAGGACTTGACGGAATAGAGCTGTCACGTCCGCCGGGAATAAGTTTGCGAAGAGGCCAAGGACTTCCTGTACAGGCACCACCGTTAGCAACGAGACGACGTCGAAGCTCACCATCATATCACCAGACTACAGTATTAATCTGCTGATCATTTCGAAGAAATTCGAGGAATCCCGATACAAGCTAGGATACCTCGTACATCCTAGCATACATCGTTTGAGAACTAAGCGATGTCTCGAACGTTAGGTTAAAACTGTTGAATAATAACCTCTAAAAAAAACGCGCGCGCGCAATCTAAAACAATTGTATACCATATTAATGTAAAATCAAAATTTTTTATCTTACCTGAGAAATATTTTGTGCATCGAGAAGTATGCTCATCGTCATCCATATTGATATGTTGTTGTCATTATGTAGTACAAAGCTCTTTATATAAATGAAGAAATGAAAGACCTCTAACGAAGAAAAATAATTTAAAAACTCACTCACACAGACACGTGTGTGCGCGCGCGCACGCACACATAAATATGTAAAGTAAGAAAAAAATATAAATACATGAAATATTTCAAATATAGATTTCTTGGATGTTGTTGTCCATGGGGTGTCCGTTGATTAACTAATTATAAGTATAATACTACTGACTCAGAACACTTAAGTGTTTTATTGGTTAGGATCTAAAGTACTGACAAAAGCCCGAAACGCTAGACACTCTTGAACAACTAGAAATATATAAACACACAAAAACACATAACAACGACTTCCTAAACGAACAGACACAATTCAAATCACACATACTATTTGAACATATGACACCGCATACACATAACATCGATCTTTCGAACGACGGCGACGGCACCAATAACAAGACGGACAGCGCTCCCAATGGCAGCATCTGACGAATCTTATAATAAGCGAAAACTGGTTCGAGCTACAAGGTAAAAGTTTTACATGTTTACCAATAAAAAAATTAGTGTTTCCAGTCAACAGTATTATACTTATAATTAGCTAATATTTAATTTAAAAATACAAAATTTAATAATCGATGATAATTAAATTTAAATTTAATTTATTAATACTAACAAACTTGTATTAATTATTTATAATTAGTTAATTAAACATTTTATAATTGTAACTAATTAATTAATTACTAACTATTTAAAATTAGTTAGATATTACATTCCTGTGGAAACGCTTATTTCACAGAAATGTTGACATACTTATTGACAATTACTGTTCATAATAATTATGTGTAGACTGGAATTCTCTGTGCTTCACGTTACAAGTCCATGTCGTGATCAAGACCAACGCCCATACAAAATAATCGATTTTAACACGAGCCGTGTATTGTCCACTTGTGACACTGATTGGCAGGAATTGAAACCGGATCCCTGATATTTAGTCTGTTAGTTGCAATAAGTATCTAAACTTTGCGATATGGTGTCCTTGTTCTGACACTCTCTATGTAAACACTTTTACTTATCACTGATATGGCGTGACATTAATATTATGAATTTGGTACGAGTAAGTATTCTTGTTGTTCATTGGTTTACTCGCGCTTGTGAGTTAGGTTAGTAAATTCGGAACATAAAGTGTGTTGTGGGTAGTTGCTATACACAGTCTGTAATGAGGTCAATTTTGTTATTGTCCTTCAATGACACAAGACTACACTTTATCGATTTATATTTTTACTGGCTTTACATTCTCGTGTCTTAATTGTTGTTGGTGTTCTGTCAACCGAACCGCCTCCTACCTACGTCCAATAAATTTACTGGATCATGTTTTTTCCTGTGTTACTTTTGGCAATTAGCCAATACTTTTTTAAAAATAAAATACACACCTCTTTATATTCCTTAAAAATTAAATGTATTCAAAGCACCGTACTGCCTAATTCATATGATAATATCGTGGCTTTCACTGAGAGAGAGAGAATCGTTAAATAAACTGCAAAGTGATTTCCATTAAAGTAAGCGAGGTTAAGTTACAACGGACGACGGTGACTGTGAAATTTACACCCTGAATTAATATCAAGTCGATTCGGTATTTTGTAATAAGACGAAACGAATAACAAGTAATTTACTTTTCAATGCACTTATAAAATGCGCAATAACATACATTATTGCTGCCAGAAACGCATTATTGCCCGTTCTCGGACCTGCAATAAAGATGATAATTGCGTTTTGTAGGTGCTGCCGTCATGCTGAGTGTGATTCTTTCCTCGAACACAAACACACACACATGTGTAAGTTAATTGTTTGAATTTGCAATCCAGTTTTTGGTGTATGTCTTAGTTATTATTACTTTCATGTAATATTTAACTTGTTACTTTCTTTTAATTCGGATTTTTTAACTTCTTCTTCTTCTTCTTCTTCTTCTTCTTCTTCTTCTTCTTCTTCTTCTTCTTCTTCTTCTTCTTCTTCTTCTCCTCCTCCTCATTCTAATCCTCTTCTACTACAACATGTAGAGGTTGAGCAAAGGTCTCAGCTGTGGTCTATGCATGGCCAGGGCAGTGGCTTCATTCCATTCCACTCCCAGACCTACAGAGAGCACTTCACATTGTTCTCACAAGTCACTCTTCTCCGGTCACTGGGTCTTCTCCCAGCAATGCTTGCCTCACACAGTTGTTTTGGAAGTTTATCCCCTTCCATCCTATAAAAGTGTCCAAACCAGTGAAACTGTGCTTTCGTAATTTGATCTTTCAAAAGTACTGTCTTAAGACTCACTCTTATAGTAGCGTTCCTGACTCGAACTCTTCTTGTCTTTCCTTCAACCTTCCTGAGGTATCTCCATAGCTTGCGGAGAGTTTAGATGCCTCTCAGTTACAGCCCATTAATTAGGAACTGGAACATACGTGATTCTGAAAATGGTCATCTTAACTTTCTTCGAAATTTCTGCATTACCAATGAACTTAGTCTTTAGTGCATGGAAAAGTCTCGAGCCACCGCTTATACTTGAATTAATTTTCACATTGATTTTACCACCTGAGCTGATTATAGAGCCCAAATATTTGAACTCTTGGACTTATTGCAGTTGCTTCCCTTTGATGGTAATCCGGTGTTGAACTGGCTCTCTGGCAAAAATCATTGTCTTCGTCTTTGCCAAACTTACTTTCAGTCCTCTTCTTTCCAGCCCCGTCCACCTGAACGTCAAGGTTCCTTTGGAGTCCCTCCTCCGTACCGGATTGTTAATTTAATTAATTCAATAAGCGAGGTTAAGTTACAGCGACAGCGACTGTGAGATTTACACCCTGAATTAACATAAAGTCGATTCGGTATTTTGTATTAAGACGAAACGATAACAAGTAATTTACTTTTTAATGCATTTAAAAGTACGCAATAACAAATGTTATTGCTGCCAGAAACGCATTATTGCTCCCTGTTCTCGGACCAGCAATAAAGATGATAACTGCGTTTAGTAGGTGCTGCGGTCATGCTGAGTGTGATTCCTTTTACGAAAACACACACACACACACAAAACACCTGTGTGAGATAATCGTTTGAATTTGCAATCCATACATTGGTATATTTGGTAGTCATTATTACTTGCATGCAATATTTGACTTGTTACTTTCTCTTAATCTAAAGATGTTCATTTCTCTTGTTACAAATCCACTGGCATTACAATCCAAAATGGTTAGAAATAATAATAATAATAATAATAATAATAATAATAAATAATCCAAATACTCGATTAAAGTTGCGGCGATAAATCAGTGTGCTAGAATTATCGTGGCATCACACTTTTTAAGTACCGTATATACAAAGTGCTAGCACAAAATATTAGCCTGGAGATTAGAGCCACTTGCAGGGAACATTGTAGGGAAATAACAGTGTGGTTTCAGGAAGAAGAGAGCCACCATTGACCAAGTCTTCCTGATACAAGAAATATTGGAAAAGTGCCATGAATACCGAATTGAGCTGCATCATTTGTTTGTAGATTACAAACAAGCATATGATTGGCTGAAAAGACAAAGTATAATAGAGATAATGGAAGAATTTTGTATGCCAGGGAAACTGGTGAGCCTGATAAAAATGACACTGGAAGGAACACGGAGCAAGGTGCAATTAGAAGGAGAGCTTACAGAAGAATTTGATGTTCAAAGGGGGTTTAGACACGGAGGTGTGCTCTCTACAATTCTGTTTAACTTGGCTCTCGAAAAGCGGTAAGGCAAATACCTATAAACGTAGGGAGCACGATATTTAACAGAATTCTGCAGTGTCTAACGTATGCTGATGACACAGTACTTATCTCAAGAAGCCAACAAGGCTTGAGTGTAGAAGAGGCCGCAACGAATTTAGACCTAAAAGTAAACACACAAAAGACGAAATATATTGCAACAGTACGTCTGCGTACGTTACTGTGCATTGTCGCAGTTAGTTAAAAAAAAACTGTTAAATTATCCGCAACGGATAAACGCAGTTAGTTAAAAAAAAACTGTTAAATTATCCGCGACGGTAAATTCTTCCGCAGCGGAAAAATCCACCCTGTGTGTAACCGGCCTAAGTAACCAGCGAAGGGGAACACCGAATTTGCAGGACGGTACTGGCATATCACGCCACACTCAACCTAAGACTGTGTACATTGTAAGTGATATGTGTGTGTGTGTGTGTGAGAGCCAGTAGAAACCGCCATAGCGTTACCCCTGAATAAATGTGAATTAAATAAGTAATTTATTTAAATTTTTTTAAGTGCGCGTAAGATATGACAAAACAAATTACGCCACGTTATCAATAATATAAAGACGCGCACGTGTGCAAAATCTAGTGCGAAACAAATAATACATATTAATGCAGTGTAAATAAAAGTGAATAGAACCAAGAACAATTAAAGTATAGAAAAACTGTTAACATAAAAGTATATATAAAAAAATTACCGATCGTATGAACATCGACTAATAAACAAAAGACTTCGCATGTTGCGAGTAAAATTATAATAAATACGAAAAATAACCGAATCTGTAAAGGGAGGCTCGCCAAACTATAACAATATAAATCGTGCACAGAATGGTTGAAACATGATTTTTGCGCCCGACAGTATAAATAAGCGTGTAGCCGCAGCCTCGATCTTCATTCATTGGAACACATCTGCAGCAGAAGGCTATGCCCGACGGTGGAGCATCCAAGGTCGATATCCCAGCAGTACCGTACGAGTCATCTGAATGCTGAGTGGATCAGGAGGACCGGACGACGGACTCCAGGGTGATCAGACGTCAACGGAGGATCGACACAGGACACAGGACTCAGGATCATGACGAGGAATCACTGAGTATCACCGCACAGAAATAAGGTGACATAAAACCATTTTTACTCGTCAACCAACGAGTCACAAAAGACATTAAAAACAAAAGGGTAAAGAGACAATGATAAACTTTAATAGTGTAAATAATAATTGTAAAATCTAATTGGTTAAATTGTAGTAATTTATAATGATATTTAACATTTACGAAATTATTTTTGAAATTATAACGTAGCATAAATGTTTACGTAATTCTTCTTCTTCTTCTCCTCCTCCTCATTCTAATCCTCTTCTACTACAACATGTTTGAGGTTGAGCAAAGGTCTCAGCTGTGGTCTATGCATGGCCAGGGCAGTGGCTTCATTCCATTCCACTCCCAGACCTACAGAGAGCACTTCACATTGTTCTCACAAGTCACTCTTCTCCGGTCACTGGGTCTTCGTAATTCTTCTTCTTCTTCTCCTCCTCCTCATTCTAATCCTCTTCTACTACAACATGTTTGAGGTTGAGCAAAGGTCTCAGCTGTGGTCTATGCATGGCCAGGGCAGTGGCTTCATTCCATTCCACTCCCAGACCTACAGAGAGCACTTCACATTGTTCTCACAAGTCACTCTTCTCCGGTCACTGGGTCTTCTCCCAGCAATGCTTGCCTCACACAGTTGTTTTGGAAGTTTATCCCCTTCCATCCTATAAAAGTGTCCAAACCAGTGAAACTGTGCTTTCGTAATTTGATCTTTCAAAAGTACTGTCTTAAGACTCACTCTTATAGTAGCGTTCCTGACTCGAACTCTTCTTGTCTTTCCTTCAACCTTCCTGAGGTATCTCCATAGCTTGCGGAGAGTTTAGATGCCTCTCAGTTACAGCCCATTAATTAGGAACTGGAACATACGTGATTCTGAAAATGGTCATCTTAACTTTCTTCGAAATTTCTGCATTACCAATGAACTTAGTCTTTAGTGCATGGAAAAGTCTCGAGCCACCGCTTATACTTGAATTAATTTTCACATTGATTTTACCACCTGAGCTGATTATAGAGCCCAAATATTTGAACTCTTGGACTTATTGCAGTTGCTTCCCTTTGATGGTAATCCGGTGTTGAACTGGCTCTCTGGCAAAAATCATTGTCTTCGTCTTTGCCAAACTTACTTTCAGTCCTCTTCTTTCCAGCCCCGTCCACCTGAACGTCAAGGTTCCTTTGGAGTCCCTCCTCCGTACCGGATTGTTAATTTAATTAATTCAATAAGCGAGGTTAAGTTACAGCGACAGCGACTGTGAGATTTACACCCTGAATTAACATAAAGTCGATTCGGTATTTTGTATTAAGACGAAACGATAACAAGTAATTTACTTTTTAATGCATTTAAAAATACGCAATAACAAATGTTATTGCTGCCAGAAACGCATTATTGCTCCCTGTTCTCGGACCAGCAATAAAGATGATAACTGCGTTTAGTAGGTGCTGCGGTCATGCTTAGTGTGATTCCTTTTACGAAAACACACACACACACACACAAAACACCTGTGTGAGATAATCGTTTGAATTTGCAATCCAGACATTGGTATATTTGGTAGTCATTATTACTTGTATGCAATATTTGACTTGTTACTTTCTCTTAATCTAAATTTGTTCATTTCTCTTGTTACAAATCCACTGGCATTTTGTTTGTTCCAAAATGGTTAGAAATAATAATAATAATAATAATAATAATAATAATAATAAATAATCCAAATACTCGATTAAAGTTGCGGCGATAAATCAGTGTGCGAGAATTATCGTGGCATTATACTTTTTAAGTACCGTATATACAAAGTGCTAGCACAGAATATTAGCCTGGCGATTAGAGCCACTTGCAGGGAACATTGTAGAGAAATAGCAGAGTGGTTTCAGGAAGAAGAGAGCCACCAGTGACCAAGTCTTCCTGATACGAGAAATATTGGAAAAGTGCCATGAATACCGAATTAAGCTGCATCATTTGTTTGTAGATTACAAACAAGCATATGATTGCCTGAAAAGACAAAGTATAATAGAGATAATGGAAGAATTTTGTGTGCCAGAGAAACTGGTGAGCCTGGTAAAAATGACACTGGAAGGAAAACGGAGTAAGGTGCAATTCGAAAGAGAGCTTACATAAGAATTTGATGTTCAAAGGGGGTTTAGACACGGAGGTGTGCTCTCTACAATTCTGTTTAACTTGGCTCTCGAAAAGCGGTAAGGCAAATACCTATAAACGTAGGGAGCACGATATTTAACAGAATTCTGCGGTGTCTAACGTATGCTGATGACACAGTACTTATCTCAAGAAGCCAACAAGGCTTGAGTGTAGAAGAGGCCGCAACGAATTTAGACCTAAAAGTAAACACACAAAAGACGAAATATATTGCAACAGTACGTCTGCGTACGTTACTGTGCATTGTCGCACTTAGTTAAAAAAAAAAACTGTTAAATTCGAATAAATACTTTGTAATAAAATATATAAATTACAAATAAATATTGATCAGTGTTGAAGATATAATATAAGCTATTATGGAGTATGTGACTCCGATGTAATCAAGTCCAATGTAATATGTTTAATTGGTGTGGCTCTCGACGTCTTACTGGCCTGAAACACTTCCTTAAGTTTCCCAGCTGGTCCAGTCCCAATGGTAGCAAGACTGGTCGAGTAGCGTAAAGTTGATGAAGAAATACATATGCTCAGCTTCACCGAAAGTTTCAAAACAAAAATTATTGTTTTGAAGAAAATTAAAAAAAATTATGTTTATAAAAAAAAATAATAAAAAAAAAATTTTAATTTTATTAATTAATTAATTAGGATCAATTAATTAATATAGGGCTGTGAAGTTTTAAACAGTGTAATGCTCTTCTGAAAATTTTTATTAAAGTTTTAGTATAATTTAAATAATCTATCACCACTCATAAGACTGTCTGTAAACCAATCGATATTTGTTTACCTTTCTATTTTTTAGGTTATCTTCACTTACGGGTGGTAAAGTCCTTGTAGATTATCAATTAGAATTATATTATTGGTAATTAGTATTATTGAAGAAATAAAGAACTATTAAGTATTGAAAAGTATTAATGTTTTATTAAGTAACAGCAATATTGACTCTTATCGATTAGTATCGATTCTCAGGATATCGAAAAAAGTTACAAGTATATGTTATAAAAATTATATAGGGTTCTTTAAACAGCCAGTTATTACCAAAGTCAGAGAAATCGGGCTAATATTTAAAAAGTATAACGTTACAATCAAATTAATAGTTATTAATAAACACAGACATTGAATAATAAATTGTAAATATAATAATTGTTTTCACCAAACAGCTGTGCTGAACCAAGAAGAAGGCACTGAAATCGTCAAAGCAAATGGCCGCCGTGAAGTTAGTGAGATGTCATTCGTATATTGGACGTTCCAAATAAAAGATTTTCCTGTAGTATTCCTGTTCTGATGTCTGCGAATCTCTTGTAAAATGTTGTGTAGTGTCTAGTGTACTGTTTCTGAGTTGTATTTAGTGTATTCGTATAATTATTAGTTCAAACACTTTCCCCGATTCCATCACTAATTTGGGTTAATGTATTACACAGTTTTCTAGTGTTTTGTGGTGTTTTTCAGAGTAAATTTATATTGTTCTGTGTTATGGATTGTTACTTGATTGTTTCTGTTATAATATGATAGTTTTAGAAGTATTTTACAAGTCACTCGCGATTTCACAATAACGTACTATACACTCGCTTTGTATGTCTATTATAGGTTAGGTTATACACGTTATCAAAGGTATATCATGTTAACCGTTCAACTACCAATAATTAACTAACTGTTTCCTCCAGTTTCAATTAAACTCTTAGCCCATATAATATTATCCTTAACATTGTTCAAAAATATTTTCACATCCTGTGTACATTTTACTATTTCACTATATGAATACCTAAACTTTGGTTATTTGTCAATTTTATTCACTAGATTTGATTTAAATTAATCTTTCAGTTCATTCTGGTTATTTTCAGATTAAATAATGCCATTTTATAGTGTTTTCTGTCCAAAAAATAGTAATTTCACTTTCAGTTTGGTATACTCTGTTTGGAAGTCAAAACATTAAAATTTACTTCCTGTCATTATATAAATTCAGCCATTTTATCAGTTATATTTAATATTAATAATTCTATATTGTATTAAAAGGTTCCTATTCCCTTATTTTCTGGTAATTAATTGAATTAGTTGTATTCTGAAACATTATTCTGGAATATATGACTCCCATGTCTAAATTTCTGAGTTTAGTCATTTTATTTTTATTTATAATTCTGAATATAATTTATTAAAATCTCTCTAAATGGTATGTGCAATTATATGGCATGATCTCAAATTTATTTTGTCTAAACCCCTTTTGTTTATTTGCTTTTAAATGAGTAATTTCTCTGTTTTGATGAAGTTTGGTTTCCATTCTTTTGGCCTATGATTTTTTAACAATTTTTCTTACAAAATAATTTACAAACAATATATGATGTGTGATACCCTCTCTGACTTTTTACAAATAGTATTATAAATTAAACATGTTTTCAAATTACACAAAAACAATTAGTATTGGTTACAATACAAATAATAGTTAAACAGAATAAAGAACATTTTTTTTTTAAATAAATGGTTGTCTTCAAATCAGACATTTTGCAACAAAATTCCCATTTCCAACATGTAAATATGGTTTACAACAAAGGTTTTGTACTAACTAACATCTTAATTACTCTCTACTATTTACAAGTGGTAATTATTTTTATAGTTCTGATGTTAGTTGTTTCAGACCCAAACAAATGGCCTTATATCTAAAACATTTTTAAACATTCTTGTACTATATACATTAAAACCTTATATCTATATTCTTATTTCTAACTATTATTATAAGTAGGATTCTACAGTTTTTATACAGTCTTTTATACCTTGTCTTTGGGGAATTGTACCCTGTCATTAACAAATAAATAGTATGAACCGTTCAAAAAGCACTATGAAATCTGTTTTTCTTTTTTCATGTAAAACAAAAATGTTATTTTAAACAGATTCATGTCTTATGAACAACATATTGTCACCGTACACATTTTAAGTCATTGAAAAATGCATATTTCCTTGCATCCAATGTTTGTGATTGGCAAGAATGAAACACAAGGTTCATTTTTTATAATACCCAAAACTATCACTGGTTCACTTTGCACTTATATATTATGTTAATGCTAAATGGTCGTATAGTCTTATTAACATAATAAATTGGTTAGTGTTTTTTTTTTCAATGGAGATTTGTTCCATGGGTACTATATTATTGTTTCATCTTAGTTCACAGGAAACTTTTACCTTATACACTCCTTTCTCTTAAATTTATATACATGTGGTTTTTATTTCGTTATACTTTTATTTTTAGATATTTATTTTGGGGATATAGGGATTTGGGTGTCTTTTATAAGAGCATGACATCTTCTTCAGGATGCTGCCCTCTTCTTCTTTCTTCAGTCTTCTTTTCTCCTGCCTTCTGGGACTGGTATCTTCTCCATCTTCTTCTTGTTGCCATCAGGTTTCTTGGGATCTTCTCCATCTTCTTCTTTATTACAGAAATACACAACCTGTATTGGTTGATCTTGGCTTATTTTAGGGTTTCTATTCTATTTATTCTCCCTCGTTGTGGGTTTGGTCATATTGTGTACTGCTTTGTTATTTACTATTTTACCTTCCTGGGTTATACCTTGAAAACCTTTGGTTATGAGACTGGTTTTGGATGACTCATCACTAGTAACTCCTTTTATTTTAACTTGTATTTTCTTTATAATAATGATTTCTTTCCACAGTTGCTATGAATTAATCTATTTATATTAGACTTAATGCTTTCTTCCAAATTTAAATATTATAACTTCATTATTCTAATGATCAATTGCCATTCAATATTATGCAAATATCTGTCACGCTACAGATTGCTCTCCTCCAGAAGTAATTATTTCAGACATGTTTATGGATGAAATAATTTCTTATGATAATTTCATCATTTCTTATAATTCATTTTCTTCTCCATTTTTATATCGACTTTTTTATATTAGAGTTTTATTAATTTTATATATATGGTTACTTGTCTTACTACTGATCCTTTTCGGATAGTTAGTGTCTTCTGAGATATATTATAATTGTAATACATTTTCTTTCTATATCAACTTCGTGTTGTATCCTTGGGATATTAATTCCCTAACATTTCCTATCACGTGGGCTGGGGCAGATCAGAGGGGCACTGTACGCTACTTCTCTGCTGGCCATACACCACTTCTATAAATTGAGTACAGGGGCATATCCATCCCTGCTCAAAAACATAATGCTGCTGGAATTATCTTCAGTCAGTCATCGAATAAATAAATAAAAAGTAGTCTCATTTTCGACTAATAAAAATATCTTTGGATTCTCCACTTCGTAGTCTCTCAGATTATCTCACATTTTCTATCTTAATAAATCTTCATAATTATTTTTATACTCATTATATATATATTTTTTCAAAACTCTTAACTTGTCTGATATATTTAATTTAATTATGGTTGAAAATCTTTCTTTTAATAATTCTGGTTATTGTTTACAGTGTAACTCTCTTTCTTCTTCATCTGAATTCTCTTTATACTTTCTTCTGGTTATTCATAGTATTAGCATGGTCTCTATATATAGTCTTTCGTATTCATTATTTGAATGGTCTTAATATGTTATATTTAATTTTTTTAACATTGTATCTTTACATTAGATATACAGGTTGTTATATTGATCATTTTATTTAAACATTTTGGTTCTTTCCTTTCTCTTAGAAAGTTATTAATCCGCCTTCGCATTCATTAGCATTAATTCATTTATATTATATTTCATGTGGTATTTCTTCTCTTTGCATTTCGTATAGGTCTTATTATTATCATTTGTTCAAAATCATCTTCTCCATATGTTTGGTATGAGTTGTTCTTCTTCGCTCTTAATTCACTGTTTTCATTTTCGTTTCATAGGTAATTAGTCTCTTTGCTTCCAAATTTTTTCCTTCTCTGGCATATTACACTCTTTTTTGTTAGTCTTCTCTACTCCTTCAAATGCTATTGTGAATGTCTAGCATTTATTCTGGATTAACGTTAATTCTCTTTTCTGAATTAATCACTTTATTTTCTTCTCAATTCAATCATAATTGACACATAATTATTTTTTTTGAACTTGGTTAGTTTTAATATAAAATTCAAACTATTCTTTTTATTTAATTGAAAAATATTTCTCATAAATCCTTGTAATATGTTGATCTTATCTTGTTTCAATGTACTGACGTTCTATCAACATTCAAATTCTGTTTAATTCATTTATTCCCAGAATTGTTTCATTCAGAATTGTTTATAGTACTGTGATTTTACTATTATTTCTGAATGTTTTGGTATTTCTCCAAATTCAAATTCTTCTTAATTATTTACCATAAAGTTTTCTCATAAACTTAGTTATAGTAAGTTGGTCTTACTTTATTTTTAAATTTTTTGTATAATTAAGTTCAAAATTCTCTCTCTTTCTCTTTCTTCCATAAAGTTTTGTTCTAAATTATCAGGTTGTAGTAAGAAGTACTTACATATTTTAGAATAAGTTATATTCAAAATTCTTTCTTTTTCTTTCTTCCATAAAGTTTGTTCCAAAATTATTAGGTTGTAAGTTGTTCTTACATATTTTTGAATTTTTTCAAATTATTAAATTAAAAAATTCTTCTTCTTTTAATTCTCCAGAATGTTCTTCTCAAAATATTAGGTTGTAAGATGTACTTACATTATTTTTGAATTTTTAAAAAATAATTAATTCAAAATTCTATAACTCACAACTCATTCTTCATAACATTTCTTCATAGAAGCTTGATTGTACACTCCTTTGATTTTTCCTGAAACGATTTCCCTCAACTCATATGTGTTGTTATGCTTATCATTTACCACAACATATGGGCCAGTGTATAGTAATAGTAGTTTTTTGGTTATGCCTTCTAAGGTGCTAGGCAGCTCTCTATTTTTTAGGAGGACTTTTTCACCCTCTTTATATGTTACAATTCGCCCTATTGCCTTCTGGTATTTGGCTTGCCGTCTTTCCTGATCTTCTGCTACCTTATTGTAAAACTTCAACTGGTTGAATTTCCTATTGTTGTTCGTTGGAAATTCAATGATTTGTTCAATGTCTCGGGGAGTCGGCTTCTCATACATGGCTGAGTACGGTGGAATTCCTATAGCTGGATGGTGGGCGTAATTTAGGAATGTTTCCGTCGCTGCTAGGTACTCTTGCCACTTTTTCTGTTGGTTGTGACAGTACGTGCGCAATATCCTACCCACTTCTCTTAGTACTCTCTCAGCTGGATTGCTACTTGGGTGGTAGACTGATGTCTTATATGTTTTGACCCCAAGTGCTAATAAAGTGTCTCGCCATCTCCTCCCCTTAAACTGTGTACCATGGTCGGTAATAATAGAAAATGGTCTACCGATCTCTGGGATATACAAATCAATAATCACCGCCAAAATCTTTGCTGTTGTTGCCCGATTAACCGGATATAGCTTTATATACTTGGTGTAGTGATCCATTATAATTACCAAGTATTTATATCTGTGCCGACCACCGCTACGGGGAAATGGCCCGCATATATCCAAAAACACTTTTTCCAGTTTTGCGTTGGAAGTTATCGGTATCATGATACCCTCTGTCTTTTCATTGTTTACTTTAGCACATTGGCAGATCTTACAGGACTTGATGTATGTTCTCACCTTGCGGTTGATATTCTTGATCTTACAATTTTCCTCTAGAGCTTGTATCACTTTTAACGCTCCCATGTGACCATACCTGACATGGTAATCGATGATGACCTCCTTTTCGATTTGGTGTGGGATTATCACCTTCCATGTCTCATCGTCCAATGCGGTTTTTATGAATAAAATTCCCTTGTTAAGGTGGTAGTATTTAGAAATGGTTTCATCATTGGCTTCCAAACGACTCACAATGTTTTTCAGCTTAGGATCAGACTGCAGTAGAGGGAAATTGGGGGTTCAAACCCACAAAGGAATGCCGCCTTCTTAAAAAACACTAAAAAAACACTAAAAAACATGATCTCAGAGATGACGCCGCCACCGCTGGACCCGCAGCATCCCGATGGACCACAGCACCGCGAATTTCCGCGAATAAATTTTTTATTTTTTTAATTTTATTTTTTTTTATTTTTTTAATTAAATTGATTTGGTGGGAT